>JAPSGF010000054.1:0-140807 GCA_035772895.1 Perdix hodgsoniae
GGGCAGAGGGAGGCGGGATGGGAGCGGGGTGGGAATGGAGTGGGGTAGGGATGGGGTGGGAGTGGGGCCGGGGGGGGGGTGGGGATGGGAATCGTTGGAACAAGGGTGGGGTGGGGTGGGATGGGGTGGAGGGGGATGGGGACGTGATGGGGGCTGGATGGGACTAGGCGAGGCGGGGTGTAACGGGATGAGGACGGATGTGACGGGATGGGGATGGGATGTGATGGGGGATGGGATGAGCCCGGATGAGGACAAGAGATGGGACGGGATGTGAGCTTGTGGCAGGATGGGACGGGGGTCAGAACAGGGCGTAGATTGAGATGGGGTGGGAGGAGGATGGGGGGACTGGGCTGTCCTGCCTGGCACTGCCGCTCCTTAACAAATCACCCAGCCATAACCTGGAGATGAAGCACCTGCCCGGCGCCGACCCTGAGCTCGTGCTGCTTAGCTTCAGATACGAGGAGCTGGAGGTGAGCAGGCTGCACAGCGCTGAGCACAGCTGCAGGCTCCAGGGCAGCTGGGCTGATGGAGCTACTATGGATCCCTTGTCTGTGTGCAGAGAATCCCCCTGAGCGACATGACCCGGGAGGAGATCAACCAGCTGGTGCAGGAGCTGGGCTTCTACCGCAAGGAGTCTCCCGAAGCCCTTGTGCCCGAGGAGTTCCAGTTTGCCCCTGCCAAGCCACTGCCCACCCTAATACCCCGCAGAGCTCCTGCAGCTGACGGCAAGACCCTGCCTGAACAGGACAAGAAGGACCACCCAGACCTGTAATGAGCAGTGCCAGGTGGTAGGAGGCCCTGCAGCCGGTCCTTAGAGCCTGGGGTTGAGGGTGTTAGGACAGCTGCCTCTTCACACGGGGCTGGGGAGCGTGCCACGGGGTGGCGAGTGGGAGCAGGAAGCAGAGAGATGTTCCCTGCTGCTGCCATTGTTGCTTGGTGCTCTGTAGCCTCTGTCCCAAGGGTGGCCTGAATGGTGCCAGCCTTGAGCAGAGGTTCCTGAGCACTGCGGACATCTGAGTGCCTGTCCCTGCCTTCCCCCTGAGCCATGCAGCCCAGACATTCTGGCATGAGTAATACGGAGAAGCAGAGATCTTTTTGCTCCTTTCCCATGCCTCAAGGTTCAGTCAACTCCTGGTGCTGGACAGCAGTATCCTACCTGCGCAGGACAGGATGAAACTCTCAGCAGAAAGCTCCACGTGCTGAGGGCAGATGTACTGAGTCCTGGAGGTGGGACAGCTGCCTCCTGGGAGGGTATGGCTTTACAACACCAGCAAGGCTGCCCCTATCAAGCACACAGTAAAGCCCTTGCCTACCATCAGCTGCACCTTGTCATTTTTCTGGGGCAGGTTCAGTTGGGTGTACATTCATGCTTGCAGGACAGAAGCAGGAGGGGGTTGCAGGGCTGCTGTGTAGTTCCTGTGATGTCTTCATGGCTGTGTAGACCAGGTGCCAAAGCTTTGGGCACAGTTGCTCCTATTGGGAGCAAGGGGTGAGGGTACTAGCCCAGCTCTGGGCCTTCTGGTCCAGAGCTGAGGGGTCTTGGTGCAGCTGAGGCTGCAGATCTTCCCAGGGAGAGGGGGAGCAGCCCTGCACGCACTGGAATGATTGCTGGAAGGGGTTGGGGGGAAGGACCCGAGGCAGAAGAATCACCCTATAGATTAAACTTTTATTGTCTGGCTGGTGTTGGTACACGTGTCAACGCAGGTGTAGACTGTGATGAAGGGGCGAGTGGCACTGAGCACGAGGTGCCCAGAGCTGGGGAGGAGCGCGGGGGCTGTCTGGTCCTGGCCCTGGCCCCGCGCTCCCTGGGGCCCTCCCCGCTCCCCTCCAGCTCCCCAGCACGGGGGTGCTGCAGGTCCCCGCCGTGGAAGCGCCCTGGGCACGTGTGTGCGGTGGGAAGCAGGGTGTTGGCACAGGGCCGTCCCCAGGGAGGTGGCACCAAGCAGGGACTGTGGTGGGCAGAGGGGCTTCCTTGCAGGGGGCCCAAAACTGTTCTCAGGCCGCCTGGGGAGCAGGGCACTCTGCCTCCCGGCTGCACCAAAACTAGCAGCACCCACCTGGGCCCTGGCTTGCAGGGTCCATGGGCTGAGCCACACAGACACAGACCCACGCTGGCTCAGGGCCCGAGGGTACTGTGCTGCCCCAGCCTCCCTGGGGAAGCAGGGACCCTGCCCATGTAAAAAGAACTCCTTGAGAATGAATAACTTAACACACTAGAGTATGGCAGAGGGGAGGAGAGCCAAGCTGGCTGCAGGGAGAGTGGCATCCTAGGCAGCACCCACCTGGCACCGTTCTGCCCTGCCCATACATTCAGCTGGCAGCCAGCCGGGGCAGAGGCTGACCGAGGAGCTCCAGCAAGGCTGAAGCAATGGGTGACCCAGGAGCCCCAAACTTTATCCAGCGCCAGCCCCACGGCCTCTCCACCCCTGCTGCCAGCCTCTCCATGGGGCAGCAGCTCCTCCGCACACCAGCGTCCCTGCAGGGAGGGGGCAGTGAGGTGTCGGGCAGCCGCAGGCCGGGGCAGGCTCTAGCACTCTTTCTGCCGCATGCGCATCTCGTGGCGACGCAGGTGGTTGTAGAGGGACTGCACATAGGTGAAGACGCACTTGGCGTCTGGCTTCTTCCCCATGATCATCATGTCTTCCACCTCCACCAGGGGCACGCAGTCCGCCAGCATCCTGCAAAGACATGGGGCCTCAGCATACCTGCAGGAGGTCAGGATGGGGCTGCCAGCGCCAGGCTGCCCCCAGCCTCACAGTGCCCTCAGTGCCCCCAGCCCGGTGTGGCCTGCGAGGCCAGGCAGTCTGCCAGCGCTGCTCACCCCTCTGCCTCCACAGTCCCCTGCCACCCACACCCTGCCCTGCTATTGGTACTTGTAGTCCTCATAGCCCTCCTAGACCTGCTCCCCCCACTATGAGTGCAGGCTGAGGCCACTGCACCACGGTGGAGCCACCAAAGCAGCCTCACCCCACACTGCCCTATGCTCCCCAACCCCTGGCCACACTTGCCAGCCTCCCAGCCAGCTGCTGGATCACAGCCCGGGGAGGCTGCGTTGGGCCTGACTGTGGGCACAACTCTGCCAGAGCTACACGGTTTCCGGTGTCTCAGCAATGGCCTATGGCTACCCCAGACCAGAGTCACTATGCTGCCCTGAGGCCTGGGCTGGGCACTGAGTCCTATGCCAGACCTTTCCCCAGCTGCTCTCCACTTCAGAGCCCTCTCCACCATTAAAGCTGGCCTTGGGATGACACTGCTGCTCACTCTGACCCTTAGCTACAAGCACCATCCCTGCCCCACTGCTGCCAGCCTGCACCCCAAGGTGTGGCTCCCTGGCTCCACCAGGCCCCAGGTGGCTCCTTGGTCTTTGGGGTCATTGGCACAGCAGGGGCTGTTGCTGCTGCAGCCAGGCAGGGTACAGATGGAAGGGAAGGGGCAGCTCCCTCCTTCACACAGCTCTTCAGGTCTTGGGGCTGGCAGGGGTTGTCTGGGAGCAGCCCGGTGCTGTTGCTGCCCATGAGAAAACAGTGCCCAGAGTTGGCTGGGCCATTGCCAGTGTTGGCTGACAGGGCACAGGCTGTGCTGGCACCAGCGCCAAGAATCAGGGCTGGGGCTGAGCAGCCTGAAGGTGAGCCTGGGCTTGAGGCTCATGCAGTGGCTGGGGATGGAGCCATCCCTGCTAAGGTCCTGCAAAACCCACAAAGCTTGGTTCCAGGTTCCAGTGTCACACAGGCCGAGCCAGGTAGGGTCTCACTGGGCCAGCTCCAATCGTACTGGGAGGATCAGACACCTTCTACAAAATCCCCCAGCCCCAGCCCTCTCCCCTCATGCCAAGCTGCAGATCCTGCTAGCCCCATCATGTGCTCTGGTGCCTCTGTGCAGCCCTTGGTGCAAGAAGCTCTGGGCTGGCACTGGCACAGATACACAGTTGGTGCCAGTCCTTGGGCAGGAAGGCATGGGTGCAAGGAGCACGGGGATCAAAGAAAGCTGCCTGGCCCCTGGCCTCCTCACAGATGCTGCAGCCATGCTGGAGGGCTGTAGCCAGTCTAGGAGCTCTGTCTGGGGCCTTGCTCTTCATGCCCGGCTCTCCTGGTTAATGCTTCAGGGCTGGAACGCAGACAGCCACAGAAGCAATAGGCTCTGAGCCTGGGGCCTGGCCTGCAGCAGCCCCGCTGTATGATGCTGCAGCCCAGGAGGGCATGCTCAGGGCCTTGGGAAAGCACCCGCCTGAGCACAGCAGGTCCCCCGCTACCACCAGCCAGGGTGATGGAAAAGCTAAGGCAGCAGAGGGAGACAGGCTCTGCCCTTATAAAGGCATTGTTTGGGCCTCGGTGTGCTAGTGCAGTGCAGAGCTGGGGGAGAGGAGGCTCCAGTGCCAGCTAGGATGCCCCTGAAAGACAGGCACAAACAGTGCAAGAAGAGGCAGGACTGCAGCCTTGAGTCACACTTTCCAGGCTCCCCTCTCCTGCCCATATATGAGCAGGCAGCACCTCGATGGGAGGGGAGCACCCTGAGCCACGCCTGATCCTGCAGCGCAGCACCGGCCTCAGCCCCCCCCACTGCAGCCAGCAGCCTCTGCGTGCCTGGGACAGGCAGCCTCAAGTACAGAAAAAGGAGGCGGCGAGTGCAGGCAGTGAGCACTCTGGTGACCAAAGCGGTGCTCCTTGGTATCCAGCTGCTCAGCCCTTGGGCTGGGCTGAGTGAGCGGGAGGAAGGCAGGGAAAAGCCACAGCAGCCCCACTCCTGCTGCCATCAGGCTGGAGATCCACCGGCCCCTGGGTCCCCTCCATGCCCACCTCCTCAGCCCTCTCCCCACAAGTGCTGTTCTGAAAGGAGAGAGGCAGCCGGTTGCCTCCACCCTGCTCCCAGAACGAGACTCGACCCTCTCCCACCAGTACACCCCATTCTCTGCCCCAGCCGCAGCGGCCGCTCCCCGGCCCTCCTGCCAAGCTGTGGGACGCAGGCGGGTGGGTGTGCGGCAGTAGATCGACAGGAAGATTCTCACCATCGCTCCCGGGGGTGAAAATGGGCTACGACTTTTTGGTTTTTACCAGCCCCTTCTGGACCAGGCAGCGATAGAATTCCTGAATGTATGTGTACACACACTTCCAATCTGGCTCGCGCATCCGGACCATGTCCTCCACGTCCAGCAACTGCGGACAGTCTGCGTGCTTCCTGAGGGCAGGGAGAGAGAGGGGCAAGCCAGTGACCGCAGCCCAGTCGGGGAGGGGAGAAAGAGAGAAAACAAGAGACACGGATCAATGCAGTTCCCATTCCCCGGGCAGATGCTGCTCTGCTCTCACATGCTCTGGGGGTGCGCGATGCAGGGGCAGGACGGCTCCAGGCACCACCGCGCTCCAAGGCCATTCAGTGTGACTTGGGGGGCCAGGGCTCACAAGCAGGGGATGGGAGGGTAGGTGAGCAGTGTGGACAGGCGTGAGGTCAAGAGGGAATGACAGAACGAGACAGAAGAGGGAGTGATGTGTTCTGGCGCGCCCGGTGCTCGGGGAGCGAGTTCCAGAGCGGAGCGGCGCTCTATATAGCTTGTATATAGAGCAGCCAGGAGGGCTGGGCAAGCCCAGCATCCTGCCCAGCTCTGCTTGGAACCGCATGGCACAGCCCTGGTGCAGGAAGCTCAGGAGAAGACGCTCACAAGAGCTGGAGGAGGAGGAAGGACAAGAGGCCACCTGGCTTCCAGGCCGGAGAGATCGATGGCTCTCTCAGTCCACGCACCGGTCCCAATTAAAGCAAAAAGTCTATTAATAGGAGCGCCAAGACCCAGGCACACGGCCCCCTATTCCCAATTGCTCCACTGAACAGCACTGCGGGAGCTGCCGGGAGCTCCCAGCCAATGCCACCACACTGAGCACCAGCCGGCTGCCACCTGACAGGCAGGTGGGGATGGGGCCCCTCCGAAACCCACCTGGCCCTGCCCGAGGCGAGGCCAGCAGGGTGCTGGAGGAGAGTAGGAGTGGATGGGAGGAGAGACAGAAGGAAGGAGAGAGGGCCTGGCTTCCAGCCCTCCAGCTGGATGCGCTCCCATCTCTCAACACCCAGGAAAACCAGAAGCAAAAGGGGAGGGAAGAGACTTGAGAAGCTGCAACGGTGTTTGAGCCCCTACAACCGTGAAGGAGGCACCTGCATGTACAAACCCCACTCTCAGCTCCCCAGGTACTGCACTGTGCATGGCTGATGCCCTGCCCCACAGAGTCTGCCCTGCCTTTGGCTTTTATGTTCCATGCCCAGGAGACCCAGTCCCATGCCCACCACCTCAGAACAGACTGGCCTGTACTGGCCCACTGGGGCTCTGTACAGCCAAGTCAGCTTTTCCCCAACCTCACTGTATGACAGAAAGGAGAGATGCGAACGGGCACCGAGCCTCGAGCATGGCCAGCTCCTTCAGAGCCCTGCCTGTGTCCCTGCACCCAGGCAGCAGGAGAAAGAGCTGTCCTGAGCATGGGACATGCCCACAGCCCTTGTGGTAGCACTGGAGTTACGTACTCTGCAGAGGAGAATGCCACCTCGAAGTTGTGACGGCGGTTCTGGGGTGTGAGCTGGCTGTAGTCAAAAGCATCTGGAAAGAAGTTGTGGACCAAAGCACAGAAGGCCATGCCATCGCTCCAGCTGGAGGAGAAGTTCTGGATGTCCACATGCTGCAGGAAAGGAGAGTTACTAAGGGGCTCAGTGACTGGCCCAGCCTGGCCCAAGATTGGGAGAGGAGGCAGCACTGACCTCATAGCCCCGGGTCTTAGCCCTGCACCAGTCCAGCAACATCTGCTTGATGCTGTTGGCATTGGGGACACCACAGCTGGAGGAGCGCTGCACAGCTGCACGCGGTGCCGCAGGATTTGGAGAGCTGAGGGAGAAAACACAGAGGATGACGCATGTGATGCTTGCTGCCCCAACTGCTCCTTGCTTGGCATGTCCTCACCTCCCGCCCTCTTTCTGCAGCTTCTCAATCATGGCCTTGCGAGCCTGTGAGGTTGATGTCTTGGGCAGGCTTTGAGCTTTCATCAGTTCCTTCTTTTTCTCAGCCTGGCGCCGTTCCAGTGCAGCCAGGCTGCTCTGCCTTGAGGCACTCTCATCCTCCCGATCAAAGATGCTGCAAGAGACACAGGCAAAGCCTCAGTGCAGAAAGGAACACAGTCATTCTCAGCTCCTCATCATTCCTGCAACTCAAAGAACTCCAAGCTCCTAAGACAGAACCAGCGCAGCTCAAGGTTCCTGGCTGGTGGCATCACCACTCACCTGCCTGTCTTCTTGGAAGATGAGCTGTAGGATGATTTGGTTTGAACAAATGTGCTGCTGCTGCCATCTGCAGAGAAGGAAAAATAGGCCTCAGGCAGGAGTCACAGAGCAGCAGAGCTGGGCAGGCTGGGGGACTTGGGGCAGGCTGGGGAGGCTCTGCTATGTGCTCTGCAGCACTAGGGATGCCACTGATAAAAGGCAGATAAAGCTCTTACTGTCTGATCTCTTCACATAACTTGACTCCATGGTTGTTGTGCGGGAAGTCTTGCTGCCATCATCTGCAGGGGAGAAAGCAAAGGAGGTCAGCTGGGTTACAGACCAAGCGCTGCGAACTACCCTTGTGTCTACACAGCATGGCAGGAAGACATCCAGCGTAAGCACGGGGGTGAGACAGAAGCTGTGTGCCCCTAGGAAGCAACCAGGTGGAATGGAGAGGCCAGAGTGATGGAGCAGTGAGGCAGGAAGGCTGGAGCAGCCACAGACAGCCACTGTCAGCTTGAGTCAGCTGGCAGAAGTGCGGGTGACAGGAGAGGGCCCACAAGCCCTGTGCCACCCCAATAGGGGACATGGGTCAGGTGGGAAGGCACTAGAGCAGATCCCCTTAGGGCTCAGGCCCCAGGAAGGCTAAAGCAGGAGGCTGACCAAGGAAAGACAGTGAAAGTCGGCCCTAAACCAGGGTCTTGCTCTCTGCAGGGTGCAGCTGACCCCGTGTGCTATACTGTCACCTCCCTGCACGGGGAGAAAACTGAAGATACCCAGTTCTCTACTGTCCCTTGCCCTGGGCTCTGTAAAGCCTGGTGCACGCCACTGGCTGGGCTAATGCTGGAAATGCCAGTGGTCCCAGCCAGGGCGAGCACAGAGAACGGCAGACAGAGAACTAGTGGTGAACCTCGGCAGCAAGCATGCTTGCAGAGCCCTGCTCTTACTAGACTGGATGAGGCGCTCGGTTTTGGTGACAGTGCTGCGGGCTGAGCCATCGGCTGACTGGGTGCTCTGCGTGGTGGTGGTCTCAGTGTTGTGGCCAGCCCTGCTCACTGTAGCCTGGCTTTTCATCTCCTGCAGCCGCTGGTCCCGTTCCTTCTCCCGCTGGTCTGCAAAGGCACAAAGGAAATGGTGTCAGCAGCGAGATGCAAGGTCCATGACCCCACACGGGGAATCAGCGCTCCCCCCTCCCAGCAGCTGCCACCTACCTCGCTTGCGCTGGCGCAGCTCCCGCATGGCATTACGGATCAGCCGTCGCTCCTCAAAGTCTGTGGTTTGATCCAGCTGCAGGAGGAAGGGGAGGTCAGCACAGCCCCTCTGCTCTTTTCTCCCACCCAGTTCCAAGCCCCTTTATCGCCAGCCTGTATCCTGCCCTCAGAATCCTGCACCATCACAGTGAAGGACGTACCATCTTATCCAGAACACTCTCATCCTCGATCCTGTTCAGCTCCTCGACATTCAGCTTGCTCTTTTTCTCCACTTCCCTCACTTGGACCTTCTCCATGCCATTGGGCAGCTCTGGCTGCAGCCTCGGTGCCTGGGGCTGCTCCACCACCAGCTCCGGTTCCATCGGCTGCAAGGAGAGCACCGCATGCCTGAGTCTCACCAGCCCGACCACCCCCTAACGAACCCGATGCTTGCCCAGTGCCACAGGCAGCAGGGACTGTGGGGATGCACTGTGTGGTGTAGGAGCTCACGGCTGGTGGTACGCCGACACTCAGCACACCGCAGCCCACCCTGCCCCAGGAGGCCCTAGGTGCTCTCGTACCTGCTGCCAAAATGTCTCCAAACTGCAGCCTGCAGACACCTACAACCCACTGCCACTACTAGGGCCTCCGGTGAGGCAGGGGGGGCACCATGCCCGGTGCCCTGAAGCTGGCAAGGTGCTGGCAAAGCCAATGCACACCATTAGCAGCACAAGGGATTTCCAGGGAATTAAAGGACTTAGCAGAAAGAAGAGCTTGCACAGGAGATCAAGAGCCTCCTCGTCATCTCCGCTCAGGAACTAGGCCAGCTCAGCTCCCGCGGGAGCACGGCCAGGACACCAAGTCCCTTTCAGCACGACCCCCAAGCAATGCACTGTGGGCAGCTCTCCAGGCCCAGAATAGGGCCTGGAGGCAGCGGGTGGGAGGTGTCGGGCCAAGGCAGCCCCGCTGCACACCTGGCCCCATCTCACACCACTGCCAGGCGTGAGGGCACGCATTATTGGCACCGTCTGGCTCCCCAATGGCTCAGCCCAGTGCCAGCAATGCAGCACGCCGCAGTGAAGCTCTGGGCAGGAGGAGCAGCACAGAGCCCAGGGCTACTGCAAGGCGAGGTGACGACCGCGAGGCGAGCCCACGCAATGGCCGGGACAGCTGCCCCGCGGCCGGCACGCCAGCAATGTGAAGCAGGCAGGCGCCATTGGCTCGCAGCCCTGCCCGGCACCGGCCTCCCACAGCAGCAGGCTGTGATTGCAGCTGATCCCAGCCACACCGCACGCCCATCCCACCCCCAGCCAAGGCTTTCTTCTCGGCCCCGGCACTGTGCCCCCCCCAGCGGGTGCTGCCCAGGACGGGGCAGCCCAGACAGGCTCGGCCCGACCCGCACTCACAAAACTGTCGCTCCGGGAGAGGTGCAGGGTCGACTGTTGGCGCGTGCTGGAGAAAGTGGGTGGATGGGCCACCGGGCTGCCGGACTCCTCGGTGCCCTCAAAATGAGCGCAAGGGTCCTGTGCTTCCAGAAACAGGGTGCTGAGGTCCTTCTCCGCCGGCTCCGGCGGTGCCAGCCATAGGGCCAGCAGGTCCAGCCGGCGGCCCAGGCGCGCCTGCTCGGCCCGCAGCACCAGGTGCTCCTCCTCCAGATCCCGCAGGGCGCGGGCCAGGGGCTGCACCTGCCGCATGGCCTGCTCCAGCTGCCCCTCCACTGCCCGCCTGAAGGCTTGCAGCTCCCGCCGCAGCTCCTCCAGCTCGGCCGCCCCGGCCTGAGCCAGGCCCTCCAGGCTGATCCCCGGCATGCTGCCGGCGGGCTCCAGGGCTGCGGGTGCCGCAGCGGGCCCCTCTCAGCTGTCCCCTGCCCTTTATAGGGGCTGCAGGGGCACCACCCCTGTCTGGAGGCCGGCCCGGCTATTCTTGTCACAGCACGGCCGGGGGTCCCGTGCAGGGGCGCCGAGGCAGGCGCTGACACTTGGAAGTGTTTCCAGGCCCCACGGGACCAGGTGGCCCGGCAAAGGGGGGCCCTGGTGGCTGCTGCAGGGCTCCTGCCTCTGTCCCCATGGCCTGGCAGCTGCTGTCACTGTGGCCACGCAGCAGCAGGGCTCCGCGAGAAAGGCAGGCAGTAGCAGAAAACCCTGCGGGATCCACCCCAGCAACACTGCTCAGCTGCGTGCAAACAGCCCCTCCTGCACAACTTCCTGCAGCCATCCCGCCCCGTGGCACCCACCCAGCACAAAGCCCCGGCCTCAGGCAAGCACCGCTGCAGGGCAATGCCACCGGCTGTGACCATGGGTCTTACCTCCCCTTGCTGCATGGAGCCCCATGAGCTCCACACCCGCCAGCTCCCAGGGAGCACGCTGCACTCCCAGCAAAAGGCAGCAGCTCCCAGCCCCACACACACCATGGGTCAGACCGACCCCTACCTGTTAGGGCTGAGCGCACCACAGCCCCTTCTTCCTCTTCTTCTCCTCCTCCCTGCCCGCTCACAGCACACCTGGAGGTCGTGGCCAGCCCTGGTCCCCAAGCACCCACCCGGTGCCACAACACTGCTAATACCTTAATGAGAGCTGACAGGCCGCAGGGCCAAGCCTGCATGAGCGCATTAATGCGGGGCTGTCACCCTCCGTGGGCAGAGAGCTGCACCTTTGGCATGGGCAGCACCTGCTGCAGCCCCACCAGGCTGCATGCTGGTCGAGGTAAGCACCGAGCTGGGCCACAGCAAGCAAGCAGCACCCTGACCACCACCTTGGCCATGCCCGGAGAAGCAGGCAGGCACTTGGCCCCATGAGCAAGGCAGCACAGTTCTGGACATCCCAGCTCCTGCCAACACCACTGCACACGCGCACGCTTTGCATTGCCCTAGATGGCCAACAGCAGATAAAAGCACTCGAAGAGCTGTAAGCACCGTGCTGCCTTCTAGGCACCTCCAGCCCTGCTACCGCAGCACCCAGGGCTTTGTCCTCATCTCCACCCAGATCGGAGCCAGGGGTGGGTGTACCTTTTTTTTTTTTTTCCAGTTGTCCCCAAGAATCCCCCTGCACCAGGCAGGCACAGCTGGAGAGCACAGAAGGAAGAAGAGGCAGGACCCGGGGCAGACTGCGGGGCAGAGCCCCTGAAGCAGGGCCCTACAGATGCTCCCCAGCCCCATGGCCAAGCTTCATTCCCAGAATGGAAAACACAGGGCTGGATGGCAGTGGGTTTCCCTGAGCTGCCACAATCCTACGAGGTAGCTGAGAGCAAAGGGGGAGACCCACAAAACTTGCCCCTTACCCACTCCCTTCTCTAAACATCTCTACACACCATGGCACAGGGGGGGCTCACCTGGACCAGGATGTGGGTTTATACACAGGCCCTGGGGGCTCCTCTATCCACACAACAGAGCCCCCCAACTGCGCTGCCAGCACCGAGCATCTGCCTCGCTGCACAGGGCTGCTCCCACCCCACACCCAGGGCCCTGAGCACACTCACTTTGACGACATTGCTGCTGGTGGTGATGCTGCAGATGCCGGTGCTGCTGGGGATGGCGGTGATGCGGATGGGAGTGCTCCTCAGCCCCAGGGTGAGCTCTGCAAAGGAAGCCGCGGGCACTCGGGGAGCGCTCCAGCCCGACAGGCTCAGCCCTGTGCCCGCAGATGGGGAGAGGCACCGGCTCCGGCGCATCCTGCTCCTGCAGCAGAGCTCTGAGCTCTGGTGCACAGAGAGGGCTGCGGGGACGGCTAAAGCATGTGGGAGCTGCTGCGTCAGGGGGGAGCCAGGCCCCCCCCAGCATGCCTTCACCCCTAAGATGGACACTTCCCGCAGCTCTCCAGGGGGAGCCAAGACCTCCCGGAGTGAGGGACAGCCCCAGAGAGCGCACAGAGGCATCCTGTCCTGATACGGGCAGGCAGGGCTGCATGGCACACAGGGCAGCAGCGGGGATGGCACTTTGCACGATGCCCATGCCAGCACAGAGGCGGGTCTGTGGGGATAGGGCAGGAGCACGGGGCTGTGCTGTGCTCCGGGGCTGGGCTGCAGGGACAGGAGGGGACAAGGCCGTAGGATTGGAGGAAGGGCTGTGGGACAGGAGGGAGCGCCTGGCCAGGGACAAGCTTTGGAGCCAAAGAGCGAGGGCTGCCACGCTCCTGCCCTTCCGCAGAGCCCCCAGCATCCCACATCCCACCACCGCTCCCCCACCTGGCTGTCCTAGCAGCACCCACCGTACATCCAACCACACAACGCCCCGCCGGGCGCCAACCCTCCCTGCCGTTCCCTGGGTGCCCACCGTCCCCATTGTCCCAGTGCCGCCCGCCCGGTGCCCACCTGCCCGCTGGCTGCCGGGGGCGGCCACGATGCGGGGCGTGACGGACTGCGTGTGGGGCTGCACGCGCCCATCCTTGATCTCGATGGTGAAGTACGTCTTCATGCCGTCGTGGGCGGCGATGGGGCCGGTACCGGCGGGGCGGGGGCCGGCGGGCGGCGGGCGCTGCTCTGCTCCTCCGCCACCGGCTCCCCTCGCGTTTTGATCGGGGCCCGGCGGGGCCGCGCGAGGCCCCCGCTGCCATTGGCCGGGTCCGGCCCGCCCCGCAGAGCCGCCCGCCCCCTCGGGGCCGCCCGCCGCCGCCGCCGCCGCCCGCTGCCGCCCCGCGGTGCCCACCGGGGTCGCGCCCGAAGGGGTGAAGCGCTGCGCGCGTTCCCGCACCGAGGAGGAGCGCTGCACGGGGCTCGGCTCTGCGGGGGACGGAGCAGCCGGGTCAGATGGGTGCCACGTCGAGCGCACCCCGCGCATGCAGCCCGGGCACCCCGCGATGCACGCCGCCCCCCAGCCAACCCGCGGTGCATGCTATCCCTGCAGCGCACGCTGTCCCCACCATGCATGCCGTCCCCATGCATGCCGCCCACAGAGATGCTGCCCCCCGGCTGCCCGGCAGCTCGCTGAGCTCATGCCTGTCCACGCACACACGGGTGGGAGCCCCAAACGGAGCACAGCAGTCACGATGTGCCCTCACCTGTGTTGCCCTGTGGGCATGGCGAGGACGGTGTTTGCTCCCAGCGCTGAGCGTTGAGGCGAGATGGGGTCCGTGCTGTGCTCTGGGTGGGTGCTATCAGCCGGGAAGGGAAAGGCCATGTCCGTGTGCAAGGAATGAGATGGAGGGAGCAGAGTGAGCACAGAATGAAGCAGGGATGTCAGCTCTTCCCAGTGTCACCCATGTCCCTGAAGCTCAGTGCACCCCACAGAGCACAGGAGGGTGATGGAGGAACATGGGGGCTGTGTGGTCATCCCAGCTCCCATGGGACCCCAACAGAGCAGGGCCAGCACTCTGCAGGCTCTGTGGCGTGCAGGAGGGAGCCGAGCTGCTCAGCTGCCCCTGCTCTGCCCGAGGGCAGGTAGGGCTCAGCCCTGCCCCAGCCACCAGGCCTGAGCCTGTGCCACACTGGAGGCTCCCCGCAGGGCCGTGACCCTGAGGGCGTCCACAGCTGCAAGCTCCCATTTGGCCTTATTTCCTCCTGGCACAGAAGAAGGGAAACGCTTTCCCAACAGCAGCACAAGGGCATTAATTGCCCAACACAATCTCTCTGGGCTGCCAAGAGCACCCGGCCAGGCATGGAGGGCCCAGAGCAGCGCACAGCCCCCAGCCAGGCCAGCAAGCACAGCCCCAGGGGGGGGGGCCAGGGCTGGACCTGTGCTCAGCTCCAGCCTTATTGGGACAAAGAATGCAAAAGGCCGAGGTTTGCTGCACGCACAGATTCCCTTTCATGGCCCTGCAGCAGCCCGGCCGGTAGCTGGGGGACTTGTAAACACCGTGCCTGCCACCCCACTGCCTGGCCCAGGCCTGAGCAGGCCCTGAGCCCAATCAGGCGCTGCATCCCCATCCCCAGAGGTCCATCCTGCCCCACATGGGGCAGTGCATCCCTGGGTTCACAGGGATGGCCTGGGGGTGCTAAAGGCCCAGCTGCCTGCTGCCTGGGGCAGCCCTTACCCACTGGCTTCTCCTGTGGCATCGCAGCCTTCCCCGACACCTGGCCTCGCACGCAGATGACAAACTGCAGGGGGGAAAGGGGCAGCATGGTGAGCTGGCAAAATCTGACCTAAGCAACTCAGAGGGGCAAGCACCGTGACAGGCCACATGCCATGCGCGGCACCTCCAGCCCCTTGCTGAGAGGATGGGGGCTGTGGTCTGGGTGGCATCCAGCGCCCATCAGCGCAGTGTTCCCATACCTGGCCACTCTGAGTGACAGCACAGGGCTGTGTTGGGCCGTCCTGCTCCACCTGGCGGCTCTGTCCTGTGCTGCACGGGGCCTCTGCTGGCTCCACGTTGGGCTCCTGCACAGCACAGGGGCTGCCAGGTCCCTCCTCCTGGTACTTCAGCTCACACTCAGATGCCCGCTTGGTGTGCAGCTCCACCTCTGCAGTCTGCTCTTCGGGCTGCGGGGCTGCAGTGGGCTCCAGGGCTGGGTGCAGGTCCAGGAGCACCAGGGTCCCTGAGGCTGTGGCTGCAGGACAGATATGAGGCTCTGTACAGCATCCTCACTCCTGCGGCCCCAGCCAAGCACCTGGCTGCCAGCTCAGGCTTTTCAGGAGATACCCTGCAGCCCCTCCATCCTCCTATTCTTTCCCAAACTTCACTTTCTCCTGCACTCCCAAGCTCTGCTCTTCCCCTGGAAGACATGTTGCAGACATGGACTCACCCTGGGCAGGGGGTTTCTGGGGTTCTCTCAGCTGCTGGCTATTCAGGTCCTGCAGTTCAGCTTGCCTGCGCTCTTGCTCCTTCTCCTGCTCATGGGCCTGGAAGAAAGCAGGGGTAAGAGCCCAGCCAGCCCCACTGCTGCCTCCACCCCACTGTGTCCAGGCACGTCCTCATGCAAGGTGGGTCAGAATGTCACTTCCAGCAGCGCTGTCCCATCCTGCCACCTGGCCAGGGACATGCTGCAGATTGCAGCCTCCCCCTGTGCCATCCCCATGCTGCAGGGCAAGGGGTGAGACTTCATCAAACACAGTAGCTCATACCCTGCACCAGGGTTACTGCAGAAGGCTGCTAGAAGATAAGTGTCCTGGAGTGGTGGCATGGTACCACAAAGGGGCAAGGGAAGTGCAGCACCAGCCCAGGGCTGAGATCCTGGTGTAACTACAGGATGGGGGAGGCAGAGATGGAAAACAGCCAAGGGATGCATGGGGGAAACCAGTGCCAAAATGTGTACCCCACCATGGTCTCTGCTTAAGAGAAATGCTTTAGCTTTTGGATAAATTGGCCAGCTGAGGTGAGATAGACTGTCTGATCAGGAAACACCCCTACACAAACAGCTGTGTGCTGGGGGTGCTGCAGTGCCAGCAGATGCTGACCAGGAAAAAAATGGCACAGGGTCACCTTCCCTTCCCCTGTCACCAGCCTCATACAGGCCCTGGGGAAGGTAGATGGAAAAGCTGAGCTGAACAGAGGCAGCCTGGGGGTCAAACCACTGATTGTTCCTTCCCCACCCTCTCTCTCAAGTGGAAGCCCTGTGCTGTGTCCTTGGGAGGACACTCAGCCACCACAAGGCTGCCATGCCCTGCAGGGCCATCACTGCTAGGCAAGGAGCTTGGGCTTGCACCCACCACTCCCAGCCCTGTCCCTGCTCCACCAGCTCATCCATCACTACTGGGCACCAGCCTAGTCCTGGAGCAGGACCGACCCCTTCAAAGGTTATCAGGGAATCCTCACACAGCCCATGTTGGTGTCCTGAGCGCAGCCACATCCCCATGTCCCTTCAGACCTCTGTCACCCACCACAGTCCCCTAAGGCAGGTAAGTCACACACGCACAGGAATTTGTGCCCCCAGGAAGCTGGCACAAGCAAAGGACTCAGCAATACCCAGTGGCACCCCCACCAGCACTCACCACAGAGCGTTCAGGCTCCTCAGCAGGCAGTCTGTCTGCATCCCCCCCATGGCTGCTGTCCTCCGTCCTGGTCAGCACCGGCTGTTCAGCATCGCCCCTCCGGCTATTCTCCACGGGCTCGGTGCTGCTCTCCACACTCACCACGGCCGGCAGCTCAGAGCCTGCCCTCTGGGAGCTCTCCCTGTTCCCGACCAGAGCTGCCGTTTCAGCATCACCTCTCCCGCTGCGTTCTGCACGTGTGGGCACGGCTGCGGGCTCAGCGCCATCCCTGCGGCTGCTCTGTACGTTCCCAGCCAGGGTTGCAGCTGGGTGGAAGAAATAAGGTAAAGTCCAGGAAGGAACTGGGCGCATCCCAGCATCTGCAGGGCAGCCCAGGCACAGGGACCTCACCTTCGATCTCCTCAGCCCGCAGCTTGCGGATGGCGGCGCGGATCAGCTTGCGTTCCTCGTACTCGCTGGCTGCCCGCAGCTGTGGAGGGGCAGAGCCAGGAGTGAGGCACAGCGAGAGCTCGGTGGCACTCAGCTCCCTCGTGCCACCCCGCTATCAGGCACTCACCAGCTTTGTCAGCTCCTCCACATCGGTGATGGACTCAAGTTCCCGGGACAGTGAGGCGAGGGCCTTCTGCTGCTCCTCCTCCAGCTGCTGGGACCTGCGCCGAAGCCAGGGGTGAGAGCCGCACGGGAGCAAAGTCCCGCACAGCCCACGGTGCCGGGATCCCATCGTGCCCCAGGTACTCACCGCAGCCAGTTCTCCTTGTTGTCCTGCCGGTGGCTGCCACGCTCGGTGCGGAAGCGTTTGGAGGCCAGCGCCTCTTCGTCCCGCTCCAGCTCCTGCCGCTGCAGCTCCCGGATGGCTGAGCGGATGCGGCGCCGCTCGGCGAGGTCCAGCGTCGCCTCCAGCTGGGAGGACAGGGCAGGGCTGGGCGCTGGGCACAATGGGGCCGTCTGTCCCGTGCTGCCCACGCGCCTGGCGCACACTGCCTGGCACTGTCTGCCCCCGCTCCGAGGGACGAGGGGCTGCCCAGCCCCGGCGTGGGATGGGATGTGAGGTCGGCCAGAGCCCGACATCGCCTCAGGGAGCGGGCACAGCACCCAGCACTGCAGCAGCACACAGGGGGCTTCCCCTCCTCCAGAGCAGAGCCACAGCGTGAGCTGTGCCAGCAGCCTGCACTCAGAGCAGCCCCTGCACAAAGCAGGTACAGCTCTGCTGCAGGACACCAGGCCCTGCCCAAGCACTGGCTCACAGCAAGGGAACCGGGAAAACGATTTCCCATGGAGCCTGTTAAAAATAAACCCTGTGACCTGCAGCAGCTGCTGTCAGCATCAGGGCCCGGCATGCTGGGAGCAGCAGCGGCCACACTAAAGGGCGAAGGCAGCAGTCCTCTTCCTCACGTTCCCACAGGACACTGCCAGGCCAACCAACTGGTCACTGAGCTTCAGGTCACAGCAGGGCCAGAAGCACAGCTCTTTTTCCCCAGGCATGCAAGAAGCTGGTGGAAGCTGCAGCCCTCTGCAGGCCCGTGGCACACGCTGCATCTGCTGACTCAGCCCATCCCTGCAAAGCCACCAATACCCATCTGGGAGCAGCATTTTTCACACTGCCATCCTCAGGGACGCCTTCCCATGTAGGTCAGCTCCTGCTGGGCAGCACAGTGTTGGAAATGAGGATCATTGTCATCAAGGGTTGCAGCTCAAAGCAAACATGCTTCCTCCCATGTCCTTCCCAGCACCCCCTGCCGTGCAGTGATATCAGCATCCCATATCAGCATCCTGCAGCAGTGCGAGCATCCGCCTCCCGGGGACAGAGCTGGGGGCTGCAGCCCTGTGCCACATGATGCAGGGTGTGAGCTCTCATCCGGAGTCACAGCCTTTGCTACAGAACAGCCCTTTCCCTGCTGGCTCAGCACACAGCAGGGTCCCGGAGCACAGCATTGGTGAGCTCAGCACCACTGAGCCATAAGGCCAGGCATGTGAACAGCCCCAGCCCATCTTCACAGCCCTACATGGCATCCCTGGGGTGGAAGAAGCCTCTGCCCTAGCAGACAGCACAGGAGAGGCCCATGGCCACAGCAAGAGGCCCTGGGGCCACCCCATCTTGCAGCAATCCCAGCTCCTGTGTGCACAGAAGGTCCTGAGGCGGCAGCAGAGCCCCCAGGCAAAGCTGGGCAAAGCTGCCATCTGAGCACCCACAGCCTCCCGAGGGACTTCTGCAATGGGCCGGGAGGATGGAAAGGAGGCAGCAAGGCGCTATGCAGCTGTGTAAAGGCCTTAAGGACACAAAAACACTTCACTACCCCACGCTGGGAGGCCGAGGCCCTGACCATCTGCTAAACAAGCTGCCGACTGCGTGCTCTGCAGCTCCGGCACCCAGCACAGGAGCTCTGAGCCTCGTGGCCAGAGCGCAAAGGCGGCAGCGTGGAGGGAGAGAAGGAGAAGAACCAGGGTCTGCCTTTCTCATGGGCATCCGCTGGATGGGGTCTGACCTGCACCTGGGTCCCCGAGGGTTCAGCCTTTCCTCTGCAGGAGAGATGGCGGTAGGGCAGCAGGAGCCCCGTCCCAAGCCCACGTCAGCACGGAGCCAGCACACGGCAAACACACGGCTTGTGGGGCAACGTGCCGGAAACCACAGCTGGAGCCAGGGCTGGAAGGGCCCGCGGGGCCCTGCAGTGACAAGCCCTGAGCTCGGCACATGCCAGGGCCCCAACGGGCCCTGCCCAGCCTGCAGCAAATTGATGGTTGTGAGCAAACACCCGCCTCGTCCCACACAAAGTGGCTTTGTGAGGAGGGTGCTGGCAAGTCACCACGAGCTGCTTTCCTGGTGATGCCCGAGCACGGCAGCACTCAGCCTTGCCTCAGCCCAGGACACGTCCGCCAGCAGAGGGCCATAATTAGCTCTAATTAGCCCAGGCTTTTCATCCAGCTCTGGGATAGGCAGTGCACGGAGGGGCACGGAGCAGCTGGAGCACAGCCTCAGGGAAACTCAGCGCTGGGGAAAAGAGCCAGAGCAGCATCCCCATCCCTGCCGGCCAGGATGAGCCCCACAGCAGCACCTGCCCCTCTCACCGCTGCGGGGAGCCAGCGCCCGCTCCGGGCTGCCCTCAGGTCCCACACGGTGGCACCCCGGGGACATCAGAGAGCTGCTGGGAGTTCTGCCACTGGGAGAAAGGAGGAGGAGAACAAGGAACCGAGGGATGGGGAGAGAGAAGGAGCAGGGAGGAAGCGGCGGCAGAGGCAGGCAGTTTTCCCTTATATGGGCTAATCCTCTTCCAGCTAAGCGGAGCCAAAACCTAACCAAAAAAAAAATTCCTTCCCCGGCTCACGTCAGCCCGGAGCAGGCTTCCTCCAGCTGCACGGGCACAGGGAGAGCTGCGGGCAGCCATGGCGTGAGGCCATTCAGGGACAGGGGAACATCACCCTACAGAGACCCAGGGCTGCAGCGGGATGGAAGGAAGCAGCACACATCAGCGCAGTCCTGGAGTGTTGTGCAGCCCCACGGGTTCAGCCTCTCCCCGGACACCCGCGCAGCCAGCCAGCAGCACCTGCATGCAGCCCGCAGCGCTGGGAAAGGATGAGGAGGTGTGAAGCACCCTGTGGTCAAATGGGGACAGCCCCACGGAGAAGCACTGCCTCATTCTCGGCTCCCTGCGGCTTCAGGTGGGAAGCAGAGAGCCAGGGGAAACCCCGAGCACCCATCCTCACGTCTCCAGGGCTGAAGATGGGTTTGTGAGCTGCGCTCACAACAGACTGAGCACAGCTGGGAGCTGCGGGCTGCACGGACGCCGTGCTGACCTCCGTGCTGTCCGAGCGGCACCCCGACCCTTTCCTGTTCCCCGCGGACGTTCTTTCCGAGTTGACTCAGCTTCCTGCCGCTCTCCGTTCCCCAAACAGCCCGTGGAGCCGGCGCGGGGCTCAGCGCACGGAGGCGGGCAGGCGGCCGGACGGCACCGAGCCGGGCGGCAGCTCACGTCCCAAAGCAGCTTCCCAGCGCGGATCCCCCGGTGGGTCGAAGCCCACTCCCACCGCTGGGCCTCACGAGGGGCGATCCACGGCCCACGAGAGCACCCATCCCAGGCCGGTCGCATCAACGCAGCCAAGGGGTTGGCACGGAGCGGGGCCGGCAGGAAGCTGCTCCGGGAGCGCCGGGATGCCCGCAGGAAGCAGGTGGCCGGGGAGGGCTCGGCTGCTGGAGCCGGGCCAGCGGGAAGCAGAGACCCGGGGCACGCGTGGCAGATGGCGGACAGCGCGTCCCGCACGGCACCGCACAGCGAGCCGCGCCGGCAGCGGGGAGCCGCCGGCCGAAGGGACGGAGCCGACGGACGGATGGCAGTCCGAGCAAAGCGGGCGATGGGGCACAGCCGGAAGAGCGCCGAGGGAGCGCCCGGGGCTCCCCCCGCGGTCCCGCAGCAGCTCCCCGCAGCAGCCCCGCTCTCTGCCCGACCCGAGGGCACCGGGCAGCGGGAGCGGTGCCGCCTGCGGGCACGTCGGGCGCTCCTCCTGCCCTCCCCCCGCCCCGCGGTGCGGGCACTCACCAGCTTTCTCAGCGCGCCCTCGTCCATACCCTGCAGGCTCTCCTGGGACATCGCGCCCGCCCGCTGTTCCCCGCGAGGCTCCGGGTCCCGTCCGCTCCCGATGCAGCACCGGGCCGGGCCCGCTCCCGCAGCCCCGCGCAGCCCCGCTCCCGCCCGGCCCGGCCCCGCGCTGCCCCGCCCGCGCCCACCGCCGCCATTGGTTCTCCGCTCCTGGCGGGACGGCCCCGACCGGTCCCGCCGTCCCGCCCCGGCCCCGCCTCGGTACGGCCGCCCCCGGAGGGTGGGGAGCGGGCCCGGCTTCCCCCCGCGGTCCGGCAGCCCCCGGCGGGGCCCCCGAGGTGCGGAGCCCCGGGTGGGCACGGGCTGCCCGGCCGCGGCGAAGTTTGTTTGTGTAATAGGAAACTTTTGTTCGGGATTAGAGATCGACGGAATGAGACACGATGGAGATATTTCCATCCGACTCGGGCTTTCAGCAAAAAAAAAAAACACCCAAATTTGGCTGCAAACGTGCCCGGAGCTTCTTCCCGGACTGCAGCTCTTGGCCCCTTCCCTGGGGCTCGTTGGGGTCAGCCCGGCGGGTGCAGGAGGGCATGGTGCGCTCACAGGTCCCGCACAGCACCCATGGGTGGGAGCATGGCTGAGCTGTGCCGGCAGGACAGCCTGGAGCATGAGAGTCTCAACAAATGCAGGGCTTTCCTCCTGTAAATTGCTGTGCATCGCTACCTGTTCAGGCGTCCCTCTGTGCCTCTCTGAGCCACATCTACCCAAAGCTGTGATCCTGCAGCACCTTTGCATGATCAGCACTGATGGCACTGCATCCCCTAGGCTCTCTGCAGCAGTGACCTGGGGAGCTGCTGTATGTGCACCCAGCTGAACAGAGTCTTGTAGGAGATTCTGTTAATCGTATGGAAGTAAAGCAAAGAGAGCTGCCCCCACGGGATGCCTGTGCCAGGCCTCTATCCCCTGCCCCTGGCTACCAAAAGCCACCACATGCGCTCAGGGAGGAGGAGGAGGAGGAAAGCTCCTGGCTTTGCTGCACAACCAGCACACGTAACACAGCGATGCTGCTCCTCTGCATGCCAACATCCAGGGCAGCTCCCACAGACCTATTACAAGCAGTGACATCATGCTGGCTGAGTTTTGGGGTTCTCAGTTCCCATGGTTCAGGCCCCAAGGTGCCCAGGCAGTGGAGAAGCTCCTCCAGCATGTGAGGCTGCCTCTATCTCCCAGCCGAAGGAGGGAGGTAGGCAGTCAGGCTTTGCGCCTCCTCCTCTTCCTTCCTCGCACATGGTGCCTCGCCTTGGTGCCGCGGATTTGCCTACTTCCCGCTCAGCACGCAGTTGAGCCATCAGGTGGCTTCAAGAACTAACAGCCCCAGGGAAGAAGGAGGTAAGGAATGCACAGCAGTGCTGCAGCTCTGCCAACCCTTCAGCGAGTCTCTGGTCCAGAGCAGCCATGGAGCCCATCTGCCTGGGCACAACCGAAGCCATTTGCTCAGGACAGAACACTCCTTCCTAAGCAGATGTACCCATTTCTCAAATGTGACTCACATTCTGCTCAAGGCCAGGGCAGGATTAGAAGTATTTAATTCCTCACATCCTGCTCTGGCATGGGCACTGTACACCCTCCTAACCAGCACTGCGGATGCCACATCACCGAGACGTGAAGGAGTTGTGTGATGAGGAAGGTCCCACATCTGCCTGAGGAGGAGCAATGCTGTTTGGAGAGGACTCCAGTTCTCATCATACCCAGCTGGCACACACCACTCTTCTTTGCTCTGATTTGTTTCAAGCATCAATCTTTGGGGCTGAACCTCTGCTGTGTCTACCATCCCGTGCACAAGAGAACCAGCAGGTCTGTCCATTGGTCCACCTGCTCCTGCTGCTCACAGAGGTGCAGGCACTCCACAGCGTTATGAGCAATGTGCGGCACACAGAGTGTTGCATGGGGCCCAGTGATGCAGGGAAGAGCTGTTGCACTGAGCCAGATGCTCCTGCTGTATCTCACTGTGCCAAGCACCTGGTTGTGTCAGTGCCATGCTGCCAACAGGAGCAGCTGCACAGCACTAGAGGATGCAGCCCAGGCTGGCAAGAGCACTGCATCCACTGGGAGCAGAGGGAGATGGGAGGCAGAGGCTGGAGCGGGGCTGGCACGTGCTCAGGACAGCAATATGTGTGCAGGGCTAGGATGAGTTCTGTGTGCCATTCAGGGCAAGAGTAAGCCTACAGGCAGCCACAAGGATGGAGACCTGAGCAGAGGCACAGCTGGTAGCCAGGAAACTCAGTCCTACTTGCTTTAATGCAGATAAGTGGCTGCGTGGGGCTGTTCCAGCCTTTTGCCATTTCACAAGCAACACCTGGAGCTGGGCAGAAAACTCTGTCAGTCCAGAGGAGAGGTCACAGATCTGCTATGGTTCCAACTCAGCTCTAAATGCCTGTACAAGGCTCTGACCATGTGAGCAAGGGAAGGAGGCTGCTCCAGCATCTCCATAGGCAGGACATTCCTAAGAGGTGACCCGTCCGTCCCCACCCCCCCATCTCTCCAATTTCTTTGTCACACTGTCTGAACACAGCTATTTTTTCCCTTTTTGGGACACCTCTGAAGCCCATAAATCACAATGCTTTAGCCATTTGCTATAGCCAAGAAAGGAAGGGTTTGGAATAAGGACAAGGGGTACAGGGAAGATACCAATCCTTGTAACTTAAAAAACAGGTTACAGACATTCCCAAACGTGATGGTCTTTCATAGGGGCTTCCTAGAAGCTGTGCCACGAGCAAAGCCAAAGAGCCCCAGAGTCCCTGGGCGCAATCTGCTCTCACTGTCAGGATGGCTGCAGGCAGTCCCCCATGGGAGAGCTCCTCCAAGGCTGCTCGGGGGGAAACCAACTTCGGCATGACCACCACGCCAGGGCCCCCTGCACCCCACTGCCCAGCAGCTGGTATCTCCTGGGCCCTGGCAGCAAGAAACAGCAAAACAGGCACTTGTGACACACTGCTCCCAAAAAAAAGCCAGACGTGTGTAATGTTGTGAACAACCTGTGCGAGACTGGTTCTGGTATTCATTAATGAGCCAAACAACGCGGTGACAAAGGGCTCCTGCATGCGCTGCACCCAGCGGGTCACGTTCTGCCCCATGGCACAAGGATTGGTTGTGTCATCCAACTTCTGGCTTCCTTCAATATGCAAGTTGCCAATGGCTAATCCATCACCCACCAACAGGACATATCTTGCTCTGCTGCTCCCTGGTGACAGCTCTGGTTGTTTTCAATCCCTCATAGTCACACCTGTCCCAGCCACAGACTCTTCTGTCTTATTTGCCACGTGAAATACTTCAAGAGCAGCCTCTTTTCTGATTATATTTTTTCTTTGAATGAACTTGATATTCCACTGAATCAGTCACAAGGAACTAGGAAAAGTTGCACCTTCTCTCCCAGGCTGCTCTCTGCCAGGAGCATCCTCCCCTTTGCTGCAGGATAAGCCATGTTCCCCAGCTCTACCTGACTTCTGTGGGCTTGCTGTGAGGAAACATTCTTGGCAACACAATATATTCTGCGTGCAAAACGTCAACTGTTTTCCTAGTTGTAATAAATCTCACTCATTACTGTTCTTTTCCATTATTTTTATAGTTGCTCACAGGCTTTTTCCTGATGCAGAGTTGGCTTGACTACTAACATCCTTCTCTTTCTCCCCTGCTTCGCACAAGCTCAGATATGAAAGCTGTAGGTTGGAGACCGTCTGTGCAGAAGCGGTAGTCTAATGCCAGGATTGGCTTCGTTTCTTCATGTTTGGTCTAGACAGCTTATATAAGACTCAAACAGCTGCCTGGTTAGAAGTCCTCCCTGCTTGTGACTCTGCCAAGTCTTGCACTGGACTATTAATCCTTGTCAGTATGTCTAGTCTGCTGCAGGCAGGCTGAGCTATATTGCATTAAAATGCCTTATCTACATACAAAAAGATTGCTAGCACATTGTTTGGCATTTGATACGTGGTCACAAATTCCCTTTGGAAATAGGAGAATTTATCCAAAGCAAAGCTGCTATGGCCACCCCCAGTATCCTGGGGTGCTTGCCAGCTCCATGGTCCCTGTGAAGTACTTTTCTACTCTTTCCGTGTCTGGAGGTCATTCTTGTAAGTCATTACATCAATCGCTAAAACAGGATCATCCCTTGCTCCTCCATGTGTGGCTGTCACAAGCCAATGCTGTATTCCCTGTGGCTCTGACCATGGCAGCCCTCTTCAAATGGAGATCCTGCATGTCAGTGGTTGCTGAACTCCTGCTCCACCCGAGGTCTTCAATGTCTCTACATCAAATGCGGCTGTGGGCAGTTGCCAGTGCACGGTGTCTCCACAGCTGAGACAGAGCCCTGGTGGGTGGCTGCAGAGCACACCAGTGGCCCCAGGCCTGGCACTGCTGTGGTACTGGGACCCAATCCTGGCCAGATCCCACCTGCAGCCCTGCTTCCCCCTTTTCCGCATCTCAGGGATTTTTCACTCTCTTTCCCAGCACTTGGAATAAAGCCTATGTCCAGAAGGGTACCAGTTCTCCACTCTTTTTCACCATGCTGTGGGACGGGAGAGCAGTTGGTTTCCTTTCATGGTGCACATCTGCTTTCTGCCTCTGCCACCATCACTGTCCAGGAAAACAACACTGATAGTCTCAGTGATGGGGGAGGCTGGTACCTACAACAAAGACTACACTACATCTCCTTTGAAGAAGTTACCACAGATAGCTTTGAAGTAATTTTGAATTTTTTCTTCCATCCAAAGCACAAGGACCAAGAACGGTTTCATAGGTCACTGGACAAGGGAGTAACAAACATAACTGCAGGAACACAAGCCCTTCCCAACATGAGATGACTCGCAGAACCCTCCAGAGCTAAAGGACTTCTGCACATACTTCTATCTCTACTAGTGCAAGCCACTGGAGATTTTACATTTTCACAAGCTGCAGCTTGCTCACTCTTGATGAATTCTCCTGTCTTGACACAGCCACAGACAGCCCCTCAACATCAGCCATGTTTCACAGCAAACACACCACATTCCACAAAACACTTAAATTTCTCCTAATTTGTACCCAATTTGGATTCTCCTTGTGCTGTGCTGAGTTTCTCAAAGAAGTTGTTCTCCCAGCCACCCAAAACATGCCTCATTCTTACCCCACTGTAGCTGCTGCACTTGCAGGATACAAAAACCACCTGTCATAAAATGAAGCTGTTTCCAATCCACTTGCAGTACTTATCTTTCATTCTGCACATGTACATTCCTTTGGTATCCTGCAAAGTAGAAAGCTGTTGTTACAAGCCTCCTCCTCTTCTCCTAGCATCTGTTAAAACGTTTCCAGGACCCAGGTACAGATGGTAAATAGAGTCAAGCCAGCAGCTTTTACCGGGACCATTCAAAGGATTAAAGCCTTCAGATGACACTTCAAAAAGCCCTCAACATTCCCAAGATGCTCACACCATGGATTTTTCCACCCATGCCTGGTACTGCTGCCTGCTGGTTTCAACAGCTGCAGCCCAGGAGCTGACCTCAGCTCTGCCAAAGGTTTGGGAAAAGCGAAAGCAGAGCCAGCCAGACGCCCGTGTGCTCCAACATCAGTCCTGCACTGGTGGAAACCTGAGCATCCTCAGTGCAGGCATGCAAAGGTGGATCTCTGGACCATGAAATCAGCACACAGCAAAGCACTGAGTGTAGAGTATTGCTCCATTTAGTGCATTAGTTAACTCTTCAAGCACTTGAAAACAAGTGACACCAGAGAAAGTCCCTTCACAGCTTGTGTTAAGAAAGAGCTCACACAGACAGGCCCAAGGCACACACTACACAATGCCCGCTCTCCAACACCTCTTGTTTTGCACAAGTGCGGAGAAGAAGCAGCCTCTCTAGCACAGCTCCTTGTTTCTGATAAGTGCCCCCTTCTCTGCACAGCCAGTTACAGGGAACTCTGCCTTTTTGTTCCTCAACTGCCCCATCCTGTTCCCATATGCAATCTTTCTCAGTGGAAAGAAAGCATCAGATGAAAAGTGATTTTTGAAGCTTAACCAAGGATAAATCGTCTTTGTCCCCGCTTGCTATTAGAGTGCCTGGATTAAAGCTTCAGTCACATGTAAACAGACCAAGGAGTGGAGGAAAGCCCTTGTCAATACACAGAGCTTGAACTGTGTAATCAGCAAAGAATCAAATCTCCACAAGCAGGGGAAGTACTATCTTAGAGCAAAATATTTAGATTTTATGGAATATTGGCCAATTACAATATTTTTCTCCAAATAAAACATTTATAAGAACACTGAAATAAATATTTGAGAACACAATATACCAAAGTCCTGAGTCACTTCTGATGCAGAAATTCTCTCCCATTTTTCAGGCAGCTTCCCCATGTAGGGTTTTGGAGTTGGGACGGCCTCTGGTGGCACTGAGAGATCTGGTGGTGTCCATCCCTGCTGCCTGGAAATGGTGGTGCTCCTCCTGGCAAAGCACACCTCCACATTCGAGCTGAGTACTAAATGCCTGGCACTGACCACGGCAAACCTGTGGGTCTATGGCAGCAACACCAAGGCTCCAGTGGGCACAAATATGTACAGAGAGCGAGAAAAGACCTCTTCCCTCTTCCCCTATGCTGATGGCAGTGCTCCAGCTGTGGACTCAGCCCCACAGCCTCTGCTCAGCCTTCAATCCAAACTAATGGCAGCCACACTGACATAAGGAAGTGGGACCACTTGTGCAGTGGGACCCAGGCAGAAGACAGCAACAGAGAGCTCAGAGGTGGCTACGTCAAAAAGGTTTGCTAAGGGTTTGAAGGAAAAACAAATGGAGAAGACAGGGCAAATAAAGATACTGAGCTCTCACAGCATTGCTGATGGGCCAGTTTAGAAGATGAACCTGTTGCAAGCTGGGGAAAACAGAAAAGATGCAGAACAGCAGGCTGGCTTGTAAGAGAACTTTCTCCAGAGAACACATTTTGGAAAGACATCAAGGTAAAGGCAAAGGCAACAGACACATGCATGTCACATCTCCAGTTGTTGAAACCAAGCTCCTGATATTGGCAGAGTCTAAAAGCTTTATTGCCTTTGGTTCAAAATGGCACTGCTGCTCTTGAGAAGGCCTGCAGGCTCCTTCCTTCAGTCATTTCAAAAGGACTCTGCAGACCAGTGTGGACATAGATTTCTTAGAAAGTCCTGTTCAAAATTCAGATTTTCGCTGCAAGTCTGTTTGCTGCTATGGTGCTTTCATTCCACATACCACCACTCACATTTGCAGACACGAAGACCTGTAATGCATGGTAGTATTCACGGAACAGAGGAACAGTTCTCTTTGACAATCACTACGGAAAGATATTTTAATGAGAAGAGTCTCTAGAGCCTTCCTTATGCAGTAGCATTGCCCAGCTGTGTTCTCTTTCAGATGAGGTCACGTGGCTGTTCAGCTCTTCATTCAAATCTCAGCCCCATCTACTTGGATGACCACCTGTTGCTTTGTGATCGCCAGAAGATCATGTTTTCAGCTGGTTGCCAGTTTGCCAAACTGAAACCATTTGAGCTGTCCATGTCAAGCAAGTCCATCAGGCTGGTTTAAAAAGACACTCTGAACTGAACACTGAACACAGTCCCCACATTTAAAATAACGAGGTAGGAAAAACTATTTGTTCATCAGCAAAAGAAATTCTGCTCATTAACTAGTCTATTAAGAAGCTTGCATGCCTTTTCATCTAAGCAGAAGCCACTTAACTGTCACACAACCACAGTTAAGGAAGAAAGAAGCTGCACGGCCTTCGGGTTCTTTTCAATTCCCCCTGTGGGAAACCATCCAACCTAGCCACACTGTAAATCTCTGATTGATTCATGCCACTCTTCCACTTCTACTCTTTTGTCAGCTAAATTCTTTTGAGATTCCACCACTGCTCCTTGTCTACCAGCTTCTTGTGGTCTCTTTACTGCATTTTCGGATTTAGGCGAAGAAGTCTTATGTTGACATTTTGATGCTTCTTTTTTTTTCCTTGTCTTTTAATTCCTTTTTTTTTTTTTTTTTTTTTTTTTTGCTTAGTTCATGAAGCAAAGACAGACTCAAGGTCAGGGAATTCTGACTGGTAGAGGTGGAGGATCCTCAACATTCAATCATTCTGCTGTTTCCTGATTCTTCCTTCAAGATGTCTCTTTGTTCTCATTAATTTCTCCCCTTTCCAATCTCCTGTAGACTGATTTACAGTCACTTCTGACAGTCAGTGTCTCACTGAGAATATCTAGATTAAATAATGAATTCAAATCCATGGTGTGACTTTCCCCTGACATAAGCAAGCACAAGACTGACACTGGGCACTGTGCAAAGGGTTGTTGCATTTTCACATCAGTGCCTTCCATTCATGTTCAGGTAGTTGCATTTGAACATTTCAGTCTGCATGTCTTGTAAGGATTGATTCCTTGACTATTCATTTAATGACTGTCCCAGAGAGTACAAAGCCAGGAATTAGATCTGTCAACATAGGAAAAATTCTTGAAAAATTTCATGAAAAAAGTCTCATTCTGTGTCTCTTTTCGAGTTAATCAGCAAATTGTTCTGTTACTTGATATGAACGACAGTGACCAGACAGATGTCGCTACGAACATGAGAAACAGCTCTACCCCAAACCACATAAGGCAGAACCCCTTGCTAGGAAAAAAAAAAATGAGGTAAGACACTTATTTTTTCCTAAATTCTTGATTTCATGGCTTTGTTCTTGCACTGTGTTTGGCTGATTCTGACATTCAAATCATGCTCAGGAAAAGGCGGAATGATGTAGCTCCTCTCTGAGTGAGACAATTACACCCTATTTAATGAAGAATGCCTTGTCATGTGTTGAGAGAGCAGTGTATTTCACAGCAGGAAGAATTTCCACCTGTAAAGGAAGGTAATCAGAATGAATCATGCAGCAGAGCCATGTATGGCATAGCCATTAACAAAGGGTTAAGAACAAAACTGCTGTGAGGCCACACCATGCTTTCACAGTCCACTGTAGTAAGGCACTTTGAAACTCCTATGAATTCAGGGCATTAGAAAAGAGATCCGTGCAACTTAGGTTACTGGGACCCATAATAACATCTGAACTTCACGAGAGAAGTACACCAAATGTGAACAGCCAGGACAGAACCAAGAAGGACTATGCCAACAGCAAAAACCACATTTATACAGCACAAAAGTTTATGTTTCTTTGTATCCATATACACAGAATAAAGCCACCAATCTCTGGAAACCTCATGTAACGTGGGATAGACACTTTGCTGCATTTGTCTGGTGCAAACATAGTACTTACCAGTATAGTGATTCACACATTAAATGTTGGCTTCAAAGTCAAGCCTGTTAAAACTAGGGAAGACAAGGACTAACTGTTGTTTCAATTCCTGTGCCTCCCATTTTCTGAATACAGGCCACCAACTGAACTGTTCAACTACCTCAGGCTATGATACAGTGGAAAGAGGGTTAGCAAAATAACTACACTAGATTAAGGATTCAGCAAACACTATTCATGACTCCATAGGAACTGTCACTCCCCAACCAGAAACACAAAGTTTGGCCAGCGTGGATTCTAGTTTTATGAGGGGATTTGGGGATTACTTCAAAGTGAAAAAGTTGCACAGATTGAGGTGTTGAAATTCAGTTCTGTGTGTGAAACTCAGGTTAAAGAAGAGCAGGACTGTACGCTTCAAGCCCCAACATGCACTGCTGTGACAAACTACCATTCCACAGGTCATTCATCAGGATCGTTGCGTGCATCACAGCATGCTGTTGCATTCCACTGCAACAGTGGCCACTGAAAGGTGAGGGGGGATTGTCTACGACACTTTATCACATCTGTGGAAGAGAAAGCCAGATACATTCTACCTGTTGGTATAAGATGTATAAGATATTCGCATGCTGGACAGGGACTCAGGAAAATGGTGCTGATAGCAATGGAAAAAAGTTCTTTGTCAAAACTAATATAACAGATCTAGAGCTGTATAGTTTGGAGAGACAGCTCCCAAGCTAAAACAATCACATTACTGAGGACAGATGTCAATTTGCAGCGGGAATAGTTCAGTTTCAAAAGCAATGAAATTGAGCAGTTTGCAGCAGTGGCTCACAGGCCAAAAGGGCTCAGCAATCCTCCAACCACCAGCAGACATGCTCCCCTCAAAGAACAGTGATGTTATAGCCAAATTAGACCAAACGTTGTGTGACCTAAATGTAGTTTTGCAAAAGGCAGTTTCACTCCTCCTTGGATGTCTAGCAGCTCAGTGGACTAGTAAACTACATAGCCCTCTAAAACTCTGTTGTGAGAAACCAAAGAGCAGAGGACTAAAATATGTCTGAAATTTTCTCAAGAGCAGCGATGCAAAAAGTAAAAACGAAATTTAAATTTCTGTTGTCAATGAAAGTGAAAAAAGATTTGGAAGTCAACACCACTGAACAGTGGGATGGAAAGGAGTATTTTCCTGCCAGGGACTTACCAGATGAAACAGAACTGCAATGTGCTGTTTTCTTCCTTGGAAAGGACTGGGACCCAGCGCAGCCCTGCGATGCCAGCGGCAGCAGCAAGACTGCTCTGCTGCAGTCTGACACGGTGTTCTGCTGAAGTTGTTAATCCCCTGAGTGCAAGGAAAGAAACCCTTCCTGAAGGTACAGCGATGAGATCGCCACAAAGTTCTCCTTAGGGAAAGAAGGGATACCCCAAGTTCCAAAGAGACAAGGATGATAAGACACACATGGTTAAGTTCACACTCTGTAGGGGCATTTATCTGGATAGCTACTTTGTCCTTACACTGATGGGATCTATGCTGCTTGTACCCATCTGCTTCTGACACTCACTGCAATACAAGGAAATAAAAGCTGAATACAACATTGATGCTGCAATATTTAAAAGACTCAGAGAGATATTTCCTGTCAAAGCCTCAAGGCCACCTAAATATCGCTGTTGTGCGTGGTTTTTCCTGATGCTTTCACGCAGTGTTGAGACGGAAGGCCTAAAACAAATCACTGCACACACATGCCGTTACCAGGCAGCCACCACACACGTACACACAGCACTGCCAGCAGCACCGCAGGACTTCCCGCGCTGCAGACAACACAGGAGACAAGCGATTACAACACAAAGCCTGGATTACGGGTTTCACCTTCACAGGCAACCAGATGTAAGTTTCGCTGCACCGCTCCATCACCGACACTTGGGATCACCGGATTCCTGCCCTCCTCGGTGCAGGCGATGCAGCCGCCCTCTCAGCATCCATTCCAGACGACAGCGGCGCGTTTTTCCGATGACGGACGGCAGCACAACCCGGGCCTCCGGCTCTGCCGCCCCTGCCTGTGGTTCAGAGCGGAGCCATGTTACGTACCCGACGAGCGCGCTTTAAGAAGCCGTCCAGCCGTCCCTTAACGGAGCCTTCAGCAGCCGACAGAGCACGGAAACCGGGCGGCGCCGTTAAACGCAGCGGATTAAAGCCCCGGACGTGCGCTGAGTCCCGATGGATAAAAGCTGGATGCCGCCCGCCGCCGCGGCGCAGCTCCCACCCGCACAGCGGGAGCGCGCATACCGAGCGCGCGCGCGTCACGCGGCCCAGAGGAAACGGCGGCGGCGGCGCGCGCGATGGCTCCCTCGTCACGTGACGCGGCGGCCCAACCGGCGACCAACGGCGCGGCCCCGCCCTGCGGGGGGAGAGGCGGCTGCGGGCGGCGGCGAGGCGCGACCGCGGCGGGGACAAAGCGGGGCCGCAGAGCCGGGCGGGGCGTCGCGTCCCCGGGGGCGCGGCGTCGCGGATGGCGCTGTGTTTCCGGGCCGGGCGGTGACCGGTGCGGGGAGCGGGGGGGGGGGGGGGGGGGTTGGGGAAAAGCCTCGAGGGCGCACGCGGAGCGCGGCCCGGCCGCCGCGGCCGCCATGTCCTGCGTTAATTACAGCAGCTTGAACCGGGCGCAGCTCACCTTCGAGTACCTGCACACCAACTCGTGAGTACCGGGCTGCGGGCTGGGGCCGGGCCGGGGCTTCGGGCAGGTAAGTGGGGCCGCGGCCCGGCCTCGCGGCTCAGATCGCCCTCCGGCATCCGGCCGCCCCCGCGAGGCGGGGCGCTGAGCGGCGCTGCGGCGGATGGCAGCGGGGGGAGCGGAGAGGGGCGGATCTGTGTGTGCAGCCCTCCGGAACGGCCCCGCGGCTCGCCCGCCTGCCGTCCATCCCTGCCGTCTCGTTTGGGCCGTGCCTGGATGCTTTGTGCCGTTTGTTTCAAGTAGAAGCACGGGATTCTTCGGATTGGCTTTATTTATCTCTCTATCTATTTATCTAATATTTGAAACCGTGGGATCCATCAGTCTAAAATCCACGAAGAAAGCTAGAGTTTCACCCGTTTTGTGAGTGGTTCATTCAATGTGCGCATCTGGAACATGGTAAGTGCCAGCAGGGATGGTGCTACGCACGCACCTCAGCCCTGCCCGTGGGAGGCAGGCATTGCCGTGCCACGTGCCACAGATGGAAGAGTTGAAGGAGAGCTTGCTCTGGCTGGGCTGCCCTGGAGGAACGTCACAAGCAACATTTGGCATCTCCTGATTATCTTGTTTCCAACCATTGAGGAAGAGTTGATTTGATGTTACCATTAATACAAGAAGAAATCAAATATCTTTTTGCTCCCAGTTTTCAGTGTGTGAAGGCGAGCTTAGAAGGGGGGACATCAGTGGTCTGCAGCTGTCTGAAGACTTCTAACTGCATTCAATTTGAAGTTGATGCAACAGTGTTTGTGTTGGTAATATAAGATACAGTTCCAGGAGTAACTACTCAGACAGTCTCGCTGTTACGTGTGCCAAGAACATTATCAGTTTCTTCTAGCTATCAGAAGAGCATGAGTTCTGCACAAAAGGACAGGAGCAGCCTAATGACGCCCTGGGGTCCATGTTCAGTGGCTTTGCTCTTTGTTTGGCCTCTAGCAGTCACATGTGAAGCCTGGTGCTTGATGAACGATACTGAGTCATGTTCCTGGACTTGAGAAGCTCTCACATCCAGTTGTGGAAAACAAAAGTTCTTATGTATTAGGCAACCCAAGTTCAATCACGAGTTAACTTCTACTGTGCAGCACTATTAGATAGTAGAGATCCCTCAGTGGCGTGGATTTGCCATGGATTCTGCCCACGTTTGTGAGAAGACACAGTCTGCTGCAGAAGACCAACGGTGGTGTTGCTGCCCTGAAGTATCCCAAGTTATTCCATCTTGTCATTATAGTTTCTGATCTGCTTTTGCTTTTGATCTACTTGTGTGCTGCTCAGCTGCCTCATTAGGAGTTGGAGGGTAATGTGCGTGAATAAGCCAAAGCCAGGGCTTTTCATCCACCATGAGCAAAGAGCCTTCTGAGGTTGTGGGGATCAGTGTATAAGCTGGACGCTTCCCGAAGAGCAACAATGGAAAAGCCAAAACCCATACGACAAATAAGCAACTTCTCTCTCTTCCCAGTAATAATAATAATAATAACTGAACAACCATCACCAATGACAAAATCAATGAACGAAGACCTGAAGACGATTTTTTTGGTAGTGGAGACTCTTGTCTTTCAGGCTATTTTTGCTGTCTGAGGAAAACCGTGCACTCTCTGTGAAATACTACTTCAGTGCATGTGGGGTTTTTCTTGTTTGTTTGCTTATTGTTGTTTCTTGTCTCTGCTTCAAAAAAGTGATACATCTAACAGTATGTTTTGAAGCACTTTTCAGGAGCTAATTTATTTGGTCACTGAACTTGAGGACTTGGAGCCAACTGTGCTGCCATATTTGGTGGCAAACTTTGCACTGTGTACCTAAATCACTTCAGTTGCAAAGTGCGTATATCTTTTTCAACTACTTCTAATACTTTCCTAAGTGCTTTTCTAAAGCTTGTATAGTTGAGCTATGTGAAAGTTCCTGTGGATCCAGTAAGAAAAGCTTCAGTATGTAAGCACATGGAAATGAGTAACATTGCCCTTATGGCGACTTCCCTAGGCCACCTGGCTGCCTTCACAACAAGTGGGATTTTTTCCTTATAGAGTAAATGCTGTTGCTTTAAGATGCTTCTAAAGCATTCACTGAGATGAAAACAACATACAAGTCAGCCCAGCCAACTTATCTGGTATATCTTGAGTGTTTGTACAGGATAACAGAAGGAGGTTGTTAAGACCTGAGCAGCAGAGAATGTCTTTGAGCAGTGTTGCATAGTCGGAGTTAACTTTTGACTGAACTTGGGTTTTATTTCTGTAACCAGAAATGAACCCTTGAATTCTGCTCAAGTGGAAGAAGTTCACTTAGATGGGAATATGTCAGCATAACTGACTGGTGGATATGAGGAATATAAGTTATAAATAAGCAACTCTTGAGGGTACCTCAAACGCTACCGTTTCTTCTTGTGGATGTTTTCTGTTCTGGCCTGAAGCAGTGCAGTAATGGGAGGATAGCTTGTGTTCCTGACCCAGATGCAAGACTTCCAGCTTAAGTGTTTTCCCAGATGTGACCTCCTTTGGAACAAACTTACTCTTCTGTCATTTGTTAGTAATTAGGTTCTTGCATTCAGTTGATCCATGTCAGGTTTGGCCTCCAGCACGGAGCTGTCTTGAATAAATGGTAGAAATTGGAGAGTGGTTCCAGGTCAGTTAACTTACAGTGAGTTGTCACTGAGACTGCGGATTTTAGTAATGCTTTCTCCCTGACTTCTCATGTTTCGTTTAATTAACATATATTTCTAGTGCTTTGAATCAATAGTGGTTGTATTTCTGGTGCTTTGAATTAGGTTAATGTAGCCACTGATGATGACGTTCTAGCCAGTACTTAAGTGTTTCCAGGTTATGTGTGAGCTCAAATACACTATTTTGGCAACAGCTTGGCTTCTGTTGGTGAAAGTTATGTTGCAAGCAATATAATCCTGCAGGTTTATTTTGCGTGGAGCAAGGAGAAGGTTGTCACCAGTTGATAATGACAGCTGTTAAGTACTGCAGGCACCTTTGATTGTAAGATGATATGGGTTGTTTTTTTAGGTTGAGTACTTCATGTGACTTAATTAGATACTGACAAGATCATCTGGGACGTTTTAAAAGTCTTAGTGTTGAGTTTAACGTACTTAATACTAGATTTTTATAGCATATATAATTTTTTTATTAGTGATAAACAGCTCAAATTGATTTCACTTGCTTGTTGCAAGATATCACTTTGCCCACGTCCATGCAAGAGATTCAGGTTTTGATAGGTGTTCAAGTTAGGTATGGTGTCAGGCTGTCAAGAAATATTATTTTCTCTTGCCTTTCTTAACTGCAGTTACTTTTTCAGCTATCTTGTTCCAATATCTGTCTTTGGAATCTCTATTTGCATCTTAATTTAAAATACTCTTGAAATTGTAGAGGGAAAGCTGCTGATGAAGCATAGTTACTAGTTCTAAAGTACTCACTTTGTTGTGTTTTGTTGTTTTCTGACATGGGTTAATTTCTAAATAAAGTGGGTTGTTGGATATTGATTTATAAAGTTGAATAGATTCCTAAATGATGGGAGCACTTGAAATGAGTGCACAGGAAATCCTGCTTAAAGGAAAGAGTAGCAGGTCTGAGCTTCTAATAAGGCCTTCTGGTCAGTCAGGTGGTCTTCAGAATCCCATTTCTCCTCTGGTTTCCTTCGGAGTTTGCAGAGAAGGAAAGCTCTGTTCTCTTTCTAGTGATAGCTTGGAAGGCTGATGTTTTTAACCTCAGCTATGTTGATGAGCTACAGTTCTCGATGCTGAAGATAAATAGGAAAGATTGTTTTGTAATTATTGGCATTCTGGTTGGCTATATGCTTTCTGTGCAGGAAGTGCCTTTGCATCTGTTCTTCTAAAACTGCAAATCTGAACCGTGACTTCAGTCTTTCTCTGTAGTAGCAGCCTATAGTTACATCCCACGTTACAGCAAGTTGTATATATAGAAGTTCTGTGCAAAGTGAAATACACAGCTAAAAATATCTTCTGAAGACTCAGCCTCTTCATCAGCCATCTTAGAGAAGCCATAAATTACAGAAACATTGTTGGATTGGTTAAATTACCTGATTCAGTAAGAGAAATTGTTTCTCCTATCTTGTGGCCGAAGTTAAATGTTGGGGTGGATACGGTTCATCTGCCTTTGAAATAATTGTTGGATTGTGAAGATATAGCAAGAAGTTGGTTCTCCAGCAGAGTTACTAGGTTAATGTTCAGGACAATTTATTGAAATGGTTCTATGGGCTCTTTTGAGATGTCCTCAACATATATCGTCCGTCAAGGTTAAGATACGTAACTACTCCCTTTCAAGTAGATTCTGCATACAAAATGGCACAGTTAGGAGGCTGGAAACTAAACGTCGCTTTTTGTGCTAGTGACATCTGGCTGCATGACTTTAACACAGCAGTGGAAGAAGATGGCATTCTGGTCTGTGAGTGGCTGCATCTCAGACTGTCTCCCATGATCTGTAAACTTCTTCATGTCAGAAATAAGTTATACAATATCAGTATGTGCATGGTGAAGACAAACCTTATGCATAACATTAATCTGTCCATATTTTTCAGATAGATGGCATTTAGTTGACATGAAGAGACTTGGCAGTGTGGTGAATAATTGAGAATTTACATGAATTACTGGATAGTTTATAGACTTAGAGTCAATAATTCTTTGTTATGTCATGATGCAGTGTTTTTCAGATTGTAGAGAGCCGCAGGTCTTCTGAATCAGGTCCTCTACTGAGCAGCTTTTCTGCTTTAGCAGATAGTAAAACACGTTCGTGATCTTGTGTCCGTAGCCAGTGTTGGTACTGTAGAACTGTGACTTGATTTGTTTAGAATGTTTGAGATTTTCATTTAAATAAAGGTGTCTCTTTCTCAGTGTTAGTGTGACCCTGCTGATTCTGTGCTTTATTGCAGAACTACCCATGAGTTCTTGTTTGGTGCCCTTGCTGAACTTGTAGATAATGCCAGGTGCGTATCTTGACACTGCCTAATTCCCAAGGTACATTCAGTAAATAATTTAGTTAGCTGGACTGTTTAGGGGACATTAGGCAATCTTAATTTCTAGCAGACTGTAAGAGAAATAGAAATAGTTCATTATATCTTAGTATGAATGTTTCAGTTGTTTTTTTTTTATACTGACATATCTGCCCTGTGGAAAAACAAAACAAAAAACAAAAACAAAAAACTCACAAGTATTATTCCTAACAAGACAGATTTCAATGAATCATGGGGCAACTCAGTTCAGAAGGGAAATTGTTAGAAGACCTTTTAAAGGAAAGGGATTTAACGAAAGAAATAATCTAGCTTTTTTGTTTAAAGAAATTGATAGAATATTAGTGGAATCTGGACTGTTTGATACTTGAGTAATCTTTGGTTCCTAGTATCCAGAATAGTGATAGAATGAAAACGAATCAGAATTGGGATGTTGAAAACAGAGCAAGAACAAGTACAGCAACTGTGATTCTTGAGAGACGTGGTATTTGGAAAAAGCAGATCTTAGACCACGTTTTGTATATTGCAGCCTATAGTTACATCCCAAGTTTTACACATATATCCTTTTGGCTTCACCAAATATGATATGGCATGGTGGAAATGTTTTGAGATTATGTCCTATCAGGTGTGAATTGTCACACTTGCTATTAGCAATGTAAGGAGCTGGAAATGAAATATTTCTGTATGTAGGAAACTAGCCAGGACTCTGTGCCTGTATGTTAAATGCATTTCAACTCTCAGGTCAGCAGCTGTTGCACTTCTTTGCTTTTGCTACAACACCATTGGCTCTTTTCAGACTGAAGGACTTTTTGATTTCAAATCTGGTAAAAGATAGGCTGTATATTGTTCACCTCCTGTGAAAGGTAGTTTTACTTGGAGATACGAAGACAATGCAAAGTGGCTTTGGTATTTAGGAAATGGGCATTTGTTGCTGTAGTTGAACTGCACTCTTGATCAGCAAATGCTGTGCTCGTAAAAATCTGCATGGCTGTCTGGAACACGGCTTGTCATTCACATTGCTGTTGCCACTGCTGAAATGCACCACTCACAATCTCACTGTCCTCACATCCATTGTTTAGACTTCATAAACATCCAGCAAGCACTGATGAATGTCAGTGGGTGCCATTTTTTCCGTATGGAAGAATTCAATTCCACATCTTTGCTTCAAATGCACCTCCATGTCAGATGCCATTTTGTCAGGCTGCCTTTTGCTGCCATTTGTCACACAGCAGCAACATGTAACAGGATGTTGGTGGGAAGATTCAACCTCTACTGCCATACCACCAACACCCACCTCTGACGTTGTGGGTTGACATCAGAAATAGGAGGCATTTCTTTTGGAGCAAATCTTGTATTTTTGAGTTTTTTGAGTCAGTGTTGACTCATTGACAACATTGAGTTTTATGAGTCAGTGATACTATAACCAGGTTTCATTATGTGCAGTTACAACTTTTTGTGTTTGAGCATGGGTTCAAATAGACAAAAAGCAGAACAGTGTGTTTTTTAAGTTCTCCTGGGTGCTGGGCCTTTGTGCACTTTGATGTATGCAGTCAGTTCACTTTTGAAGTTACTGCATGTGCCTGGTTTTAACCTCATTTCCAGTTGACATTTGAATACTGACTGGGTTTTTGTTGCTTCATAGAGATGCGGATGCCACAAGAATAGACATTTATACTGGTAAGTTGCTCCTACTTCTTCTTTGCATGCTGTCAGTCAAGTCAGAAGTTAAAGCTTGGGTTTTGGTTACAAATGTGCATTGTAAGAGTGAATGTATTTGTCCATTTCTGCTTATCCCATGCTTTTGTGTCTTCAAAAAACAGCGGTTTTACAAGTAGTTTGTGCAAGATCAGTTTTCAGCTGAGGTCAGATAACGCCAAAGTGAGTTGTTTGTACTGGATGTTTAAGAAATGTGCTTTTACAGTGCACTGTTGTAGCATGTATTTATATGCAAGTTAAAGTGCAGGAGAAATTAGTCACTCTGTCATAAAAACGTGGTGCCCTTTTTTAGAGCATAGCTGTATCGTGTTTATTGTGTTACTTCTCTCATGAACACTGTTTAGCTTGAGCAGATTTTCCATTTTATGGAACTTTTAAATTTGTGTGTGGGAGTATTAAATAACTCTTTTGTAGAGCGCCGAGAAGACCTGCGAGGTGGATTCATGCTGTGTTTTTTGGATGATGGAACAGGAATGGATTCAAGTAAGTGATAGCAATTTACGTTTGTGTTTGCAAGCTGAGATTTCATGTTATGGCTTAAGCTGAATTAACAGCTTGGCATTATTGCAGGGGTAGTTCCGTGCTTTGATACATGTTTCTGCCTCTGCACTGGTCCTTTCTCCCTGTGTCAAACTCTTCGCCTCCTCGTTTTGCAGAAAACATAAGAAAACTGTTGTGTTATAGAAATGAGTCAGCTTTGCCTTTGGATTTTCAGCACAGAAAAGTTGGCTTTGGGGGTAGAAAGAGAATAGTACAGCCAGGAAAAGGTGATGAGTAGAGGCCTGCTTTCATTAGGGGCTGCCAAGCGATTTGTTTTTCATCTCTAAGAACAGAAGTGTGCAACCTTAACTTCGAAAGCATTGTGCTATTGTTTCATCATTGTGATAGAGATCAATAGAAAATCTTAGAAGTATGAGAAGAATGTAGTGAAGTCTGCCTCATCACGAGCATTAACGTAAATCAGTGTTGGATTCAGCAGGAGTAAAGCCTTCCTGCTTTGCTTTAGCATCAGCAAACAGCACTGCCAATTCACGCTGCTTTATTTGCATCTTGAAGATCCTGCTTTGAAGAGCTCTGCTTGCCAACGTTTTTACTTATGATTAATCTAAGAAGTTATCTCTAATTGTATTCTTAAAGACTTCTTTGCTTCAATCACTTAACTTGCTTTTCATACCACTTCTTGTTCCTTAAACTGTATTTTGAAGATTGGAAGCTGAAAAGTGCTTTCATTTTACTGGATGCCTTTAAGTACTAAACTCTTGATCACTTACATCTTCATTTCTTTAATTGCTGTGTATCTAAGGCTTACTACTAAGGAACAGCGTTTAACTGGGATTTGTGGTCCTGCCCCCAGACTCCTTCACCTGGTCACTATGCTCAGGGCTTTGCTCAAGCAGACAGGGAGACGCCTAAGGCCTTGCTTGGGGTTGATAACACTGTCTTGCTAGGAAAGATAACAACCACGTGTCTGTGTCAAAGTGAGGAGCTGAAAGAACTGATAGCAGACACCCAGTTAAGTAGCTGAGGACCAGTTGAGCATGTGCTAAGTCAATTGTCTTACCCCATACTTAGCGGCCCAGGAGCCCCTGGAGCTCTAATCCTTATAACAAGACTGACTGTGATCTCTCCAATTCATCTAAATGTTGTGAAGTTTGAGTGACTGTAGTCACAGGGTGGATTATTTTGGAAGTGACCTATTGAGATGTCTACCTCCTATGGGCATTGGGGAAACCTTCAGGGTAGTGAATCTGCAAGGATTCTGGTCCATGGAAGTTCCCTAAGCAACCTTCAATGTTATTAACACCAAGGGAAGTTGGTATGCTGACTTGTAAGAGATACAGCATGGAGGGTAGAGCAGTGTATGAACGCTATGGCTGGGGTCTGTGATAACACCACAGGGGTGGGATCTTGGTGGCACTGTGGAACTGATAAACTGAGTAGCTGTCACCCTGAGTCAGCAGTTTTTTCATTTTCCATTGCACAAAATGCAACAAAGGTACGTATGACTGCAGTTACCCAAGCTCTGCCTGAAAGCAAGGAAATTGTATAAAAATGGCTTAAGGGAGGAGGAATTTTGAGGAAGATGCTATCACAGACAAGTTGGGAGGACATCACTGATTTCTGGGACTGGTTTGGCAAGCAGAGCCTCTCTTTCCTCCCACAGGGATAACTGTTGGATGAGCTTCACATGCTTGTTTATACTGAATGATTCCCTGGGAAACAAACCTCAATAGAGTTGTTCCCCAGTTTAACGTGGTTGCAGCTGGGCTCTATTATTCTCAGTACTTGCACGTGTACTGAAGACAGTGTAGAACAGAATCGTAAACCTTTAAGGTTGGAGAAGAGCTTTAAGGTATCTGGTCTAATTGTCCACCTACCATCAACATTGCCTACTAAACCCTGAAACCCATTTAATTCCAAGTTCCAAGCTCTACAGTGGGCAGACACCTCCCACCATACCAGTGTGCCCAGAGCCCTGTCCAGCTTACCTTGAATGCCTCCAAGGGATGGAGCATCCACAGCTCCTCTGGGCAACCTGTGCTATGGCCTCACTGCCTGCTAACATAGAATTTCTGACACCTAATTTGCTGGCATGTCATTCAGAAGGGTTTTCTGTCCCAGTTCTGGACGAACAGCAGTCAGGACTTAAACAACTCCATCTCCCATTTTTACACCTCAGGTGTTTGATATTTCTTATTAGGAATTGTTTTTTAAATTGGTGCACTTATTCTTTTTCTAGAGTTTTAAAGCTCAGTCTGCCATGCTCAGGGTATTCTTTCAAATTGTTTCTTGTCTTTTCTGTTTGGCATAGCTCATATCAGTGCTCTTTTAGTTGCCAGGGAGTTTGTTTTTTACATCTAGCAACTCTGAAACACGACGAGACAAAAACAGTATGACTAAAATAGTTGTAAGTGAAACTCCCTCTAGAGCCTTAACTCAAAAAGTGTGGAAGAGTTTTCATTTGTACCTCGTTTGCTGGGAGGAGGATAAGGATTGCATATCTCCCAAAGGTCGGGAGCAGAGAGAGAAATGTCTTTGCCCTTCAGGATTTTCCTCTTCTGGGCATCACTGATGTTCTTCTGCCCAAGAGAAATTGTATTTTCAGAGTGCTTTTGAATTTCCAGTGCTGAATGATAAACCATATGTTCACCTTTTCTGAGCAAGGAAATGCCTCAGATAATTACTCTTTTCCTTTTTTAGGCTTCTAAAATATTTCTTAAAAGCAGTTGTTGATAAAAGGGTAGCAAAAAGGGGTTCGTAATGTCCCTTAAAATATCTCATGTACATCAGTCTGACTTGGTTTTAAAACTAACGCAAGAAAAAATAAAACCCAGACCTCCAAATATGAGATAACCTTCTAACGTTTGCTTTCATTGGCATGAAAGTACCATGGTAGGCTGGAAAGGGGAAAGAGGTTCTGTAATCCTTTCAGAGTGTGCATTTGAAACATCCCATAGACCTTTGTGAATGTACTGAATAGACGTAGCAAGGTTATTGCAGAGTTGTTCTCTCATATTTTTGCCTTGTCGTTTGTTGCTTTAAATCCGGATGCCATTTGCATGGATAATAGCATTCTCATATACAGACTGGTCATTTCTCATTAAACCAATGAGCCTCACTGCCAGTGCTAGAAGAGCTGAGTAGGTTCAAACCCTGCCTGCAGCTCTTTGTAGTGGTGGGATATAGTAAGGGATGTCCCAAGATCCCCTGTAGCTTGGATACGCATTGAGGATGTAATTGCTGTTAGTTTTCCTGTTTAAACTATTGTTCCTGTTAAGGCACTTCTTGTTCCCTTGTATCTGGAATTGTATTTCGTTTCTCCCTGTAACTTCTATGGTGAACTGATTGATTGCTATCTTTGGGGAAAGGGAGGACAATTCTTCTGTCCTACGGATGATATTAAAAGGCTTTGTACCTTGAACAATGGAAAGGCTTGAACTAAAAATGACAGCCCCTCTCAGCTGTAAAGCTGTCATATCCATTACTTTTGTCCTGTGCCATTAAAATGCTCTGACATTATGCAGTAGTTGCAAAAATTAGCTTTTGGCATAGCAGTGCATTAATTGGTCATAGTGTTCTGTTCAAATTCGTAAAGAGAAAGTGATTCATTTATTGTGAACTCAGAGGCTTTTTGTACGGTGACTTATGCTAGTCTGAGGGGCACTGGGTCTGTGGTGTTAGCAGCAGCCTTGGAGCTGCAGTGTCCCACAGTTGGGTTTTGGTTTACAAGCACAGTGATAATTGTGGTTAACACAAAAGATGATCTTGTTGACATTTTTTAAGTCAAAAGAAAACATGTTTGTGCAGTTCAGATGGGGGCACTGGTCTGATACGAAGCTTAGAACTCTTTTTATCAGTGTAATTCCATCTGTACAACACTTGTAATACGGGCAGTACCATTGATCAGGGCTGGATAGCAGAACTTGAGGCTGAGACCTTGGCTTGGGCTTGAGGCCACTTCCATATGACAATCTCTGTTCTACTTAAGTAAACATACATCTAGAATGTATATCCAAGTCTTTGTATTAAAACCAACCTTGGATTTGCCCTGTCTCTCATTGCAGATGAAGCTGCCAGCGTTATTCAGTTTGGTAAATCAGCCAAGCGATCGCCGGAGTCAACTCAAATTGGGCAGTATGGGAACGGCTTGAAATCGTGGGTATTAATCACAGCCAGTCTCCTGAGATTGTGGAGATTAGAGTTGAGATAATCAGTGTTTTGTTGTGGTTTGTTTTGCTTGGAGATGCTTCTTTTATCAGAAAAAAAAATGAATGCAAATGAAATCTAAATAAAGATACCGTGTTTTGGTATGCAGGAACACTTTGGACCTGCACTGCAGCAGGGGGGTCTGCTGTGAGCTGATTGCAGTGCTTTGTTGTCGTGTTGTGATATGGGGTATGGATCAGAGCTGGGAAAAGTAGTGAAAAGCAGGAACCAAAAAAACCTTTATGTGCCAAATAGTGAAATTGAAGCAAAAATAATGCTGCAGCCTCTTACTAGGAAATTTGGCTGGTGCAAGTCAGATGGACTTATGCTGCATAGTATGAGGCTTGGAAAGCTCCATTATACTTCAGCTTTAAACTGTGAGTAGTATGAGAGGAAAGAGTTTAGCAAGCTTGAGTTCATTTTGTGAAGATGTTCAGGTTTAGATCCTTTTTTGGAAGGAATGATACATTTAGAAAGAGAGGGCCGTTGCTATTCTTAAGCCATTTTTTATCTCCTTTTGGAGCCTCATAATTGAGAAGAATGGAAACAAACTGATAACTTGGTCTGCTTTTTAAAGCATTTGCATAAATTCTGCTAGTTTGCTTAAAAAAAAAAAGTGATGATCATCATTTATAACATGCTGCTTGAAATCTTTCTCCAGGGGTTCCATGCGGATTGGGAAAGACTTTATCCTGTTCACAAAGAAAAGTAACACCATGACTTGCCTCCTCTTGTCCCGGACATTTCATGAGGAAGAAGGCATTGATGAGGTTTGTGTGTAGTGAAGTAAGAATGATGAATGCTGAAATCAGTGTGCTTCTACCTATTGAAAGTTTGTATACCTTTAGTTCAGATGTTCTTTATCTGAATTCCTAATGGAAGTATCTCTGTGCTCAAGCATGGCCAACAATGAAAAGTTTTTATTTTGCACTACAGTATGTCAAGAAGTACTTTTTCATTGTGATATCTGAAGGGAGCTGCACAAAGAAGCCATTGATGGAGCAGCGGGCAGCCAGCAGCGGTGTGTGCAGCTCCCGTAGTGCCACTGGAGCCAGGAGTTTTGGCATGAGCTTAATTCTGAAACAGGAAGGGACATGGCCCATCCCTGCAGGCATTCAAGGCCAGGCTGGATGTGGCTCTGGGCAGCCTGGGCTGCTGGTTGGTGACCCTGAACATAGCAGGGGGTTGAAACTGGATGAGCACTGTGCTCCTTTTCAACCCAGGCCATTCTATGATTCTGTGACTCTCTGTACTTGGTATCCATCTGCAGTGTATAATTCTATCTGTGTTTTGGTTCTAAACAACAGAAAACTAACAAACTTTCTAGAATCATATGAAAATAATTTAAAAAGGCAACTCAATAAACAAAGAATACTTAAGCTCAAGAGAGGTGTTAAGCACAGAGGTTGTTTGTTTGTTTAAAAGAATGAAAGCTCGTGGTTTTTTAGTGTTAGGTAGAAATCATTGCCAGATGAAAGAAGCCATGGGTTGTGTTGATGTTGAGCAGACAAAACTTCACAGGTTGCTTTGGAGCTGTTTGCTCTAAGACTTGATGTAGAAGAATAGCTTGGGAGACTGGAAAAGAGAGCAGTTGGCAGTTATGCAAAGCACTGCAAAGTTAAGAAGAGCTCCTGCACTAACTCTTGGCCTGTAGAAAGGGCTGAGTTCACTCAGCATCAATCCACATAAATGGCGTAGAGGGGGTGAGTCTGGGTTGCACCTGATTACAGTTCTGTTTGCAGGTCATTGTTCCACTGCCCACCTGGAACGTGCGGAACCAAGAGCCTGTGAGTGACAACATGGAGAAGTTTGCTATTGAGACAGAGCTAATTTACAAGTATTCCCCGTTCAAATCAGAACAGCAAGTGATGGAGCAGTTTAATAAGATCCGTGGTGAGAAAGGTGTGTATGTATGGTGCTGGTCATGGGCAGGGTAGTTTGGGGTTTGGGTTGGATTTGTCTAATCAGCTTGCTACTTGCTTAGGCACCCTGGTGATCATCTTTAACCTCAAACTGATGGACAACGGGGAGCCAGAGTTGGATGTGACATCTGACCCTCGAGACATTCAGATGGCAGAAACTCCGCCAGAGGGAACGTAAGTGTGACTGACATTACAAGTCTGTGGATTTTGATCCAGTTGTTTGGGGTTTGACTGTATACTGTGTGCGTATGTTTTTGTTTTTGTTTTTTTAAAGCAGCTTTTTCTGTGGTGAGTAGTTGTTTGGAGTTCATGCATACAAATAGCTCACAGGCACTATACCTTGTTTTTGGTCTCAATTTCTGCATTGACTTGTCTCAGTCAAAGCAGCAAACTCAGTAACCTTTAATGTCATAAAGTGAAGATGCCCTGAACTATGAGTGTAATTTTCTATGGGTTTCAGGTTTTTGGCAGAGTGATGCTGGTCATGAGTCTGATTTCAAATGCTTAGCTTGTGGTTAAACGAACACCAAGAAAATGTGAGCTATTGTGCACATCAGCTTTAGTGAGCAGATGGTGCTGGTGGATGCAGGCAGCTGCTGGACCTTCCTTCAGGTGAAGAAAGAGAATGTGCACAGAGGGCAGCTTAGAGGAGCAGAGGGTGGTGGTGTTTATTCCACATATCAGGGAGGATGAGCTTTCTGGAAGCTTTGTAGCCTGAAAAGGAAAGAATTACCTAAACCATTGTGGTGTTTGAATATATTAGCTTGATGCTTAGTATACAGGTGTAGCAAAGCTCTTGGGGGCCTCTAGGGAGGGACCTAATGAGATTCTCAGTTTCCTCAATGCACGATGGTGAGCTTTCATGATTATCATTGATAGAGGAAGGAGCTGCTTCTCCTATGTGCTGTTATTTCTGTGTTTGATCAGAGCAGGTTCTGCTGGAGAATACTCCTGATGAACTGAAGGTAAAGTTTACTAATAAGTAGAAAACTTGGTTTTAAGTGGTTCAGGTCATAGGTGTGACCTTCATTATCCAGCTTTATTCAGAACATTCCTTCCAAGCTGCAGTAATACGCACATAAATGTTTTGCAACAACAATATACAACTTGGTACAAAAATGTACAGAACACAAAGGTTGAAAAAATACCACCTGAATGATAAAATAGAAAAACCTTTTCTTTGACCTCACACACTTGTTGAAGGTTGTATGTTTGCAGTGTTTTAGAGTAGGTGCCTGATATGGCAGTACAACAAGGTATTGTGCTGTAGGTGCCTAAAATAATTCAAAGGTAGTGAAAATCAGTGTAAGGAGGTGATTCTGTTGGTCGTTTGGAACCTAGATAGCAATTTCTTGGGAAACAAGAATCTTATGAGGTTTTTCAGTGGAGAAACTTGTTCATTTTGTTTGTACAGAAGTAGAGGCTGTATGACAGTGGTATGTCTGGGCTGTTTTTAGCTGGAGGATTGAGAGGTAAAAATTGTGAAGGAAAGGAAAGACATAAGATGAGCTTGACTCTGATTAAGGAGTCGTTGGTTACTCAGGGGATTAATTGAATGAGTCATTTTTGAAGTGTGTGGTCATAACAGGGAGAATGTCTCCCAGTAGTGCTACAGGGAAATGCAGGGCAAGCTGCTTAGTTTCTGTGCACATCTCTCTTGCAGAAAGCCTGAGCGCCGCTCCTTCCGCGCCTATGCTGCTGTGCTGTACATTGATCCCAGAATGAGAATCTTTATAAATGGACACAAAGTACAAACCAAAAGGCTTTCCTGCTGCTTGTACAAGCCAAGGTAAGCATCAGAACCAGAGTCATGCAGGGCCTTCCTTACAAAAAAAAAAAAGGTTTAGCATTTTGGTGTATCTTACATAACTCCATACTGAAGCCACAAAAGGAGATCATGAGAGACAGGGATGTCACACAGGACAATGTCAGATACTTTGTATGAGTGCAGACAGATGATGTTAGTTGCTCTGCCTATGTTTACCAAGGCTGTAACCCCATCAGAGGGCCACCACATTTGGCAGGCACAGTTTGCCCTTAGTAAAGCTGTGTTGGCTGTCACCTATCACCTCTTTATTTTTCATGGGCTTTAGCATAGTTTTCAAGAGGATGTGCTCCAGTGTGTTGCCAGGCACAGAGGTGAGCTGACTGGCTTCCAGTTCCCCTGGTCTTCCATTTTTTCAGTAGGACAGGAAAATATCTATGGTACATCCTAGAATTATTACAGAAAGGAAACCACACTGAACTTTGAAATACTTATTTTGAAAATTAACTTTTATCGGTGGTTAATCTAGGTTTGAATAGACGTTGGGGAAAAACTGTTCCCTGTCCTCCTTTTTAATTCCCTTAAACATGGCACATTTGAAAGTGAGATGAGGTGTGCTGTCAGTTGTCTTAGAATAAAAAAGGTTCTGAGGATGAGAGGGGAATAAAGGGAATGTATATTTAGGTCTGTCTAAGACAATAGTATTCCTCTGTCCATGACAGCACACACAGGCTGCATTCTAAGGTAGCCCTATGCCTTAGTAACACACCACCGTTTTGTACTGCAGTAAAGTTTTAACAGTGTGAGCCCACCATCAACTTCCTGGGCACTTTTACTAGTTGCAGTTAGTTGTCAAGCTGCTGATTAGTGCTCTTTGAACCTGGCCAATTGTCAGCTTACATAAGTCTGCCTGTCAAACTCATACTTACTCAGCTTCTTTAATTAGAATTTGGAAAGTGGTGTCAGAAATATGAGAAAAGTCAAGCAAGATCGCATCTCCTGCTCTTCCCTTCTCAGCCTTTCCACTGTCAAAGGCAGTCAGAATGACTTGCTGCTGTAAATCCTGGTTTGCTTGGTTGATAGTATCTTACACTCTGAATTTCTACATTCTACCTGTGTGTGACTGCCATGTTTTATCCCGTGCCACAGTTCAGAAGGGTACTATGGAAGGAAAGCAAAAGAGGAGTGTCTTTCTTTAGAGTGTCTAGACTGCATCCTTGTAGTCCTAATGGCTGCATGGCTGCTGAAACTTCATCGTAGATTTTGAGAGCCCTGCTGGTAGGTGCCCACAGTGTGCCATGAACAGGTTGTGAAAATTAATTCACTTCCCTTCCAGCACCTAAACAGAGGTTATTCTCTCTTGAATAGCTTTTTCTTGAGGGACCTGCTAGAGGAAAGCCAGTCAGTCAGTCCTTTTTGAGAATGAAATTCCTCTTTTTACAGCTGTTGATTCGTTTGTTTGCATGTTTCCATGTTTTACTGAAAATTCAGGGTGCTTGTGTCCTGGATTTTCCTTTTAGAGTTGAAGCCAGAACTCATGCATCCCTATCTAGCTACTGAGTTGTCTACCGCTTAGTGCTACTCTCCCGAACTTGCAAAGTGACTCTGATTTGTACAGGAGCATAAAGGGGAAGCATGTGGCAGAGCTGCTGTACTTTAGGCCAGATTACTGCTGAGCTTTTCTAGCCAGCAAACAAGCATGTAGCAGGCAGTGATGGTTCTCCTGGCTGACAGCCCAAAGGATGCTGTGCTGAGTGTTCTACCTAAGGGCTATTTGCTAATCTCTGTGGGAGAGTCATGATGCCCAAGTGTTAACTTTATTCGTATCCTCCTAATTAAAGACTGCTTAAGTACTGTAATTGAATGGCATTTATCCATCAGTATAGAGGCACACCTATCCATTTCTGTTGCTGGATTTTTTTAAGAAAACGTGTTATAAACTAGCTTGCCATGCTAAGAGCAGGCCATTATTTGATGGTGAGCTAAGAAATGATCCTGATTGTAGTCTTTTTACATCCTTGGTGAGCTTTTGGCCAGGTGTCTTGCTGCTTGAAATGATCACTTCATGCTCTGCGTTGGGCCATTCTGGTCTCAAGATCTGCTAAGGAGGGTCGCCTGCTTAAGGCAGTGAATCCTTTCCCATTTGTAGGGCAGTAACTGTCTTCATCTCTGAAGGAAGATCATTTAACAGTGACTTGTCTGCAGGTTAGTTTTTTTTAATGTTACAGAACAGAGAATGGAAATCTCTAATGGTCCTTAGGGTCTTTAAATGCCTTTATTGTGCAAATCTGGGTTCTGCAGCCTTTGTTTTGCTCTCCTTCAAAAATAACAGCTTGGGTTTTGAGCAGGACATCTGTTGTCCTTTTGTCACCTGTCTCTCCTAAATGCTGTCTTTCTGTGGCTCCTATAATCAGCTACCAGTGTGGCCCTCCATTCAGGTGGGAAAAAGATTCAAGATTGCTGAGGAAGCAGTTTTTCCTTACAAAGCAGCTCTGGATATATTCTACCCTTTGCTAGAGTTCAGTGAGACCTCATACAACCTTTCTGGAACCTGTGATGTTCAGCAGTAGGAGCAAGTTGCTTTTGTGCAGATCTTTCAGCAGCATTTATAGGTGTGATGCTGCAGCACCACCACCCTCCCTGGAAACTGCTTTAATCTCTTGAACAGTTACTTCATCTGTTGCCTCTCAGAGTCAGTGTTTCAACTTGTTCTGCAGCACAGTACATGCACATAGAAGCAAGCAGGCTGTTCTGCACGTTAGCTTATAAGCCTGCTATTTGAGCAAGCAATGATCTCAGCAGGCATCAGGTGCTGGTGGCTGCAGTAGCACTGCATGCTGTTTTGTTTGCCTTGGCTGTCTCTGTGAACTGTGTGCTATTATTGTACCATGTGCAAGAGAGTTTCCTTCATGAGGACACCCTAGGATGATTGTAACGAATATTTTGAAGGCAGGAAAGTGTGGATTTCTTGTCTGTCAGACTTCTCAATGCATATCTGTTCCCACCACTTGAGTGTGAGCTTTTCTGGCTGTAGCCAAAGCCATTTGGCATTGCAAAATAAAGCAAAATGTAATGGTTGGGTGGTTTCTTTCTGGAATTGTTCAGTCTCTGGGACAGTTTATCTGGAACCAAATCTGTGTTCCTTGTTTTGCTTTCGGGCTATTGAACATTCCTGCAAATGGCTGAAGCTGGTGCAGGGAGAAGTGCTGGGAAGGTGGGAGTAGAGCTGGGGTGACAGCTTAGTCTGCCTCTCTGGGTTGAAAAGGAGGAGGTGTACCTTGCTTGGTGAAGCAGTCTGTCTGTGATCATGCCCAAGTACTTCTATTAGAATGATAGAATGGCTTGGATTGGAAGCAGTCTTAAAGGTCATCTCTTTCTAACCTCTCTGCTGTGAGCATGGATGTTTTCCACTAGACCGGGCTGCCCCAAACCCCATCCAGCCTGACTGAGAACAGTTCCAGAGATGGGGCTGCAGGGGCACTCTGGCTTACATCCAGCTTCTTGTCCTCTAGAACCCCCAAATCCTTCTATACAAGGTTGCTCTCAAGGAGTTTTTTTCCCTGTCTGTACCCTTAGCTGGGATTGCCCCGACCCAGCTGCAACACTCTGCACTTGGCCTTGTTAAACCCCATTATATTTATGTGGGCTCTCTTCTCAAGCTTGTCCAGATCCCTGTGGATGGCATCCCTTCCTTCCATCGTATCAACCACACTGCTTAGTTTGGTTTCTGTAGCAAACTTATGGAGGTACTCTCAGTACCACTGCCTGTGATGCTGAAGAGCAGTGGTTGCAGGACAGACCCCAGGGGGACAACCCTTGTCACCAGCCTTCACCTGGAGCTGTTGACCATAACCCTCTTCCTCAAGAGTCATTTGTTGAGATCATTCAGCTTCACCCTGTTCCCTCTCACCCAGGAATGTAAGGCAGAATGTGGATGATGTAATTCAATTATGCCAACATGTTGACAGCAGTTGTGTTTTTCAGAATGTGTTCTGGTTCTCGGCTCCAGGTAGCTTAGGTCATCCTCAAGTAGGTTTGAGGAGATTGCACAACCCAGTACCTGGCTTTGCCTCTCCTAACGTGGTTATTTGTCATGTTGCACTGTATATGGAAGGTAAAACAAGCCATTGCAACTCAATAACACTTTACAAGGTTGTAAATCAGAAGTGTCCTGAAATTTGGAAGCTGCAACTTGAAGCTGTGTTCAGACATTTCCTATGCTGCTTTACAGGCTTTGAGCTAACTCTGCCTGGAGGTGCGTGCTGTGAAACTGCACGTTACTGTTTGCAGGAGAAAGGAAGGATTATTTATCTGGAGTGCAAGTTGTTGCTTTTTTTTGTTTGTTTGAGAAGTTTTACATATACAGTACTCTTTTTCCTTCTGAAGAAGTTGTTCTACTTAATCTTGGATTCCTTTCAAGAATGTGGAATTTGTTACACATCTCCTGTGTAATACAGGAGGCAATGATGTAGCTGCAGTTACTTCTAGAGCATCTATGACTTAAAGATATGGCCTGAGTACTTCCAAAATGCCCAGTTACTGATTCATAAACCTCCTCTGTTTATTGTGTATCCACTGGGGAAAGGAGTAGCATGTGGAGACTTGATTGCATCACTTTTTTTAGAAAATATTGCTTTGACCCTATTGCTGAGATTGCTGATGGTTTTTTGATCATCACAGGATGTACAAATATACTTCAAATCGTTTCAAGACTCGTGCAGAGCAGGAGGTGAAGAAAGCAGAGCACATGGCGAGGATAGGTGAGTCCTGGGGGTATGCATGCATCCATCCTGATTTTGCAGTAGCAGAGGGAAGGATGAGGTTGTTTCACTGGATATCACCTGAAAGTTGTTAGTTTCTGTGATCACCATGGTTGCTCAAGGAACTAGTTACTGTGGATGACTGAGACTTGCTTCTGTGCAGTGGAGGGGATTTATGTTATCGCTGAAGACCACTTCCTCTAGAGAATACATGTAACAGAATAAACCTCGAGGTGCACAGCTCTCCCTTGCTTTGGCTGAAGCCCTCTGTATTTGTTATCTCACAGTTCTGTTCTTGGATTAATTCCCTGTTGAAGTTGTTCAACAACAGATTTTTGTTCAGTTAGGCTGTGGGTGTACAACAGAATCCTGATGTTTTATTTATGTCCTTCATGCTCCAAGACTGCCTTTTGTCCATCTGGTTTACCCTTGCTATTGATCTTGTCCACAGGAGTATCCATACTTGATAATACTGGGTAGTCAAGATACAGAAAGCACATAAGCTACAAGTATAGCTTTTAATTATGCAAAATGTATTAAATTTAACAAATCCTTCCCTGCAACCCTTGGTGGGGAAAACCCATAGTGTTGGGAGTATCTTGGAGTTGTATTAACCTGTGTCTTCTGGTTTCATAAATAAAAGCCTGATGTTGCAGAGGTGTGTGTCTTAAGAGCTGCTCTATGCACATGCATTTGTGCAGATCAGATAATGATTGTGATGAGGAAGAGACAGTACCACGTTCAACATATGCACTCATAACAGCAGTGTGACCTTTGACCCTGTCCAAAGCAGTAAAATGATCTCATTCTCAGTTCTTATTCCTTTATGAAGTATGACAGACCATTTGAGCAGTTTATCCTGTGCCTCTATCCTCATAGATGAATTTTTTTAGACTGAGGCCTGTAGCCAGAGCAGGCATTCAGCAAACTTACATTCTGTTCAGGAAGGTTGCAGACACCATGATTTGGAAGTTTCTTTCTTGCAGCATTACATGAGGCCTCCATGACTTTTGAAAGGTGAGTTTTAGTGCATTGGCAGTGAGGAATGCTGCCATTCAGTGTCCTAGTGCCAAGAACGGATACCGACACTGAAATGGCTCTCAGCACTGAAACATAAACTCACCTTCATCGCCAAAGCACTTCACTTTCTCCAGTAATGAAATGAGTGCTAAACAAAGAGCTTTGAACATGCTGAAAACTCGAGGCGAGAATCAGATCTTGTTCTGCAAGAGGTGATTGCATTAAGACTTCAGGGCTAAAACATTCTTGTAGCATTAACCTCAGCTGCAGTGGAACGGATCTCATTTCTTTGCTTTTGGGAAAATCAGTTTCATCTTTAATATTCTGTTCCATCCACTAAGGGCTCTCTTTCTGCTGTTGAGAGAGATTGATTTTTACTTATTTCCAGTCTGTTTTCTCTGAGGATGCACATTATCCTATTTGTACTACAGTCCAGAAATAAAGACATGCTGGTATTAAAGATGAGGAAAAAAACTCCTCATTCTCTGAGAAGCAATTTTCTTGCCTCCTCTGATGAGCTGTAGCATCCACATCCCTCAGTGACCAGATGGACCTCTACAGCTGTTCCAGGAAACTTCATTGAGGCATTGCCATTTTGTAGTTCCAAGTTTGGGAAGCAAGCAGATAGAAAAGGTGAAGAGTTACGTAGAAGTCCAATACCAAAAGTCATTAAGGGCTGTATTCTGAGCTTTACATTTCTCTAGACTATGCTGGAGTGCTCAGTGCACAGCTTGGCAGTGCTGTTGGTGTGCTATGCCATTCCTCTCCTTGGAAGGTGTGAATGCTGACTCTGACTTCTGTGTGCTTAGGGCACGTGGTTTTGGCTGTTAGGCCCTCTGCTCTTGGACCTGGAAATGAATTGTGCCCTGTCAGACATTCCTCCTAAGTTGTCATTGCTGTAGTAAAGCAGGCATCACCTTATGGCCAGGCAGCACTCCATTCTTCCCTTCAGACCTGACTGTGCTTGGTTTGTCAGCTGCTACAACCCAGGCTTAGATACAAATGGAACATGAAAGCGGATATGTTTTTAAGCTGTCTCCAAATTTCTGTGTTTTCCCATTTAGCCAAGCTGTGGGTGCACTGTGAGGGCACTGGGTGACTTTAGTCTATCATGCAGAGCAGCTAAGCTGTTCTTTGCTTGATAAAGTTACTGTGACCCTCAGAGTGTGCTTTTGGGGGAGCTGGAGTACCAGAACTCCAGCACAACACAGAGAAGAAAGGAGAGGTGACCTTCCATGGTCTAACCAAGCTGACAACCCATTTTCATACCTGGATCCGCTACAGACGTGCATTTCCACAGGTAATCCTGACCCAGCACTGAGGATAGTGGTGAGCACTCAGCAGGTGTTCCCTACAACATCTGGATTCTTTCTGCTTGGAAGGAGAGCACTGTTTTTTGCTTGTCTCCAAGATCCTATTGTGTGATACTTTGCTTCATCTTACATATGTCATCCTTTCTTCTAGCGACGTTTCTGTGCATACATTTATATATATATCAATCTATTCCTGTTAGAAATCTCTACAGTAACTCTCTCAATTTCTGCTCCCATAAGCTGACACAGTGTTGCAGTAGCATCAGTTCTGCATGAGCAGCCAAAATACCTCCATGAGATGTACTGTCCAGGTGGCAGCTGCAGCTGGAGGCATCCCCTGCCCAAACAGGGCATGACTTGCCAGTCCACATTTACCATGGGGCCTCACAGTGTGTGGGATGGAGAAAAGAGATGTGTTCCAAACAGGGAGTTCTTTGTCCATGCAGCTGTAAGCACAACAGCCTTCTGACATGAAAGGGAGGTATTAGAGGATCATAGGCAATGTGCTTTTGGATGGGAGCATGCAGATGCAAGGTATGCGTTGCTAACTTGCAAGAGCTGTTTGTGTCTCCATTTTAGAAAGGAATTTCTCTGCTGAGAATGAAATGTGTTGAATGGATCTGAAGTGGGTGGGTGTATGGGGCAGTGTGTGCCAGCTGGCATGCAGTCTTGCTGGTAAAATGTAAAAGAGGTGGGAAGAGGAAGTTCTTTTAGGTGGTAAAATTTGTGTATGCAAAGAGCATTGGACATAATGGTAGGTTTTCTGTATCCTGTTTTGTGTACGGCACAGTGTAACATTTTTTTTCCAGGAAAAAATGTAGTGAACGTGCACAATTTTCTGAGATTTCCTTCTTTGAGATGTGATTTCACAAATTTCAGCCCTGCTGTTGTGCCAGTGTTGACTGTGACCTCTGACCAAATTTAAGGTGGTTTGTTAACGATCATCTCGTATATAACATCTTTTGTACCTTTCTGTGTTACTTTGTCACCTCTCTGTCTGGGTAACCCAGCACGGGACACCTGTTAACCCCAGTTGGATGCCGTGCTGTGTGCACTGGGTGGCTGATGATGGTGATGGTGGTTAATGCTGTTTCTTTCTGGTGGTGTTTCAGCGGAGGAGAAGGCTCGGGAGGCAGAGAGCAAAGCTCGTGCGTTTGAGCTGCGCCTCGGTGGGGACCTTACACGGGAGTCCAGGGTGAGTCCTGCTTTTCTGCCAAGCTGGGTGTGTTGGGCACTGAGGGAGAGGTTCAGAACTGTGGCTTCGGATGGGAGAGCTGGCTGCTTAGCACCTGCTGTTAGCACTTGGGTATGTGAGGGGAGCAGCTGGTGACTTCTGTTGAAGAGTTGTCAGCAGTGTTCAGTCATCAGCGGTGTCATCGCTGCAGGACGTGCTGAAGCGTGTCTGTTTTCCAGCCCCAGTGAGAAGGAAGCATGCTGATACTCCAGTGCACACATCTTTCAATGTATATCAGTTGGCAGGTGATCCCCTGCCAATATTTGAGTTCTACTGTGAAGATGCTTTGATTGGTGCTCTTTTGAGGCCGAGGGAATGCAGAGTACTGGAAAAAGAAAAGTAGAACTGTTGGGATTTTATTTTCTTTCTTTTGGGTCCTCTCTCTTACTGCTCTTGCAGTTTGATCCTCAGTTTCCTCAAACTGTTGTCAGGAAGTTCTTTTTGTTTCCTTCTGGCGGTACTCAGGAAGCTGCAACCCTGTGAGCTTTGAGAGGTGGGCAGGCTGAGCTGGGAGGGAGCTGCCAGGTGGTGCAGCAAGTGGCTGGAGCTTAAAATTACTCCTTAATGATAGCTAACAAAAAATACAGCATTGGAGTATCCCAGCTATTTCCCTCCTGTGTCCTGCCCTTCACCCTATGGCTTTGGTTGCGTTGACAGTTACATTTGGATGCTTCCTTCTAAGCAACTGTGGAGCTGCTTAAGCAACCCAGCAACTGGCGCAGCCCTATATGTTTGGGAGTGCTAATTATTGCCCAGCACAGCTGGTGAATTCTTTACGTTTGGAAGATCTGTGAGATCTTTTTGAAGGGGGGGGGGGGAGAAAAACCTCAAGAATTGAGTGTTCCTGGATCTCACAGCAGCAGTTTTACTGTGCTGGCAGGTGACGTTACGTCAGGTGCAGAACTCAGCCATAACCATGCGCCGGGAGGCTGACGTCAAGAAGAGGATTAAGGATGCGAAGCAGCGGTGAGTACGAGGCAGCTGCAAGCTCTGATCTTCTCAGCCTGTTCATTCCACGTGCTCCAGTGTTTCTCCTGCTTTACTTCATGTGATAGAGCGAAAATTTCAGCTCAGAGCTTAAAGACGTGTGGGCATCGTGTGTGTGCACACTGGAGGTTGAGTTGGCTTTTTGGATTGCTTCTGCTGTTCCTCTCTTAGTTCCTGAAAAAAGCATTTGAAAATGGCTTTTTTCTTCTTTTAACATCAGCTTTTTTCATTCTTTTGCTTATCCGTTTGCATTTAAGATTCAGGGAAAGAAACACATTATGAAGTAGCAGTGAAATGACTTCTGGGGTTGACGAGGTGTTTCCTCAGAGCTCGTTGAATTCTGTTGCAGTCCTTGCTGTCAATTCCTAATGTACTGTGATAACTTAGCTCGGGCTACAATTAACTTTGCTGCTGATACGGTCATGGGAATAATTAACTCTTTGTAGATGAGTTTTCTGCATATTTTTCATATGCATTTCACAAATGAGGAGTTCTCACAAATCCTAACAGAAAACTTAATCTCTCAAAGTAGAGGCTGATTAACATAAAGGCTGATTACTTAAAGCAAAGGCTGATGGTGAGCATTGTTAGGGATTTGTATGTACCAAGTCTCTGTTCCTAGCTGTTTGTTTTGCATGCTGATTTACATCCCTGCCTGGGTCAGGACTGTCCCAGACTTGTTGCCAGAAATGAACTTAATGCATTTTAATATCTTAAATAATTTTAATTCAAAAGTGGTAGAGCTGTCATCTTCAGCTGCCATCTAAATTGTGCATGTAAAGTTTGTCTTTTTATTCTTAGTTTTGAGAACACAGATAATGTATGGCAAAGTATAACTTTGTCAGTGGACCAGCCTTCCTTTCAGTGGGCAAAATGCTTTTCCCTTAAAAGAGCTGAACAGCAAACATTGATCTTAAAATAAAGAAGCTGGCTTCTGCATGGTCTTTGTTGTCTGTTTGGAAATGAGAAATTCCAGACTTTCTTCAGCAGCTCTTCCTGCTTAAGTGTGAGTTATAGTCAGCTTTCAAATATGCAGTGATGAGGAAAACAGATGGATGTGACAACCATCAGACATCAGGGAAAACAGCTTTCTCTCCTGGCTGCCGTGTAGGCTCAGCTGCTCTGCTCCTGAGCAAGGGTGAATAAGTGTGCAGCTAGTTCTAGACTAGTGTGTATTCTTCTTTTTGGTTCCCAAAGCCTGTGTGTAAGGTCAGGTCATAAATCCAGCACACAGGGCAACTACACAAGTCCTAATAATAGCTGATTGGCTGGGCTTTAAACAAGCACTTAGTTCTTCATTATTTGGGTCATAATTTGACTTCGTGTCCTCTGATAAAAATGGGGGGACACCCTTCCTATTCTATAGGAGAGTGCACCTTTTCACTTGAAATTCAAGGCCTTACATCCTTCTCCAGGGAACCTCAGAAGCCAACAGCAGAACAGGAGGTTTTGAGGCGTATTGGTCTCTTGTGTCCCTTTAGAGGCCCTGTGGGAGCTTCTTTTTCCAAGAAAGGGTATATATATATGTCTGTGTGAAGGCAAAGGTGACCTCAAGGAAACTGAAAACAGACTTGAAATGAGTCTGCTTCTGGGATTTATTTTGAGGAGCTTAAACATTAAGCTAGACTCCAGCCTTAGAGCTACAGGTTACTACTATGTAATGCTCATGAATGCACAACTCAGGTTCTCTCAGTGTCTGATAGTGGTAGCAGACAGCCAGCAGATCATCAGAAAGAATTCCAAGCATCTTCAACCAGATGTGGTGCTGAGGGATGTGGTTCAGTTGTGGTGGTGGTTGGTGGTCAGACTTGGTGAGGTTAGGGCTCTTTTCCAACCTTAATCATTCAATGATTCTGCTCTAGGAATTAAGCACTTAGAAAAGCCAAGCACCTCCCTGGGGCAATGCAGGTGGGTTAAGGCAGAACAGTGGTACAGACAACGCTAGGTAATAGTTAAAACTTTTTGCCTGTGTTTGGCGATACCTTCAGCCTGAAACTAAGGTATCCTCATTACCAAAACCCCTCCGTCTGGGTTTCATGAAAGCTGTGGAATCTGTTTTAATCTGTTAAAGAAGAATGGCTTTGTAAAATATGTGGGTTTTGTTTGATTTTGTAACAGGGGTATCGAAATCTCTCGAGGCTTTTTGCACTGCAGGAGATACAGTTCCTGATAGGGGTGGAATTGGAATCCGCTGATTCAGATTCAGAAATCTGGATGTGCTCACAAACGTACTTAAGACCACTTCTGGTGAAGTTCTCTGCTGCATAAAGAAGTCAGAAATTGCATAAATTGCCAACCTGACGTTGCCAGGAAAAAAAAACACAAAACCGAAAGCTCTTCCGAGGCTGTTAGTTGTGTTGTGCAGCTTTCAAACTCAGTGTAATAACCTTGTGAAACTTGTCATCTGACTACTGAGACTTAGTTTCGTAGGGATAGCAGCACAGGGAGCTGCATCTGGAAGGTACAAACCAAAGTGCTATAGGAGAGGATGGGTCTGTGCCTACCAGTGTATTCATAAAACTCTGCTCTGCTGGAGTATTCTAAAAATTAGATTTGATATACAAGCCAGAAATCCATTCCCATAGGAGAAATGATATCCAAATGAATAACTAGATTGCCTCAACAAATAATATTCAGCCTGAATCAATGTCTGCATTGTGGAATCTTTGTGCTTTACTCTTAGGTTGTACTTAGGTGTAACATGCGCTCCACAAAACTTCTGGCTTTTAAAAATGAGAACAAAATATTTAAAACTCCTTTCTTTCGTTCTGTTACAGGGCACTGAAGGAACCCAAGGAGCTGAATTTTATTTTTGGTGTGAATATTGAGCAGCGTGAGTTGGATGGCATGTTCATTTATAACTGCAGTCGACTGATAAAGATGTATGAGAAGGTGGGCCCACAGCTCGAGGGTGGCATGTGAGTTTTTGGAGATTTTTCAGCAATATTTTTGCATGTTCTTACATATAACTTAGGCCTTCCAATAATCTTTTTCTGCATTAATCATTCTTCGTGAGCAGGAGACTTTCATTTTCTCACCCTTTAGTTTGGATTCTGACAAATAACATATATTCTAACATTTCCCAGTACTTCCACGTTTTCCCAATTAACAATGAGTTCTCACCATACCAGCTCATGTCTGAATTAGAAAGCTGATAAACTTAAGAACAATAGTGCTGCAAGAATGCACGTGTGTGACTGTGTGTGTGCCATCAGCTGTTCCCTGTGCTGTTTGGCTGAACGATGATCTACCAGTTTAATACTGTTCCTGACTGTGTGTTCCTCTTGCAGGGCATGCGGTGGAGTAGTTGGTGTCGTGGATGTGCCCTATCTGGTTCTGGAGCCAACTCATAATAAACAAGATTTTGCTGATGCCAAAGAGTACCGACACTTGTTGAAGGCCATGGGAGAGCATTTAGCTCAGTACTGGAAGGATGTAGCTATAGGTAATGAAGCTTTCCAGGGCCATGAGGGGGGAGACTTGGGCTGGAAGGGAACTGAGGGAGAGGACAACCAAGAGCGAATGTCAGGATTTTTATGATTATAACTCCATACCAAATGGAAGCTTGTTTGTTTTCCAGCCCAGAAGGGTATCATCAAATTCTGGGATGAGTTTGGTTATCTGTCAGCAAACTGGAACCAGCCTCCATCCAGTGAACTGCGCTACAAACGCCGCAGAGCCATGGAGATCCCTACCACCATCCAGTGCGGTGCGTGTGAACAGCGCGGTTAGGAGGCTGCTCCTCCGTGGGGAGGGAACTCCTGGCTGCAGTTTGGGGACAGATAAACGGGAGGAGGTTTGAGATGAGCTCCTCTATCGTGGTTCCCTGCTAAGGCTTGTCTCCTTTTTTGAGTTCCCTCTGCCTTTTACCTAGCATCTGCTGGTATGCTTAAATATCTTAAAATAAGGTTTTGGTTCTGCATAGTGTGCTGATCATGATGTTCTTCAGGCAGCCTTACAGAGCAGGACATATGTACTTAGCAGTAGAGTTGAGAATGGGCTTAGAAATGTCAGAGGAAGTGGGATTGACCAAAGCCACCCATCTCGATGCAAATAAGATCTCAAAGTTCCCCATAAGCAATGGAGAGCAGCCAAGTGCCTTGTGTTCTGATGCACCAGCCTATTAAACAGTTCTGGATGTAGCACAGAAGGGACCCATATACAGTCATCTCTTTAGCTTCTCTTTTGTGCCTTGCTGAGTTGCTCTGGCTAAGCCCTTATTCCAGCTGGGAGAAGGGAGATCTCGACATAACCACTTCCTCATTTCATAGAGAGACACCAAACTCCCATGACCATTTTCCCACGGGAACTGGGAATGAGGATGTAGCAAGGAACATAGAGCCAATCTTTTGGAATTATTTTGTCATGCTCTCCTCCCTAGATGGTTCTCTCAGTAACTTCCAGGTTTTTCACACATAGGAGGAGCTTTCCTGTTACTCTTCATCATCTTTGCAGTTGACATCTGCCATGGTTTGTGAAGTCCTCCCAGAGCACGATTGTCTTTTGTTAGACAATCATGTCTAACAAAATGCTCATTATTAATTTTTAACATGTTGGTTTCCTGGTAGTCCAGCAGTGCCCTAAAAACCAAACACAGTACATCTGACTCATCTGAAGTCTATTACATTATCTAATTTTAGTGGTTATATCTGTGAGTTCTTGAGTGTTGGTGACAGTAAGCCTGCCTCCTGAGATGAGCAGTGCTTTCAGGATGGACTGCTCCATTTGTAAGTGCTGTCACTGTAGCAGTGAAGTGCTCAAGTATTAGTTGATACCAGGCTTCATCAGATTATTGCTATGGTTGCTTTGTTTACCTGATTTGAGGTCTTCCTCAAAGAGGAGTTGTGTACATCTGTATTTTGCCACTAGTCTTAACTGTCATTGAATATGTTTTGGAAATAGATGTGGTCCTTGGGCATTAAATAAGCTTGAGAATTGCTATAGAAAGAACTTGATTGTGTGCCTCAAGCTGTGCATTTCTGACTTGCAAAGTGTTTACTTTAACAGATGTGTGCTTGAAATGGAGGACTCTCCCATTCCAGCTAAGTTCAGTGGAGAAGAATTACCCTGATAGCTGGGTGTGCTCTATGAACCCTGATCCTGAACAAAATAGGTAAGAATCAGTTAATATAAATAATGCCTTATTTGCATTTTTATGGTCAGGAGGTTTTTGGGGAGGAATAGCTGGAGAGACAGACAGTAGTTCTGCACCTATATGGTACACCTGTGGGCTGTGCTTGCAGTCTAACCAAGTAGTTATGACATACTAATTAGTGCTGACATGCAGGTGGACATGGCATATTAGTGTGTGCTCTCAGCAAGTTTGCTGGTGATGCGAAACTGGAAGAGTGGCTCTTTTGCCAAAGGGTTGTGCTGCCCTCCAGAGGGACCTGGACATGCTGGTGCAGTGGGTTGATAGGAACTTCATGATATTCAGCAGGAATTGCAGAGTCCTGCACCTGGAAGGAACAGCCTGAGGCACCAGGGCATGGTAGGAGAGTCCAGCTGAAAGGAAGCTGTTCAGAAAAGACCTGGGGATCCTGGTGGGCACCAACTTGGACACGAGCTGGCAGTGTGCAAAGATGACCTGTGGTGTTCTGGGCTGCATCAGGAAGAATGCTGCAAGCAAGAGAAGCAATATTGCATTGTGATAAGCAATGGACACAGACTGAAGTAAAGGAGGATCCTCCTTGAATATCAGGAAACACTTTGACCACGAGAGTGATTGTGCTCTGGCACTGGCTGCCTAGAGAGACTGGAGTTTCCCTCCTTGTGAATACTTAGAAGCCATCTGGACGTGGTCCCAGGCATCCTATTCTAGGCATCTGCTTGAGTAGAAGGGTTGGACTGGATGGCCTCCAGAAGGTCCATTGCAACCTCAACCATTCTGTGCTTCTGTGAAATATTAAGTTCTTTTGTGGGTTTTCTGTACTGTCACTGGAAATATGATTGTACCAATAGTTCATGCAGTCAAATTGTTACCCATCTTTGTATTGGCTTATCCCCAGACTTCATTTAATATGGCTCCAGGGCTTTGAACTGGTAATTCCCAGTGTAAATTGCTTGGTTTATTGGCAGTGCTTTTGATCCTTACAACATGCATTTCCCAGGGAGAAAACAGCTGTATCTCTGGGATTGTGGCTACTGTGGAAAGAAAAAGGGGTTTTAGTGCTGTGCTAGGAATGGGAACAGTGCTGCAAGTGAGAAAGGTGTAGAGTCTGCATTCTGTACTGAAGTTGTCTTGCATTCCTTTGGTGCTAGGTGTGAAGCTCCAGAGCAGAAGCAGAAATTACCAGTGGGAACCTTGAAGAAAGACTCAAAATCACAGGAGGAAAAGCAGAAACAACTGTCAGAGAAAATCCGCCAGCAGCAGGAAAGACTGGAAGCCCTGCAGGTAAACCTGGAGGTCTCCCACTAATCACAGCAGGCTTTGAGCGACCTGATCCAAGCAACTGATGCTGAGAGTAATGGCCTCTAATTCTGCATGTGCTGTGTCACATTCATTGGGTGAGATTGTTTTAATAAAATATCTCAGGTCTCGTTTCCTGTTAGGAGGGTGGGAGTTGACTGCTGGTCCTGATCTTGAGAAACAGCAGAAAACGCCTTCTTTACAATTACTGATCCTTTTTGAAATGGGCAGTTTGCTAGGCTGGGTTAGTGTAGCTTTTAAAGGTAAACTTTCTGGGTTTTCTTTCCTTAATAGAAAACCATGCCAATTCGATCTCAAGCTGACTTAAAGAAGCTGCCTCTGGAAGTGACCACACGGCCTGCAGGGGAGGTAATTGAGATATCACCATAGGCTTCTCTTCTGCACTGTCCTTAGCTCAGAGCCTGACTTTTCTGTCTGTTCTCTCTACATACCTTGATCTGTTTTGGAACATCCAGCCAGTGACTCGATCTCAGCGCCCACGATCTCCTCCCTTACCCGATGTCATCAAGAATGCTCCCAGCAGACCACCACCACTCACACCTCCTTCCAAGTCTGTCAGTCAGCTGAAAAAGGGTTCTTCAACTTGGACAAACATTAACACTCCCAGATTGGCAAGCATTCTCTCCAAGGAAGAGGCCAGCACTTCCAAGATGCACCACGATGCTGTGACAGCCAGAAAATCTAACAGCACTTCTAAGACTCTTGCCAAACCAACTACACCAAACAAGCTCTCCTCTGCTGTCCTGCAGAGGCCGAAAAGCCCACGTGAGACACCCAACTCAAAAATTGCCAAGGTGTCAACACCAAAGAAATCTGCCACTGTCAAATCGCCCCAGGTAAGATTCAGTGGGATGAAAACCATCAGCTCCTTACCTGCTGTTCTGCACAGCCCGTGTTGCTGTGTCACATCACAAAGAAGTAATGGAGCAGGAGGGTTGAGGGCTCCTATTATCATATGGCACCCTGTAAAACCTTGAATAGTGAAGATATGTATGCTGAGTTGGTGGGGCTTTTTGTTTTTTCCTGTTTGTTTTCTAAATACTTGGTGAATAAATTCTGTTTTATAACATACCTGAGGTACAGCTGGAGCTTGTTTGCCTCCTTCAGGCCTGCACCCCCAGGAAGAGGACTGTACACACTGAGGATTTGTTTGAGGAGGAAGTAGAGTGCAAGAAGGAGAAGACAAAGCGAGGCAAATTTGTGGCAGTGAAAGAGGAGAAGAAAGATCCCAGTGAGGTGGTGGTAGAGGTGAGAGTGCACAAGATTCTGCAGCAGAAGGTGTTTGTCAAGGGTTTGCAGTTTTGTCAGCAGACATCTAATCTGACCTCGCTTTGCTTGTAGCTCACAGACAGTGCAGGGGAAGAAGATGTGGCAGAACTGAAGAAAGCTCAGAAAGGTGAGAAATGAACTCATGATACAGTGAAAAAGGTGATTCACTGGTTAAACATGTAATTTCATTAATGAGCTTTCTAAAGAAGAGGGGCTGAGAGACCTCTAGCAAAGATGCTGTTGCACCTTCTGCTGATTTCTGCAGCTTGTTGCTTGATGCTGAATGGAAAGTGACCCAGTGGAAACCCGTAGGAGGTTGTCTCAGTCTAATATGAGCCTGAACAGCATGTCATACGGCCCAGATACAGCATAAACAGTGTCTGAGAGTACCATGCCATTTCCTTGGGTATGAATGTTCCTGAGTAGAAGTTCAGTTCTGTGATAGTGATGTTTTTATGGTTCATGTACCGTTTGAAGCAACTGTCACAGTTTTAGGTGAGCTCCCAGTGGCTGCCTTCTCTAAAGATAAAGCAGAATGTGACCTCCGGCATCTGAATATTTGCCACCATCTTTACTGTCTCCTTCCTTTCAGACAAAGGGCTGCACGTGGAGGTCCGTGTGAACAAGGAGTGGTTCACAGGCCGTGTCACAGCTGTGGAAATAGGCAAGCATGCTGTACGCTGGAAGGTGAAGTTTGATTATGTTCCTACAGACACCACCCCAAGAGATCGCTGGTAACTATCATCTTCAGCTACTGCATTTTGGAGGCTTGTTGTGCTTTCAAGAGGAAGACTGTGGTTTACTTACATAGATATTGAAGACAGAAAGGCATTGCTGTCACGTCAGGGGGCGTGTGTGCACTCAGGACAGTTCAGCTGCTTTGCAAAGAGTGAACACAACAAATTCATCACAATCTGCTCATCACTTGAATGTGATGCTCCCGTAGAGGCAGCTGTTGTGTGATCTAGAGGTCTCAGTGACAGATATGTACAGATTCTGATGAAGCTGTTAAGTGTTTCAGGGGTGACTGATGTAGATAAATATATCTGATTTTCCCTTTCTTTTTCCCCTTCTCAGGGTAGAGAAGGGTAGTGAAGATGTGAGATTGATGAAGCCTCCCTCTCCAGAGTACCAGAGTCCAGACACACAGCAGGAAGAGGAGGTTGTTGTGGCTGAACCTTCTACCTCAGAATGTGTTGGAATTGAACCAGACACTACAGGTCCTAGCAGTGGCCAAGAAACAGTAGACTTATTAGTTCAGATCCTTCGGTGAGTTCAGTTTTCTTTGTGAGCTGCTGCAGCCTGATGGTTTTACTTTTTCAGGCTCGAACTCCAGCTTTGTTTTTTCTTTCCTGCATAGGAATTGTTTGCGATACTTCTTGCCTCCAAATTTTCCTATTTCCAAGAAGGAGTTGAGTTCCATGAGTTCAGAAGGATTGCTGGCATTTCCCTTGGTGAGTTCAGTACATCTGGAAAAATAAACTGTGTAGTTTGTTGGGTTTTTTTTCCCCCCATTCTTATGACATGCCTGCATGCACTAGTTGCAGGATTGTGCACCTCAAAAGCTCATTTGTATCCTCAGCAGACTAGTGTAGCTGAGGGGGGAAAAAAGAGTTCATAAATGGTGCCTCAGGTCTTCTATTACCATACATCTGCGTGGGAAAGCTGTTGGCTGCTGCTACCTGAAGTTCTTGTCCAGTGCTGTTAAGTTTTTAACAAGAGAGACTGGGTCTGAGATCTACAGAAATTGAATGTAGGCACATCTGTTCATTTACCCCCAACCTTTAAGTCCAACTTACAAAGAGACCATCTGAAAAATAAGAGGGAGCATGGAAGCCAACCCCCTTGTACTTCTCCAGATGACCAGGCTCACAGAGATGGAGCAGAATTTCAAGATTCACAGCCCACCAGTGATTCACCTTAAGGCTCTTGGTTGAGCCAGAAACAAGTGGGATTCTGCATGGGGGTCAGTATCCTGATTTCCTTGATACATGTACTAAAGCTGAGAACACGTGCTTGAAATTCTGTCCGAGTCTTTACCAGCAGAATAGCTGAAACATGTTTGTTACGGGTCAGTACTGTGAGCTGCAGCACTGTGCTGTGTTCAGGAAATACTTCATAAGCTTTGAGGGCTTTTTCTTCCACCGTAGTTTGAATGACTGGAAGGAGGCCCCCACAAATAGCTATGTGGGTTTCCTTCCCTAACCCAGAGTCATGTGTTCTCTGAACAATATCACAAGTGGTGGGAGTAAACCAACAGGGATGAAGTCTTCTCTGCTTGAACAGTCTGTCCTTCCTTTGGTGGCTGAGTCTGCACCAGCATCTGTGTGCTGGTAATAGAAAAATGTGGAGAACTGATACTGGCTTCTCTGGCTTGTCTCTTCTCTGACATACTGCCAAACCACGATATCCTTAATCCGAATTCAGTCCGCTTCTGTTGCATTTCTGGTCCTTGGGAATGTGAAAACCTGTGTGATTTCTGTGCTTCATACTGTAGGCAGATGAGGTATGTGAATGTGAGCATGGCAAGGGATGCAGCCAGGGAGTACAGAAGGGCTGTGTTACCCTTGTGTTGTTCAGTCCTGCTGGTAGCTGCATTCAAGCAACAACTACTGAGGTCTCTTTGACATTTAGTGCTTCTTTTAATGTGTCCTCTCTTGTTGTTGTTTTTACGTTCCATAGAAAGACTATTTCAAACAGTACGAGATGGGTCTGCAGAACCTGTGCAATTCATATCAGACCCGTGCTGATGCCCGGGCCAAAGCCTGCGAAGAAAACCTGCGCAATACTGAGAGAAAGCTGAAGGAAACAGAGGAGAAACTGCAGAAGCTGAGGACTAACATTGTGGCTTTGCTGCAGAAGGTGCAGGAGGTGGGTGAATCACAGCACCGTGGGCTTCATCAGACCAAGGCCAGTCCAGGCACTGGGTGTTTTAGCCCAGAATTGAACGGTACTTCAGTTCTTTCTTTTTCACCCAGAGGGTGGTGAGGCACTGGAACAGGTTGCCCAAGGAGGCTGTGGATGCCCCATCCCTGCAGGCATTCAAGGCCAGGCTGGATGTGGCTCTGGGCAGCCTGGGCTGCTGGTTGGTGACCCTGCACATAGCAGGGGGTTGGAACTGGATGAGCACTGTGCTCCTTTTCAACCCAGGCCATTCTGTGATTTTGTGGTTATGATTCTTTCTCAGTGTGGTGCCACTTGGGTCCAGACCAGCAGAAGCAGCTGTGTGCAGCTGTCACTGCCCACCTTCTGGCAGTCAGGACTCAAAGGCTGCTCAGGATGGGTGCTGCAGAAGATGCTGTGTTGCTGGACAAGGAGGGGTTTTGTTCTTTCCATTCTCACACTGCTCTTCAAGATTCACTTTTTCATTGATATTTCTTGTTCTTTTCATTTCAGGACATTGATATTAATACAGATGATGAACTGGATGCATATATTGAGGACTTGATCACAAAAGGAGACTGAATAGCCTCATTACACATCCTCAGGAAGTATAGAGTTGCTGGTTACTTCGATGGAGATGTGGATTCCTGCAGTAGAAGTCTGTGACAGCAGATGAAAGAAGAGAGCTTGTAGACAGTACTGCCATTGTTTTGGTGTACAGGTTGTTTTGACTGAAAAAGACATTTGTGCTTTTGGCAGGAAAGTTTTTAACATTATAATCCTTCAAATTTCTTTTTTCCTTTTGTTTATAAATATTTATTTTTAAAATAAATGGGAACTGTGCCTGGTATGATGGGAGGGTTGCTGTGTGGTTTTAGTGAAGAAAAAGTGTGGGTCCCCTTTTTGCATCTGAGGTACATGTTAAACCTGGAAGACCAGAATCTCATGCTTAGCAAGTTGTCTCATAAGAATCTGACAGGAAGTTAAAACTAGGTTTTAAACAGTGGGAAAAGAGGCCAGGACTTGAGACTTCTCTTGGTGTAGAGAAAAACAGTTAGAGACCTGAGCTACAGAGTAGGGATCCACACAGTCTGTGTGGAGGGGATGCAACTGTGAGGATTCTCAAAGCTGAGTGTGGGGGTAGGGATTGGCATTTGTGCAGTTGTTGCGTGTTGAGTCTGTGGAAGCAGGTGGAGTTGTCATGGTGCTGACAGTACAGTGGATGAGGATCCTTTAGAGAGTTTGGCTGCTCGTGTGGCTCACAGTGAATTGCGTTGATCAGAGGAAGAAAGGAGTTTACGTTCTTTCCTAGCAGTTATTGCACATTATTGCTGCTGTTTCTTTGAGACATAATTGCAACAGCAGCAGAGCCCCTTGACCAGCTGAAAATGAAGTGACCCTATGTTCTGTCCCAACTCCCTCAGGTCTGTGTTGTTTTGATCCACTTGCCATTCCAGATAATTTTAATGTAAGTACTGGAACTCAGAGCCCTGAACTGCTAATTTTTGTCTGGCCCTTGGGTCAGCAACAAGGACATTGCCTTTCCCTCTTGCTCCAAGCTGGAGGCTGAACTGCAGCTCCTTGCAGACCACTTCTTGCACAGACCATTTTGGTCTGTGGTTTGAGTTCGTTGGTCAGCGGTCTGCTCAGCTCTGCTCACACAGGGTGAGTACAAATGAGTCCATGCTCAGAAACCTCTACAGCCCGACTGCTTAACGAGTCACAGCGTGACCAAGACGTGCCCACCTCCAGGAACACCAAATGAACTGCACTGCTGCCATTCCTTTGTAAGCTGGATGTGTGATCGATGTTGCAGGAGGGAAAATCAGCTCAAAGTAAACATCTGTTACTAAACAGCTCTAAGTTGTGCATACCCCAGGAAAAATAAAAAGCAGAAGAGAGGGAAGATTGGTTCATTTACCTGCATTTCAGGTCCTTGTGACAGCGTACGGTCTGAGGCTGATTGCTTTCGTTCAGGTTGAGGATCCTGGTGTACTTGAAGGTAAGAAGCATCCTTCCATAAATGCAGGAGCAAACTCCACCAGCTTCTCAAGCTATTCATGTGGGTTGGAGGTGTGGGGATTGCACACTGCTGCTCAGGTGGTGATGTTCCCTCTGTAAGACCTGTGTTCTGTGTTAAGGTGAGAAGAAACCTTTGTCCTTCCCAGGTGAGCAGCAGGAATTTGAAGAACTAGATTTCATTGAAGTACAGCTCAAGGGTAATGCAGTTTGTAAGCTTTAATTCATAACACTGGGGGCACACCAGTGTAGAACCAATAGTCCTCACGTGTGTTTCTAAGTTTGATTCCATGCTCCTCCCTTTAGGAAGGTGTTAAGTGATTTTATTCCTCTGTTGTTTGGGAACTTCTTTTCGGTTTAAATTTTCTTCATGGCATTTCATCTCTGTTCTTGTACCAAATATTTTTGATCAAGTTATATTTCTTCATTGGAGTTACATTCATCAGTGCAGCTGATGTGAAACTGCCTCCTCTCACCTTCAGTTCTACTAGGAAAAGGAAGCCAAGAACTCTTAGGTGCTAATAAAACCATTCTCAAGACCTTCCTGCTATTTCTTTGCAGTGGTTTCAATTTTACTTAGAATCATGGAACCATTTGAGTTGGAAGGGACCTCCAGAGGCCATCTGGTCCAACTCCATTGCACTGAACAGGGACACTCAGAGCTGATCAGATGTTCAGAGTCCCATCCCCTCACCTTGGGTGTCTGCAGGGACAGGGCATCCATACAGGTGCAAATCCATGTATTTAATAATGAGACAGGAAAATAAATGCTTAAACGTTAACTTTTGGGTATTGCTGTAGTGATTGTTCCAGGATAATTTTGCCTTAGACTCAAGAGGAAAGAAGAAAGAGCTGAAGGCAGCATCTGAAGGAGCTCCTATCTAAAGGCAGCACTGTGTTGATGATGTTTTCTGTATGTCTTCAAAGCCCATGTCTTTGTCCATGCCAGGGAAGTCTTTGGACAAGCTCTGTTCCAGTAGTAGCACAAAACCAGCATCAGCTGCCTCTTCCTCTTTGACAGTGTTGTGCTGTGTTGTGATTCCCATCCTATTCTTCACTCGGTGTGTCTTGTAGTGTGGAACTAGGCCAAAGCTTGTGGCAATTGGTCCCTCTGTGAGCGAGGGACGTAGTCCTGTGCCTGCAGCTATCTTCAATTCCCTCTTGTTTGTGGCCTCGGAGTCCCAGGATGTAACTCACATTTGACCAATGCCTTCAGGCCAGTGGCATTAGGGCCCTTCCAGGCCAGTGTTGTGACCAAGCCCTCAGAGCAAAGCATCTGCTGTGTTGGTACCTGAGCAGGCTCCAAGGCCGCAGCTAAGGCTGAGCAGGGCAGCAGTGGTGTGCAGGCTTGGGATGCTCTGCCCCCCCCCCCCCCCCCCCCCCGGGCTGCTCTGTGGGGCTGAGGGAATCTGCAGCCCAGCTGCCCTGGGGGCTCATGAAGTGTTGCATTGTCTGTGCAGGGGCTGCGGGCGCCTGGGAACGTGGGCAGGAGCAGAAAAGCAGAGGTGCCAGCATCGCGCTGCCACGTCTCCAGGGCAACACCTCAGGGCAGCAGAGGAATCCCCAGCCCTGTAGGGCAACCCCAACCTGACCCTGGCTTTGTTGGCTCCCTGCTGTTTGTGTGGAGACAAGAGGATGAGGCCTTCCTTTTCCTGCCAGCTGCCTGGAAGCAGCTCCGCAGACATAAAAAGCTCCACTGGCGTCTGCCCTGCAGGAGAGAAGGGACCCACTGAGTGCTGCACTGAGCCCTGTGCCAAGGCACCGTGAGGGGCACAGTGGGCCCTTGTCCCTGGGCCAGGGGCAGCTGGCAGCTTCCTACCACTGCCACGAGCTCCTGGCAGCAGCAGCATCCTCAGCCCCACAGCAGCACAGGGCAGCCTGAGCCTGGCCCAGCTGCAGGAGCCGTTGTGCTATGGCTGCTCAGCCTGAGGCCCGGTGCACCCCTAAGGTGGGCCCTGGCTGTGGGACCTCTTGGAGTTCTGTATGCCCTCGTGCTGTAGGGCTGCGTTGCCCTTCGGTTCCTGTCCATTTGCCCCCTCCCCAGCTCTGCCAGCCTCATGCAAGCTACTGTCCCACATTATCTGAGCCAGGGGACAAGCAGCGGGGGGCCCAACAGCACAGCCAGGGTCAGAATGCCACCACCAACCCCATCCCAAAGCTCTGCATCTGTCTGAGCCCAAGCAATGAGAGTAGATTTGGAAGCTGGAGGCAGTGCCCGGCTCCTGGTGCTGGCCCAGGACCTGCTTTTTCCTCCGTGGGTGCTTAGGAGTTCAGACACACTGCACACATCTCCCACGTATGAAGCAGTGGAGCAGAAACCCAGAGAGGAACCCAAGCTGTCCCAGCTCCTTCTCCCAACACAGAGGTTGGCACCCTGGGGGCAGCAGGGAGGGGACACCTCAGCTCAGAGGCCCAGAGCAGAGCTAGGGTGAGGGAAGAGCCTGCAGGGTCACTTCTGCCTATGCAAGACACAGCCTTGAGGCTGGCAGGTGCTTTTCATGCTGGGATGCCTTCCTTCTCCCTCAGCCCTCCATCTCAGTGCACACGATGCCCACAGCAGGGCCAGCTCCATCACCACCCCCCTGTGCCTGGGGTTTGGCAGCTCACCCCTCATACCCACAGCTGCAGGGATGTGGCTCTGGGTCTGGCTGGAGCTCACACCCCAGGGCACAGCAGCCTCTTGCAGAGGTTGAATGGGTGGCAGGAGAGCTGGAGATGTGACCTGTTCAGGTGGAGCTACCATTAAAGCAAGCAGGAGCTGCAAAGGAGCTCCAGGTGACTGCGCAGGGCTGTGCTCAGCACGCTGCGGCCACAGTCTTGGGTGCAGGTGCTGGGACAGAGTAAGAACCCCGTTGGATCTGCAAGAGCTGGGACTCAAAGGAGAAGCCTTTTGCCTGCCAGCAACCACGCGGCCCCAGGACAGGGCTGTCCTGTGCCAGCAGGAAGGGGTAACTCCACTGCTGCACTCCGTTAGCGCAATCTCACACCAGCCCCACGCTTACACCAGCGCAGGACTAACCCCTGCCGAACGAACTCTCCGAACCCGGTGCCGCTTGAGCGCTGAACGCCTCCAGCGCTAAACTGCACCCGGGGCAGCGCCGCGCGGGCGCCGGTCGCGACGGGACGAAGAAGGGAGCGAGCTCCGAGGGCCGCACGGCCGTTTATTGGGAGGAAGGGGCGCCGCTACACCTTGGTGCCCCCCGAGGAGGGCAGCTCGGAGCGCTGCGTCGGAGCGCTCAGCGTGGAGGAGGCGGCGGGGGGCGGCCGGGCTCCGCGCATCCCCAGCAGCGCTCGGCACTGCGCGCGGAAGCGACCGTCGAGGAAGGCGTAGAGCAGCGGGTTGAGGCAGCTGTTGAGGTAGGCGAGGCAGGTGGCGTAGGGATGCAGGCGGGAGATGAGGCCGAGCAGAGCGCACGGCAGCTCCAGCAGCCCGGCCGCCGCCAGCACGAAGAGGCTCTTCAGCAGGTGGAAAGGCAGCCAGCAGCCGGCGAACACCCCGACCAGCGCGGCGATCAACCGCAGCAGCCTCCTCCTCGCCGCCGCTTCGGCTCTGCGCGGCCGCAGGTGGCGGCGGACGGCGCTCCCCACGCAGCAGTAACACACGGCCATGAGCAGCAGCGGAGCGGCGAAGCCCAGCGCGGTGGTGCCGAGGCTGAGCGCCGCCGCCGCCCGCTCCGCGCCGCCCCCCTCCCCCCATAGCCGCAGGTCGCACAGCGTCCGGTTCCTCGCGTCCCTCCGCGCCTCGCGGAGCAGCAGAGCGGGCAGAGCCGCCGCCGCCGCCGCCGCCCACAGCGCGGCCAGGGGACCCAGAGCCGCGGGGCGGCGGAGACGCGCGGAAGCGGCGCGGGGCGGCGGGGGGGCGGCGCGCAGCACGGCGCGGTAACGCTGGGCGCTCAGCCCGCCCAGGCAGAAGGCGGAGGCGAACATGTTGAGCAGCACCAGGTAGCTGCTGAGCTTGCAGAGCGCCGCGCCGAAGGGCCAGTGGAAGCGCAGCGCCGTGTAGGCGGCCCACAGCGGCAGCGTGGCCACGAAGGCCAGGTCGGCCAACGCCAGGTTGCCGATGTAGGCGTCGGCGGAGCGCCGCTTGGCTCGGGGGCCGCGCCACACCGTCAGCAGAACCAGCGCGTTGCCCGCCAGCCCCAGCACGAAGACCAGCGCGTAGAGCGCGGGCAGCAGCGAGAAGGACGCCTCCCAGTCCGCCTGCCAGGCGCACGCCGTCCCGTTGCCCTGCTCCTCCTCCTCCTCCGCCTCCCCGTAGTAATAATCCGCCTCCGCGTACTCCATCGCCCCGCGTCCCCCCGCGCCCCGCGGCGCTTCGCCTTTAATAAGGGGACCCCGCGCACCGCCCCGCGGAGGCGGAGAGCGGTGGGAGCGGCTCCGGGGGGCAGTGGAGGGGGTGCGGGCACCCAAAGTGCGGCCACGAGGGATGGGGGGCTGTGCCGGGGCTGCGGGAGTGGGGATCGTGCGAGAGGGTGAGCGGGAGGGGATGGAGGGAGCGGGATGCAGGCAGGGATATAGGTAGAGATAGCAGGTAGTTGTAGCAGCGATAGATGTGTCAGGAATGCAGGCAGGGATGCAGTGGAGATGCGGTAGAATGCGACAGGGATGCAGGAAGGGATGGATGCAGGCAAGGATGGATGCAGGCAGGAATGCAGCAGGAGGCAATAGGGATGGATACAGTAGGGATGCAGGCAGGGATGCTGTAGAGATGCAGGCAGGATACAGTGGGGATGCAGTAGGGAAGCAGCAAGGATGCAGTAAGAATGTAGCAGGGATGCAGTAGAAATACAACGGGAATGCAGTAGGGATGCAGGCAGGGAGGCAGTAGGGAAGCAGCAGGGATGCAACAAGGATGTGGGCAGTAGGGATGCAGTAGTGCAAAAGCTTCATGCTGAGCACAGTGGGACAGCAGATGCCACTCTGGGCACAGTGGCATCCCACCCCACCTCACACCAGCGGTCCTATTGCTGGTGTGGCCATGCCAGAGGTGAGCAGAACCTGCAGGTGTCAGGGAAGAAGGCAAAGCAATCCCCACAGCTTCTTGGCCAAGGTATCCGGAAGCAAATCCTCTGTCACCTGGTCTGGTTTCCTGCAGATCATTCTGTTTTATCTTTTTTCCTTTCTCTCAGACAAGAACATCCTTGTTTGAAAGGACCCTCACAGAAGCCACTTCCCCCGTGTGAGTCCCAGGTTGGCACACGGCCAGCAGCAGTGCTGCCAGGAGTGGGGGTGTGGGGCTGCTGCACACAGCAGAGGTTCTTCCCTCGCTGGGATGGGGAAGATTCCTGTTCTCCAGTGTGGCTGATGCCCCTGTGTTGCAGTGGCCCAGTGCTGTGGAGTTAGTCCTGGTGCAGTGTTCCTGTGACCTGTACTGGCCACCTCTGTTGTCCTTTTCCCATAAGGCCTGCTGGGATGCCCTGCTCTGGACTTTGGTACCATCTTCCCTGGGACATCTGTAACCATCACCAATCCGTCCACTGTGCAAAGATGGAAATGTCTTTGTCCAACATTCTGTCTGTCCTGCCAGGTGCAGCTGGGGGATCCATGTCTGCATCAGGGGAACAGGGAGGCTCAGGGCTCTGGGAGCTGTCTTGCATTCTTTGCAGGAATTGGGGAGGGCTAGGCTGGCTGGTGCATGGCCAGGAGTGCTGCTCTTACCTTGTTCCAAAGGCAACTGAATTCCTAAGCAACCGAACTGGCAGGAGAGTGAGAAGTGCTTTTTAAGTCAGGAAATCCAGTTGGAAAGGACTGCAGGAGGAAAATAAAATAAAAATAAAAATAAAAATAAAAATAAAAATAAAAAAGTCATATTACATTATTTCACACCTTTTGGCACAGCATTTCTAGCAAACCAAAATGCCATACAGGACAGCAGGAGCTTGCCTGTCCTGATCCCCTGGCATTTTACTTTAAGGTCCAGTGCTGTGACCAGTGCAGTGCCCTCAGCCCAGCTGCTCTCACACCAGCAGATCACACACTGTGAGTATATCTTTCCTCCTGCTGGCCCACATTTCAGTGTTGGGGCTCCTTGCTATTCATGCAGAGGATTGTAGCTTCCCTATGTGGTTTCTGCAGGACCCTGCATCACATTTGCCTGTATTCTCCATTTTCTCTGTCTGATTGTGAGGCACTGAGGCTCCAGCTGGTGCAGTGGCGAGGTCTGTGTCCCTGGCACTTGCTGAAGCATTCACAGGAGGTGCCTCTTCCTGTCTGTCTCCCCACAGATTTTGTCTGTCGCTGCTTTTTTTCAGCAGCAGCTGCACCTCCACTGAACTTTCCATAGAGGCTCTTCAGTGCTTCCTTTTCCCCGAGATCTGCTCTGCAATAGACGGAAGATGAACGAGCAGCTTTTCTAACATTTCTCATATCCCTGAATTTGCACCTGGGCTGTTTTTCCAGGAGTTAGATGCACACAGCCTCATCTGCCTATCGAGGCAGTATCTCAGATCTCACACACTCCTGGCCCTGGGGGCACCGCAGCTTTGCCACCCACTTACAGGGAAGAGCAGTGCTGTTGGGAACCAGGAGGATAAGGAGGCCCTGGGGTGAGCTGAGCCCTGCAGATCCAGCCGGGGCAGAGCCAGGAGGAGCAGTCAGCCCTGTTGTGTTGCTGGTGGGCAAAGCAGAGGAAACCTGCTCCTTTCCCAGGGCAGATGCAGTTACAGGGACAAGTTTGTCAGCTTCATAAACAAATATACAGGAGGCCAGTTAAAACCTGGGGGCATCTCCCTGCGAAGATAACGAAAATGGTTTGCAAATCAGGAGAGCAAAAGGAAAATGCTGTTAATGTTATTCTCGTTTTATAAGCCAACAATTGCCTGCAGGTGCAGGGCTTTCTTAACCACGCAGAGAAAAGGAGAAGGCAGTGCTGAGAGTCTTCCACATCCCCAGGGTTCAAAGGGAAAACACAGCGGGTATTGTATTACTTTCCCACTAAATGGAGGTGGTATTGTTCCCTTGTTTGAGGGCATTTGGAAGGGCCAGCTCTCTGTTTCGATCCCAGATTTCTCCCAGAATCGGGGATGGGGCAGTGGGCAGACAGAGTGGCACAGGGGGGGCTGTGGGCTCTCATGGTGCTGCTGTGAGAACCAAGACGCTGATGTGCGGGGAGTCAGTGGGCTCTCTTGGTTTCGGTGCTCTTTAGAGGCACGGAGTTGCAGCAAGGGCAAGGGCACCGTAATTACTACGGCATATTTGGATATGGAAGTGATATGGAAGCGTGGATCTATGGATATCGATCCTGAAGAGGTTTCTTTGCATCCATTTCTTTGAGCATTGCCTTCGACTGGTGCTTTGTTACTGAGCTTCCTACCTGTGCCTGTACTAACGTGGAAGGTTGCCAGGAAGGCTCCCAGAGGTTGTTTTCCTCTCCAAAGACCCCAATGACAGCAACGTGGGGTTGGTGCAGTCCCTCCCAGCCTGTCGCCTGTACAGCCCTGACCCAGCAGCGTTCTGTGGGAGGCAGGAGGAGCACGAGGTGCTGCCCTGTGCCCCCCCCCCCCCACAGCTGCAGCCCTTCCTGTTGTGCCCTCAGGGCTGCGGCCTACACCCAGCGTCACCCCTGCTGCCATTCGTGGGGCTTAGAGGGGCAGTGCTGGGCTCTGAGCTGTGAAAGGGGCCTGGTGGGGAGCCAGAGCCAGCCTTCTTCCTTTGGAAGTGATAAAAAAAAGATGCCGTTGAAACCATTCACATATCCGCTGCCTGAAACCAGGTTCCTTCACGCGGGCGGCGTTGTGTATAAGTTTAAAATCCGCTATGGCAACTTGCAGAGGTGAGGAAGCTCGAGTGAGGAAATGAGGGCTTTGATAAACCACCTCGAAGGTTTCTGAAGGTGTGGTAGTGACAAGCCTGAGAAGTGAGAGGGAAAAGACTGTGCTTAATTTGCCCGTGCTGCTGGCAGTCAGGGGACGGAAAGGAAAACAGCCTTTGGATGTGCAGAGGATGATGATTGGAGAGTTGTGTGTGGTCATGATAGCATGAGGCTCAAACTGGGAGTGACACTGAATCACAGGGTGCTGATTAGTCTGGTCAGGTGGGGAAGGTGATAATTAAAAGGTGAAAACGTTGCTTCCCTGAGGGTATTGCCTTGGAGGGAATGCCCTCTGCTTGTGCCTGCTCAGTCAGCCAGGCAGAGGTGGTGAACGGGTCCTTCTGTGAGAGAGCAGGACCCAGAGCAACTCAAGAAGTTTTGGAGCCCTTAATTTGACAGAGGACTCAGAATCCTGGAGGCTGTGGGCTATAATAGTCACAGAAGTTGGGGCTGTTCTGGCAAAAGGAGATATTATTGCTTCCCCCCCACACCCTGCTTTGTTGCTGTCAAATTCTGATTAAATGTGGGTGTTCTTATACATTAATAAGCAAAGCCAGAGGATCTGTTAGCACCATCTGGCTCCCTTCAGGGATCATGCCTTTCAAGGCTGTGAGCATCAGCAAGCAGCAGTCCAAGGGCAGGGCCCTCAAAAGCACTGTGCTATGATCTTCCTCTTGTCTTCAAAAGTAGAACCCATTTACAGCCGTTTCTTGTTTAAATTTAGAGCATTTCTGATCTCTTATCTCTTGTTTCCACACACACAGTGCAAATGGGCAGAAAATTCAAAATAATCCTGGATATTTTTAAGAACAATATTTCAAGGTTTTATCCGCTAGCTAAGAATTTTCTCTCTGCAGTGAGAATGTTCCCTGTTTACGATGTTTTGTTGTCATTTAAACTCTGTCAAAGAATATAATCCTTTCCTTCCCTAGGTGGAACTAATTCTTTGTATCTGTTTTCACAGCGCTCCTGAACTCAGCAACACTGATGTTGCTGTCAAGGAGTTTGAGGTAGGATATGAAGCGATTTCTGTCAGTATCTTTCTGTAGTGCAGTTCAGGTGATATGAAGGGAGTGAAGAGAAGGATAAGCAAAGCTGTATGTATGCACCTAGAATATCCTTCTCAACAATTCATGCAGACTGTAAAGTTAAGTTCTTTCCAAAGCCTGAACACCGAACTCCAGTAGAGTTGTGGATATATTGTTAATATTATTCCCCTGCTTCTTTTTTTGGTCTTTCCAGGAAGCAATTCGAGTCATCCTTGGAAATCTTGATGATTTACATCCATTTTCTACAGACCACTTCACTATCTTTCCATGTATCCTTTCCTGTTCAGAAAAGAAAAGATTCCATGAATTGTGTATGTTGGACATGGCTTCATTCAGGATTCATATTCAGTACTTTGCAGATCTTTAGCTACTTTCAGCATCACAATCTTACATTACCTGAAGACCCACCTCAGCTGGTGCCTCCAGCAAAGAATTGATTTGAAAAGAGTGTTTTGCAGTGTTTTTAGATCGGTAACTCTGAGTTCCAAGTCAGATTTAGACAGAAAATCACAGAATGGCTTAGGTCAGAAGCGGCCTTAAAGATCATCTATTTCCAAAAATGAAAGCACATGTACTAAGTCACGGTAAGCCCACCAAAAACAATGGCAAGCATGGCTTGAGCACTGCTTTAAAAATTAATGAAATGAGAAATGTTCCTTATAGACTCAGCAATTTTGTCACACTGGTAAAGAAGCCTACAACAGTTTTCAAACGTAGTGCCTTGTTCATCAGTCTTAACGTTGTTCTCAGATTTGAGTAAATGGGAAAGAGTATCAAAAATGAGATTCAAACATGAGAATGTCAGTCTCGTGCCTTATCCCTACATTTGCACTATGTATCTAGAGCTCAACTCATTTCAGCAAAGTTTGTCTTTGGGTAAGTCTGCATGCTGATGTTTGGGTAATTTCCAGAACAAAGAAGTGTTTTTCAATAGTTTTTCAATTTCAGTGCACTGTATGCAAGTTCAGCAGTCTGTCCTGTTCTCAGAAAATAAGACAGAGACCAGAAATGTACTTTTAAGTTGGTTGAAGAAACTCCAGTGTAAATAGTCACCAAATCTTGTAATACTTCTGTTACAGGTAAAGAAGTCAACAGCGATAATTCTGAGCCCGTAAGTTGTGTGTGTGTGTCCTGAGTTATAGTCCAAACAATCTGAGGCAGTGGAGTACGCAAAGATATTCCAGACTACAGCCAAAAATATTGCAAGATAGGAAATACTGAAGTTTAATAATTTCCAGTTATCAGTCAGGAAACGTAAATTGACACTGCTGGCGTAGTTCTCTGGATGGCTTCTCTCTGGTTCATCTCTTTGAATAAAGAAGCTAGTATTTTATTCACAAATCTTTTTGGTTTTCATTATATAAAGGTGAACAACTGTGCTAAATGTAAATATATATCGATTCTGAATTTTGTTATAAAATAGAAAAGCCACGATCAAATGTTACCAATGCAAAGTTTGCAATGTTTTGAAGGTCAAGAGAAAAAGTGAAATACCAGAAAGTACTGAAATGGAAGAAACAGTGAAGAGGAGAAGAGTTGAAGGTCAAACAGAGACCTCATACCCAAAGTTATGTATGGACAGGTCAGTCAAATACAAAATATTCTTCTAGTCCATATATAAATATCTTTCATATGCCATTGATTTTCTGTTCTCATCATTACTGTGCAGTCCTTTTCCCTGTTGATCTTCCTTCTCTTTCATTGATGACACTTTTCCTAATTTTTGGATTTCTTTTTGGAAATGTGTACATATTTTCTTTCTGTTTTTAATTAAAGTTAGAAACCTGAGTACAAATGTCCATTTAGGGTACATATTTTGTTGCCTAGATGTACTAAAAGCTTGACTTGAAAATGAAATGCTTATAGTGGCCATATGTATGATTGCTTCCTTTTTGTAATTTTTCTGTAAATTCAGTTCTTATTTATTTCACTTATTTTCAGACCTGGAGCTGAGAGTGTTCACCATGTAATTAAAGTAGAGCGTGGATTTGAAAAGGTAAGCTATTGAAAAGGTAAGAATATTCAGAAAGACAACAGTATTTATTTACTCCTAGATTCTCAAGATGGCCTGCCTTCAGGTAGGTTTTTTCCCTTTTCATCTGCATCTGTGATAGTGACTTTTTTGATTGCTGCTCATCAGAATCAGTCAGATGGTGAGTTTTACAGAGACAACACACAAACTTTTCTGGTTCTTCAGCTAAGAACTAAGGGTAAGCTTAACCTGTCAGAGATGAACCTGAAGAATTGCCTACCTTGACCTCAAGCCTCCAGATGCCTCTTCCTATCAGACTCCACAGAGGGCCTGCAGTAGCTGCTGACTTTAAACTGACTTTGCTTGGAGCTCAGCACAGCTCTGAGTAGATGGCCTTGTAGGCATCTACCTCTCTCCCTTAAAAAGCATAATAAGCTTTCTATTTCATCAGTAGTCATTGTTAATGAGGGGACTGTTCCAGAGGGATCAGAGGTGCTTCCTAAACCCTCTCTTCTCAAAATACCTTGTCAGGAAGGGAAGATTCTTTCTTTTCCAACCTTCAGGCATCATTTTGACAGCCAGCTGTCTGATCAGAATGGCTGGAATCCAGCCCACACATCTTCCTGCTTAACAAGGACACTGGTAGAAATTGAAGAAACAGAGAAAGAGAACTGACAGCTGATCAGTCTGTTTCTGAAGATAACTTTCCTATCTTACAGAATCCTCTGAGAATAAACTGTAAAGATCTCAGGCCATCTAAACTTTGGCAATTTTCCCACATCTGAGCTCAGTGCAAGAGATGCACACCTAAGGAGTAAATCTATGCTTATATTCTCTCTATGACGAAGTGATTTTAGTCTTTCAAATAAGCATGCCTGCAGATTTTGTTGTTTGTGGTCCTTTGTATTTCTGATATCCTGGCTCAGTCCTGCTTCTGATACTTCTCACTTCTGTCCTTCTGTGTTATTTACTACTGCTATGGTTTAGCAGGACTAATGTCCAGAGGGCTGTACTGTCAGTGGCTATTTCCCACAGCACCTCTGTGTAGGCTGTTTAAAATCTTTGCCTATGCCATTCCAGCTTTTAAAGTCAGTGAATTACAGCTTTACTTTAGATCTCGCTGTTCAGTTCTTAAAGCAAGCAAGTCAACAAAACTCTCCTGTGAGATATAACTTCATGTTGTGTAACAAAGTTCCTGGGTTGTGTTTTCTTTTAGAATTACTCCAAAGAAATGCAGTGTGAGCATAGTCCAGCATCCCTCAGCATGGGCTGTAACCAAGAGCGTTTATGTAAGTAAGGAATTCCTGTATTATTTCTTATATCAGGCATTCAGGGGAGTATGGAGGGAGTGAGTTTGTGCTTCTGTTCTTGCTCCTATTTCTTACAGGGAGACCTGTGGGATATAATGTGGAACAAAGAGCAGAAACCAGTCAGCCTGAAGGTGAAATGCAGGTATTGCAGCAAATGGACCAAATCACAACCAAAGGAATTCAGGAGCCAAAACGAGGAGGTCTCTCAAAGTTCTGGAGAAGGTACCTATGTTGCAGCTGTGAGCAGTTCTTACTTAAAGTTGCCTCATAGTGCAGCATTTGTTTTCCACCAGGACTGCCTGTTCTCTTATTTCCTGAATTTTAAAGAACTGTATCTGTGTGTTTTTCACTGGAACAGGCTGCCCAAGGAGGCTGTGGGTGCCCCATCCCTGCAGGCATCCAAGGCCAGGCTGGATGTGGCTCTGGGCAGCCTGGGCTGCTGGTTGGTGACCCTGCACACAGCAGGGGGTTGGAACTGGATGATCACTGTGGTCCTTTTCAACCCAGGCCATTCTATGATTCTGTGATCTTCTGGTGGGTAGAACAGAGAGAAATACTGCAGCAAACATTAAATGAACTGGTTTAGGTGTAAGAGGAAGCTTCAGGTGTGATAGCGGGGAGTAAATACCATGTGAGTTAATTCCTTCACATGAGCCTCTTGTGCTGCTCTGTCCCTGCTGTGTCTGAGACTGATTCTGGCAGTTCAGGCGATTCTGTGTTATCTTGAAGAGTAGACACATCTTTTTTTGTGGTGGTTAAACCAAGGCCTTCCAAGGTAAAGAAACATCCCCTCGTGCTTTATGTTTGTGGAAAGGTGCACATTCCCAGTGAAGTGTTTTGTAGCTGCGTTAGGAAAAACAATCCTAGCAGAGTTACTGACCTCAATCACTGCCCTTATATCAGATAAAGAGTGCCACCTACAGCCAGACTGTTAGAAGACTTCAACATTTCTCCCAGCAGAGCCTTCCAGAGACCGATCTTCAGTCCCATTAAGGGGATCCTTAACATCCTTATCAATCCTAACGTATGCCAGCTCCATTAACGACTAAAGCACAATGCTGCGAGTTATTCTTTGTGTTTCCTCTCCATGTTTCCACCTTCCTCTGAGGCACGCTGTGCTGGCAGGCAGAGGCAGCCTCACTTTTACAGTTCTCAGACAAGTATTTTGTGTATAATCTTCTGGTTTTGTTTCCCCAGGCTATTTTCTCCACTGCAGCACCTTTTTGGTGGGAAGTACTGAACTAACTGCTGCGGAGAGGTCAACTTCTACCGCAAATACCATGTTGTGTTGTTTCTTTTGCATCTGAGCTTTTCCCCTCGCTTCCCTCAGCCATTAAATGTTCCGCGTCCTGGTTCGTATTTTCAAATGTACGCAGTGAAAGCGTTGCTTTAGAAACGGAACGCCTTCTTCCCGGCCTCGAGTTTTTCAGCTGTCCGTTTTGCAAATCGTTATTCGAGCTCCTAATAAAAGAAACAGCCGCTCGGAAGCGATCGTTATTTACGGCAGGGGGGCGTTTGGGGGAGGGGGCACCGGGCAGCACGGCGGGCACGTGGGCAGCGCTGCACGCGCAATCCCGCGCTCTCGGCCCCGGAAGTCCCCACCCCTTCCGCTCTCCTACGCGGGGGCTACTTCCGGTTTCCGCCCTATCGCCATGGCGCCGCCGGGTGCGCGCAAGCGGCGCGGGCCGAGCGGAGCTGGGGAACAGCGCCGGGCAGCGACGGTAGGGAGGCGCGGGGAGGGGGTGAGGGGCGCGATCCCAACCCTGGGCCCCTTCCCGTGAGTTCCCGGCTCCTCTGCGCCCGCGGTACGGACCCGGCGTGCCCACTCCCCGTTTGCCCGTGTTCCCACCGCCGCGTCCCCACGTGCTGATGTCTCCGGTGTCCCCGTGTACCGGTGTCCCCAGTCCCCACGTGTGCGTGTCCCACATGTCCCTGTGTGATGCCGGTGTCCCAGCCCGCTGTCATGGCAGCCCTGCTGTCACCGTGACACAACCTCCCCCATCCCCAGCTTCCCGTGCCCCTGCTGCCCGCCTTTCCCACTGCTGAGGACAGGGATGATGACACCGCCGAGGACACGCAGGCAATGGTGCGGGCGCAGAACAAGAAGAAGAAATCCGGAGGCTTCCAGTCCATGGGTATGTGCGGGGTGGGGGTCACCCCACCTGCAGAGCCCCTCACTGCTCATATGTCTCCTCACTGTTTCCGTGTCCCCTCAGGCCTGAGCTACCCTGTCTTCAAGGGTGTGATGAAGAAGGGCTACAAAGTGCCCACACCCATCCAGAGGAAGGTAAGGCCTTGGCGTGCAGAGGCTGTGCTGTTTCCCCCCCCATGGGGCACTGACAGCAGGGCTGTGTCCCACAGACCATCCCAGTGATCCTGCGTGGCCGTGATGTGGTGGCGATGGCACGGACAGGCAGTGGGAAGACAGCCTGCTTCCTCCTGCCCATGTTTGAGCGGCTGAAGGCACCCAGCCCATCCGGAGCACGCGCCCTCATCCTCTCACCCACTCGTGAACTGGCCCTGCAGACCCTCAAGTTCACCAAAGAGGTACGAGGACAAGTGGGCACCACTTGGGGCTGGAATCCCAGTGTGCTTTAACCTCACTGTTTCCCTTCTTGCCCTGAAGCTGGGCAAGTTCACAGGATTGAAGACCGCTCTTGTGCTGGGAGGAGACAAGTGAGTGGTATCCCTGCTGTCATCAGGTCCCTGCCAGCCCCCGCATCCCTAAAACAGCCCCAAATGAGCCCAGCCCTGGGAGGCGGTGGGCTGAGCTGTCCCCTGACCTTGGGCTCTCCCCACTCTGACAGGATGGAGGATCAGTTTGCTGCGCTGCACGAGAACCCTGACATGTGAGTGTGGGTGAGGAGTGCAGGGCGAGGACTTGGTGGGGACATGGCCACCAGGGTCGGATTTGGGATGGTGCGGGGAGACTGGAAGCAGCTCTGTGTCACCATCTCTGTCCCTCACAGAATCATTGCCACCCCTGGGCGCCTGGTGCATGTGGCAGTAGAGATGAACCTGAAGCTGCAGAGCATGGAGTATGTGGTGTTTGATGAGGCTGACAGGTCAGTGTGCTTGGAGAAAGTGATGCTGGGAGCAGGGGGACCTTGGCTGCCACATCCCATGTCCCACGTGCTCTCCCTGCAGGCTCTTTGAGATGGGCTTTGCAGAACAGCTCCAAGAGATCCTCGCTCGTCTACCGGGTAGTCACCAGACTGTCCTCTTCTCAGCCACACTGCCCAAGCTGCTCGTAGAGTTTGCCCGTGCTGGTAAGAAGCATGGGGTAGACGGGCTGGGCTGGGATTGGCTCCAAAGCTTGGTGATCCTATACTAGTGGCAATGATCTGTTGGGGGGACTTCTCCCAGTCCTGCAGCTGTATTGGTCACGGGACCAGAGAAACAGAGCTGGGTTGGGGTTGGGCCAAGTGGAAATCTCCAGGCTGGGAGCTAGAGCTGGTCCCAGCTCTGTGTCCCACATGCCACCATGTCCCACAGGTCTCACTGAGCCAATGCTGATACGTCTAGATGTGGAGTCAAAGCTCAGTGAGCAGCTCAAGGTGAGCTTTGTGCCTCTCCCTCCAGCATCAGATGCCCCCATGCCTACAAGTTACGCCATGGTGGCTGGAGATTCATGAGAGGTGACCATCCCAGAAAGGAGTGGGCACTGCGAGGTGTCCCCAAGAGTCCGGGGGCCCAGAAGGGCTGAGTCCTGCCCTCTCTTTGCAGCTGGCTTTCTTCCACGTGCGTGGAGATGACAAACCAGCTGTGCTGCTCCACCTGCTCCGCAGTGTGGTGAAGCCCCAGGATCAGACAGTTGTCTTTGTAGCCACGAAGCACCACACGGAATATCTCAAGGAGGTCAGTGGCAGCCAGGGTACCCAGTGTTTGGGGTCTGGATGGGCACTTTGGGGACTCAGTGTGCTGGGGACCCTTTCCCTGGGCTGGAGGTGCATTTCCCAGTGAATTCTGTGCTCTCTTTCCCTATCTGCAGCTACTCACGTCCCAGGGCATCTGCTGTACCCACATCTACAGCTCACTGGACCAGACTGCCCGCAAGATCAACATTGCCAAGTTTGCACATGGCAAGTGCCAGGTGCTGCTGGTGACAGACGTGGCTGCCCGTGGGCTCGACATCCCCATGCTGGACAATGTCATCAACTACAGCTTCCCTGCCAAGTCCAAGCTCTTCCTGCACCGCGTTGGTAGGTGCCACCCAGGGGTTCCTCAGGGTGACAGGGAGGATGTGAGTGGGCTGACCCTTAGGTTCCTAAAGACCCAGTGGGTCCCTGTCCCAGGTCGGGAGCTGGTGCTGGTTCTGGTTTTCCATCCCCCTCCTCCTCCCCCTGCCAGGTCGTGTGGCTCGTGCTGGCCGCAGTGGCACTGCCTACTCACTGGTGGCTCCTGATGAGATGCCTTACATCTTTGACCTCCACCTCTTCCTGGGACGTCCACTTATCCTTGCTGGTGCCCAGGAGATGCCTGCAGGTGAGGAGGACCCAAATGTAGAGATGGCTGCACATCCTTTGGGGTTTATCCTTGAATTTTGTGATCTTGTGTTCAGCTTTTGTGCAGAAGGGTCTTGCACCCTCTTAGGAGGGTGGTACCCTCTTGCTCCCAGGGTGGGTTACAGAAAGCTGATGCGCTGTCCCTGATGCTGCAGATGCAGATGGGGTCCTGGGTCGTGTCCCGCAGAGCTTGGTGGATGATGAGGAGTGCCTGCTGCTGACAGACCACGAAGGCTCACTGGAGCTGCAGAGCCTGCGCCGTGTGGCTGACAATGCCCAGAAGCAGTACCTGCGCTCCCGGCCCGGCCCCTCACCCGAGTCCATCAAGAGGGTGAAGGAGATGGACATGTCTCAGCTGGGCATCCACCCACTCTTCAGTGAGTGCCTGAGGGCGCTGTGGGAGGGGATGCTTCTCCCCTGTGGATGAGCTGGTCCCTCTGTGCTCCCCAGGTGCTCACTTTGAAGATACCGAACTAGAGAGGCTGAAGTTGGTGGACAGCATTAAAGCCTACAAGTCCAAGGCGGTGAGCTGCGCCCTGGCCTTTGGATGGAAGGCAGAGGGAGGGGAGGGATGGGAAAAGAGGGGAGTCCCATGGAATCATAGAGGTTGGAAAAGGCCTCTAAAGATCATCAAGTCCAGCCATCTAGCCCCCCTCACCGTGCCCACTAAACCATTCACTCCTGGGGCTTGCTCTGTCTCTGTGCACAGACCATCTTTGAGATCAACGCCACAGCCCACACGTTGGCCAGCAGCATCATGCGCTCCAAGCGGCGACACGACCGTGCCCTCATCGAGAAGTTCCAGCGTGGGCAGGAAGAGAAGCGGGCAGCAGCTCTCAAGGGGCAGGGGCTGCATCCAGCCACCCCCAGGCCTGAGGAGGAGGAAGGAGAGGAGGAAAACCTCCAGGTAACAGGGCTGGGACAGGGCTGTGCCTTGGCTTTGGAGTGGGCATGTGAACCTCTAGAAGAACCTGGCTCTGGGATTGAGACGTGGAGCCTCAGCCCCTCGTTTGCCCCCTTCCAGGAGGTGTTTTCCACTGTGGTGGGACGGAAGCGCAAACGGAGCCGGGCTGCAGAAGATGGTGCCAAGAAAAAGCCACAGCTGCCAGCACAGCGGGATGAGGACTTCTACATCCCATATCGACCCAAGGACTTTGAGAGCGAGCGGGGGTGAGTTGGGAGCACTCCCCCCTTCCTCCTGCAGCAGCTCGGGCTGTTCTCATTGCTCTCCTCTGTGCAGGCTGAGTGTGGGCGGTGAGGGCAGTGCCTTCGAGCAGCAGGCAGCTGGGGCTGTGCTGGATCTCATGGGAGATGAAAGCCACAACCTGAACAGGAGCAAGCAGCTGCTGAAGTGGTGAGTGGGGTCTGATCATGGCAGGAAAGAGCTGGGCAAGGTGCAGAGCCCAAGGGGGTGTTTTCCCCTCAAAGCCAGTGACTTGCTGTATATTGGGCAGTGTCAGGTAGAATTGGGATGCCCAGTGAGGTGGATGGAGGTGGCTTGTTGTTCTCCCACCCTACTTGCTCCCTCTTTCCCAGGGACCGCAAAAAGAAGCGTTTTGTGGGGCAGACGGGCCAGGAGGAGAAGAAGAAAGTGCGGACAGAGAGCGGGCGCTACATCAGCAGCTCCTACAAGAACAACCTGTATCCTGCCCATGCTGTGCTGGGGGAGCTGGGTGTGGGACTGCATGGCCCTGCAGCCTGGGAGACAAGAGAGGGGGCTCTGCCTGGTGCTAGAAGGCGAGTGGGCAGGGGGAGGGTGAGAGGTGGGAAGTGCTGTGCCTGCCCTTAACCTGCCACAGCTATGAGAAGTGGAAGCAGAAAAACAAGGTTGATGAGCGAGACGAGGATGAAGACAACCAAGGAGGACGGGAGCAGTACAGAGGGAAACACAAACGTGGGCACGGTGAGTACCTGAACAAGCAGCAGTTCCCATTACCACCCCCTATATCTCTGAGGCCTCCAAGCATGGTTTTACATCCACCCCTGTCCGTGTCTGTCCCACAGCCTCCCGACGGCCCCCCACCCAGGGCAAGGTGCGCTCGGAGCTGAAGAACAAGCAGCAGATCCTGAAGCAGCGCAAGGCAGCAGCCAAGCAGCGCTTCCTGCAGCGCGGGGGCCTGAAGCGCCTGAAGGCACGGAACCGGCAGCGGGTGCAGGAGCTGCGACAGATGGCATTCGGCCGCCGTGTTGGGGCCACCAAGAAGGGAAAGCTCCGAAAAAAGATGTAGGAGATGGCCTAGCAAGGGACACATCAAATAGATACCCATCTGGTTTTGTAGCCTGCCTCCTCTGTTGCATCTCCTGACCGGGGTAATTCCTCCCCCGGCTGCAGTTTTAAAAGAACCCAGCACTCAGGGACTGCAGCTGTTTTATATTTTGATGGGAAAAGGCTTTATTAGTACCAACTGCCTGATGATGAGCAGCTGCTCTACTTTTGTCCATGCAGGTGCCTTGCAGGAGGGTGCTGGTGGCCCAGGCTCTGTTCTGGGGCATTTCCTCTTCATCCTGCCCCGGACTGGTTGAGGAGTGACTTCTATGCTCCATGGTATCCTAAGTCCATCTATTCCTAGCTGGGAGGCACAGTGACCGCCCTGTGATGCCGTGAGGGTGCAGCAGTGGTGGCAGGCACATGAGGATGCAGCCCCAGCTCGGCACAGATGGCAGCCAGGTCCTGCATGCAGAGCAGCAGCTGGGGACAGGGGGGCCTCTGTGTCACAGGGACATCCACGTCCCTTCCAGCCCCGTGGCTGCTGGGCCACACTCACCACCTCCAGTTGTGCCTCTGTGTCCCCCAGGGCCACATCCTTGGGGACCTCTAGCCCCGTGGTGGCGAGCTGGAAGAGGCTCAGCACCGCCATCCGGATCTGCCCCAGCAGCAGCATCTTCTGGGCTGCCGCACCCTCCAGCTGGGCCCAGTGGGACTCCTGGGGGCAGAGAATAACTCAGGGCTGCAGGTGGTCCCATCCCACAGCACCTCGCCCTGGGGGTCCTGAAGCCTTTACCCCCTTCAGCACAGCACGGCGGGCGGCTTCCAGGCGGGCACGGAGCTGGAGCACCTCCTCATTGCCACTGGTGAGCTCACTGTCAGCCTCCTCACAGCACTGCTGGAGCTGAGCCCGGCCTTGGGCCAACGCCACCCTCCCAGCCTCCACCTGCCGCAGCAGCACCGCCCGCGCCTCCACCAGCGCCCCGAAATGGGCCAGCATGGATGGCACGTCCTGAAACTGGACCACAGCGTTGAGGGGACGAACAGGACGCTGCCAGGCCCTTTGTTGGGGACAGGAGCCCTCACCCTCACCTGGCCTGTGGCAGCTCGCACCTCCTGCAGGAAGTCACCAAAGACGCGGAGGCTCCGCAGGCGCTGCCCCAGTTGCTCCCTGTGCCCCTGCAGCCTCTCCAGCTCCTGCTGCAGCCTCAGGGCCTCAGCCCCGCGCTGTGCCACCCATATCTGCTCCTCACCTGCCCGCTGCTGCGCCCGCTGCCGCCTTGCTGACATGGCCTGGGGCATCGAGATGCCATTGGCGGGGATGGCAGAGGGACACGGCTGTGAGCCCAGCCCTGAACCCGCTCGCACCTTTAGGAAGGCGTTGAATTTGATGGTGTCATCACAGAGCTGCTCTTCCCTCTGGCCCAGCTGCTGCCAGCGCTGTGCCAGGCGGATCATCCGCTGCTGGAAGTCCTGAGGGGCCGTGGGGTGTCCCAAGGGGCAGGGACACAGAATCATAACGGGGGGGACGGGACCCATGCAGATCCCCCACCCCACCCTCTCTGTACTGTCCCCTACAGTAGGTTACACAGGAATGCTGTCCAGGTGGGATTGAGTACCTCCAGAGCAGGAGGCTCCACCACCTCTCCGGGCTCTGAATTATCCCCAGCTTATTCCTCCCCCGACTCTACACTTGCCCTTGTTGACCTTTATAAGGTTCCTCTCCCCCCCCAACTCAGAGGAGGGGGAGCAACCCCAAAGGAAAGGTCACCCCAGATGGAAATCTGTGGTTTCAGTCCCACTATGGAGGAAAACCACCCATGCATGGGGGGCACGCGGTGGGCTGGGGGCTGTACCTCCCGCTGGGCCTGCAGGGCTCCTTCCACCTCCACCACCTCCCTCCTTTTCAGCAGCAGGCGCCTGGAGGGCAGCAGAGATGCTGAGCCCCATGTCGGCACTTTCCTGGGGGATGCACACAGACCCTCACAGCCTGCAGCACAGCCAGGACCCCCAACCCCAACAGAACCTTCCCCCAGAATGCCTGCCCAGGCTCAGCCACAGGGTGTGCAGGTTACCCCTCACCCCCAGCTGGGAACGCAGCACAGCCCCCTGCCTGGGCTGTCCCCCATAGGGTGTCACCTCAGAGCCTTCCACCCCCCCCAAGATCAGCTGCACAAACATCCCCTTGTTATTATAGCTGGTGGGGAACCACGGCACAATGGCAACCTACGGGGGGAGGATGGGGACACTCACTGGAGCCACAGCTTGTCCTGGAACGCCCTGCTCAGGTGCTCCTCCAGACCCAGGGACATCTCAGGGACCGCATCATCCGGAGCCTGTGCAGCACGGGGAGGGAGCGGAGGAGCAGGACGTGGGGCGGCCATTGCAGGGCAGCAGATGGCGGAGGCACACAATGCTGTTGCCAGGGGCAGCCAGAGGCTCCCGCAGTGGAGGTTTCCTTCCCACAGCCCTGAGCGTCACCCGCGAGGCTGAGAGCACGCACATACGGCCTGGTGATCAGGGACTGAGCCCCATAGACAAGAAGGGCTCTGATGGGGAACCCAGGCTGCAGTGTGGCTTGTCAGAGCCAGGAGCCCAATGGGGCAGGAGACAGTGAGGGGTACGGCTCCCTCCCTCCACGCTCCCACCCACCCTGTCCTCTCCCCCCAGCCCTCAGACCCCACTCCAGCCCTCCTCACAAACCTCCGCAGGGATCACAGCCAGACCCCAGCTGCTCCCCTGCACCAATGCTCCTGTATCCACCCTACCTGTTCAGCTCCGGCTCAGATCGTTCTTCACACCCCACCAGGGGCTCAGCTCCCTCCCATAGTGCACATACACAGCTCTTCTCCATGTGCTCCCTTCCCCACCTCATCTTCAGTTCCCCTCTGCTCCCCCAGGTGCATTCAGATCCCCACCACTCCCTGCGTGTGCACGCTCACGCCCCTCTGCTCACCCCTGCAGAGCTTTATCCATCCCTCAGTCTCCTCCTGTATGCTCCCACCCCTCTGAATCCCACCCCACAGCCCCCTCTGGGGCTGGCCTCACTCCCTCCCCTGTGGGTCCAAGAAAATAGTGCAGAAGGTCTTGGGAAAAAAAAAAAATACAATTATTTATAATAAAAACAATTAAGTCTCCTTGGAAAGTCAGCATCCCCCACCTCTTCCCTATCCCCCAGTTGCTTCTTCCATCATCCTGGTACAGCCACTTGGTGGCCTCAAGGCAATGTTCTCCATTGTGCTCCCCACAGCTCTGGCACTGCTGGCAGCGACTGAGCCAAAACCCCACACCGTACCCAAGGCTGCCATGCACTGAGATGAGCAGGCCACTGGACCTATTTCCTGAACTCTGCTCCTGTGCTGGGTGTCACCTTGTTAAGAAGGGTATCTGAGACAAAGAGGAACAGGAAAAGAGTGAAGAAAGGGAGAAACGAGGCTGGAAGGGGGGAGGGAAAGCTGGGGATGGGGGAATGGAGAAGGAAGAGGGGTGCTCTGGCTGAACCAGATGGCTGCAGGATGCTACCAGCCTGCGCTCAGCCACGCGGCGATGAGGACGTTTGGTGCTGGGCTTCCAGCTGGAGCTTTGTGCATTTCCATAAGAAGGAATGGAGGTTATGTGCCTTGTGTGTCTTCTCCACTTGTCTTCTGAAGGGGGACCACGCTGTGCTGCTCACCCTCATCACCTACACAGGGCACAGAGCAGCACCTCAGTGAGAGTCAAACCACAGAACAGTTCTTCCCTCTCTGTGCTGCTCCAGCCCCCAGACCCAGCCAGCAGGCAGGCACCAGGGCTCACCTTCTGTCGGGCAGTTGAGATAAGCAGCCTGCATGCTGTTCCCATTGACCAGCGCCACCGCCTCCTGCTTGATGGAGCTGCCCATCGTGTTCTCTTCCCCATTCCCTTCATCATCATCATCTTCTGAGTCCACCAGCACTAAGACATCATCAGAGTCCTGGCTCCTGTCAACAGCAGAGTGAGGGGAGGTGAGCTGATGCTGAGAACGGCTTCTCCTGACCCTGTTTCTCCAGACTGCATCTCCCCTGGCCTTGACAACTCTATACAAAACAACCCACTTGAAAGACTTCCAACCCTGCACTAACCATGTTTGAAGAATAGCTGGTTTCAGACCCTGCTGGCAGCAACACCACCAACAGCATTCTGCACTGCTTCCCATTCGTCTTCCAAAGTCCTCCAACCATCTCATCAACAGTCATGTACTACACTGCAAGAACCCCTCCTGAACGGAGTTATCCTCCCCTCCTGCACAGATGGGGAACTGGAGCCACTCAGAATAAACTCTTCCCATGCCGCAGCACCACAGCTGTGGGAACAGAACCAACAAGGGCAAGGAGAGGGAGCAGGGTCAGGAGTGGTGACAGCAGGAAGCAGAGAAGAAATCCAGCGCACCAGAATCCTCACAGAAGTAGTCGCTTACATGCAGCTCTCAGACAGTCCCCCCAAAGGAAGAGAAGGACACAGTGCAGACACCCATGCAGAGAAGCAGAAGATTGCCATTTCACTTTACACACCAAGTTTTAGGGCTCACCTGCACCATGGAGAAACTCTCCTGCACAGCCTTCCCCCATGCTAACAGGACCACCTCTGCATGTCCAGAGGCAATGACAGGTGCTCCCCTCATTCTGCTCCCTTACCCACACCAAGCCTCACCCAGCCATGCTGAACCCTTCCACTCTCACTGAAGAACAACTCTGTTGTGCTCTACTGGAGATCACGGCTGCCAGGATGGCAGGCTAACAAACCTGGGCATGATCAGACTGAGGAATATCAACTCACCTGAATGCAGCACCTGAATGGGAGAGAAGGAAAGAGAAAAGGGAGCGTTAGAAACCAATCCCAGAGCAGCTGTTTGTTTGTGCAGCCCCTACCAGCTGTGCAGAAGGAAAGGGAAGAGTAGGAGTGGCTCTGCACAGCAGAAGCTGAGGGCAAGATACTTGAAGCACCCAGCGATGGAAGGGCCTTGTGTTCCAGCCCAGCTCCTCTGGGGCTGATGGGCTCCTGACCAGGAGCAAAATGATGCCCAAGAGCTGGGGATAGTCAGTAGCTGACTCCAACACAACAGGAAGGGCAGGTGGGTTAGGGAAAATTCCCCCCTACCCCCAGGCTTGCATGGAGGAGAGCTCCTACCTCTGAGGCACAAGAGAGGATTGTAGTACAAGACAACCCCAGAGATGGTGAGAACAGCCATCAGGGACAGGACCACCACCGCACCCACGACTCCAACTATGTTCGTTGGTTCTGCAGAAAGGGGAAACACAGGAGGCCGACTTGTTACTGGGACATGGATGGATGCCAAGGATGTTCAAATAACACAAGTCTCAGTGCTGCACTGCTCTGATTTCCCATCCTTTCTATAGTCCCACCACACAAGATGTGCTCGTATAGTGAAACAACCATGCTTCATTGACATGGAAAACAACACTGCAAGGTTTTTGTAAAAACAAATCAGCTCCTGCTTGTTGCTGCTTGAGTGCTCCTCTCTTGCTCCTCCTCACTCTGCCAACACCAACAGGAAGGGCCAAGGAGTACCTGTGCTCCTCTCTCTGGCTCAGTACGCCAAGGTGAGAGGAATGGAGCCTTTTAACTCTGGGATGAAAAGACCCAGTCCTGCACCTCACTTGCAGTGAAAGCATGGAAAGTATCATGGACAATCAGTGACAAATGCAGCCCCACAGGGGCTCTCTAGCAGTTGCCATGACTGTGTCCCTGCTTTCCTTACACTCCCAGCTGCAGCAACCCCAGGCAGCCCTACTCACGCTTCACTGTCAGGCAGACGAACACCTCCCTCAGCCCCACGGGGTTCTGTGCTTTGCAGACGTAACAGCCCCCGTCGATGCCCTGGGAGCAGTTCTGGATGGTGAGGTGGGACACGTTGCCCTCCTGGGCAATGAAGTACCTCCCTCCAGGTTCAATCTCTGGCTGGGTGATGCCCCGCAGCCAGGTGAGTCTTGCTGCAGGCACGCTCTCGGTCACACGGCACGTCAGGGTCACGTTGTCACCCACAAAACAGGTTTTTGGAGGCTCCAATTCCAATGAGGGGACTTCTGAACAGCCCAGAAGGAAAGAAACAGTCAAGGAGGGGATGGAAGAGTTAAACATAACAATCTATTAGCCATCCAACTGATTAGTAATCATTAACAAAAGAAAACATTTAGGTTGAGACTTGAGCAGCCTTCCATGGAGCGATATGATATGAGCAACTTTCACTTCTCCATTTTTGACACCTGCATTTCTACTGACAGAGGACAACACCTGGAGGGCAGCCAGTAGGAATACGGCAAAGGAGAAAGGCAGCCCAGGGGGCTGGGGACACACAAAACCATTCTGACATAAACCCAGCTCCAGTACATTTAAACTCAAGCTGAGCAAGGCATTAAAACCACCGGTTCATCTTCTCCCTTCTGGCCACAAATATGAGCGCTTGCACAGGTGGAAAGGTTGGTGCACGGGGATTTGTCAACTCAAAACACAACTCAACAACAACTCTGCCATGCTAGATCTCATCTGTAGGACTTCTGTGCCTCGTGCAGTTACCTCTGCACAGCCAAATCCTGTCAGGCTGCCTTATTTGCATCCCTTCCCTGCTGCAAGAACCAGCAAGGCTGGCTCTGGAGGGCACAGAACGATCAGGGTACCTGTCTGCCCCACCATTAATCATTAATATGGTGAAGAAACCAACTTACTTATCTCCACAGAGCAAGCAGGCTCCTCCTGCTTCACAACGTGGCTCCCAACACACTTGAACACTTTGCGGTGGGAGAGGTAGGAGCTGTTCAGTGTTTCCACGTGGGTGTCTGAGGAGCTTGTGGAGCTGATGAGCCAGCTGGAGTTCTCCAGATCATGCCCCTCTTCTTGCCAGTGCAGGGTGGGGTGCGGATGCCCCCCAGGCCAACTGCAAAACAGCTGCAGCATCAGCCCCGAGGAGGAGGTCTCAGCCCAGCACTTTGGGGTGGAATGTGGTGGATCTGTCAGCAAGAAGGTTGCAGTTAGAAACGTATCCCAGTCACTTGGTGTCCCAGGGCTGGAACCTCAGAGAAAGCTTGGTTTTGCAATCATTCTCCTTGAAAGTCTCCATGGTTTCCCTGCCCGTTTCTCCCTGATCAGTGCACCATTGCCTCAGGGGAGCATAACTGAACAGCAGCCAACAGGGACAAAGCAGGAGGCTGCTTTGCAAAAAGTATCACAGCAACCACCAGAACACAGGGGAAGGACACATTTTTGCCACAGCTTTGTCTGACAGAGACAGCTGTCACTGCTGTGTGGGGTCACAGCGCCTCACTCAGCCTCTTGCCTGCTGTGTTCACATCACACTGCAGCAGTGGGGACAAACTCCAAGAAAAGGGAGGTGGGTAAGGCACTGCTGGGTTCACGCCAGGGCCAACCACTGGGTAACCAGACTGCGTTTGTTATTTAAATACAAAACAACTAAAGGCAAGATGGGGCAGAAACCAGGAGAAACACAAGAGCAGTCCCCTGGGGCAGAGCAGAGCTCACATTTCAGGTAGCTTGAGTTCATGCTTCTCCCCCATCATCTGGTTTCTTCACATTTCTGGGGCTGTCCAGGAGCATGATTCTGGTGGCGAAGCTTTAGCATATACACACCCATATGCAGATACACACACGTGTTCATTTAACAGCCAGAGAGATTCTGGACTCTGATCCAGGCAGAAGTAACACACAGTGTCCCTGCAGCTGGCTTGCCGGCTACAATGCTCAACAAGACTTCACTGAGAGATGCTGCCTAAGAAAGCTCCAAAGAAAAGGTGTCAAAGGGATGAGTTATGGTTATTTTGTAAAGCATTTTTCAAGTGACTGGAGAGATCACATAAATTGGATTGAAGGGGAAAAAAATCGTGGCAAAAACCCACGTGAGCTGCAACAATACCTTCTCAGGGCTTGGCTTTCCAGGAACAATATATATGCACCTTTTATGATCTCTGAAAACAGCCAACTGTGGTAAGAGACTTCTCTATGGCACTTCCTCTGTTCCAGTTCCAGTGTGGTCTCATAACCGACCGAAAATATTGGCTGTGGTTAACAAGAGCAAACTGTGAGCCTGAGACACCAGAAACTGCCCTGTATTGAAAGGTGGGCACAGCCAGAGCAGTGTTTTAAGCACTAAGAAAACTTTTTGGTACATCCAGTATGAGGTACCAACTGGTAACTTCCACACAAAGCCTGAAGATCCTGGGGGATGTTGGGTCTGTACCTGAGGCTCACTCCAGCCCTGGCCAAGTTGCTCCTATGCCAGCAACAGAGAGCATGAAAAAAAAATGGGTACCTGCTTCTAACATTAAGTTGATAAGCTTCAACAATAAGCTTCTAGCCTGTGCTGATGTTACTTCTACGGACCTTAAACATCACTAGAAATCTCTTTTCCACCTGCTTAAGGAGACTCCAGTGGTGGATACTGCCTCTGTGACCTTTGGAAATGAACTGACGAGTCACACATTAACAAAGCAACTTCAGAAAGTGGTACCAATGCTTGCATGTCCACAGACCATCAGAAAGAAAAAAAGAAGGAAAAAAAGGAAGAGAAGAGCAGTAGCAGAAAGAAGCCTTCAGACATCATTACATCATTTAGAGAATGTTCAGGTTGGAGATCAGGAAAAAATTCTCCTTAGAAAGGGCAGTGAGGCGTTGGCACAGGGAGTGGTGGGGGTCACTGTCCCCGGAGGTGTTGAGAAGGGTCAATGTTGCACAGCTTGGTGGTACAGTGGTGACACGACGGTTGAACTACATGATCTCAGTCATCCTTCCAATCTTAATGATCCCACGATTTGCACAAAACCAGCGTGGAAAAAACTCAGATTTTGAGTGACTCTCAGAAACGGTGAATGCCAGCAGCACTGCTGCTCCTTGATACCTTTGCTCACCAGCATTTTGCTTCACTGCTATAGATTTAGGGCTCCCATGTCTAAGCTCCAAGGCTAAGAATTCTCTGTAACAGCCTAAGGTTTGATTCCTTCAGTCCAGCCCCCGTGACCCTCCGACTCCATCTGCAGGTTCCTCGCCCCAGGAAGGGAATTTTCACCTCTGTAAATGTTCAGAGATTTAATCTGTACAGAACAGGTACAACTTTTACAACACATACCTGTCAACAAACACCGCCAAAGCAGCAACACCCTGAACGCAAACAGAAAACAGCCATCACTCTGCAAACGTTGACAGGAAGATCAGTGAGAAAAGAAAGAGCTGGTAAGGCACAGATTGGCAATGAAGCAGAGCTGGCAGCAGCCTTTCCCTCTTCCAAACCCTACGATTGGCATGGAGGACAGCAGGTTGCAGCCCAGGCTTATGAAGACTTCTAAGAGGACGGATAAGGAATAGAAATGGGACTTGTGTGACCCAGGGGTGGAAATTCTGGGACGGACTTACTGGCTACCAGGAGCTGGACTCTGTGCTCGCGGTCCGTCTTGTTCAGCACTTCCTTACAAGTGTAGTTGCCCTCGTCCTGCAGCCGCAGCTCCGAGATGCGCAGAGAGCTGTTGTCCACCAGGGAGAAGCGGGCGTCTGGGGGGAAGGCGACCCTCGAGGAGAAGAGAGGGGGAAAAGAGCGCGGGTCCCCTTGGAACCACAGCACCTCAGCGGCCTCTTTGGAGACATTGCGGCACAAGAGGAGGATGCTTCCTCCCACCTTCCCAAAGACCACTTCTGCCGTTCCTGCAAAACAGAAGGGAGAGCGTTAGGGACGGGGGGGGGGGGGCACACAGAGCTCCTTTCCTCGAGCTCCTCACGTCCCGCCCAACCAGAACCCAGCACCGAGGGCCTTTCTGAGCGCAAGGGCAGCAGCCGTGCTGCAGGCGGGCGGCAAAGTCAGGCAGGGAAAGGCGATTTAGGAAGAAAACCGCTGGGATTGCCGCCCGGCCACCTACAGCCGCGCCTCCCGCAGCCGCCCCTCCGCCCGTACCTGCGGCGCTGCGGCGCGGCGCCTGCAGCCACACGCACAGCGCGACCAGCAGCCCGGACAGCGCCGTCCCGCCGCCGAACCGCATCGCCGTCCGCCTCCGCCGGCACCGCCCGCTGCGGCTGGACCCGCCCGGAGGCGGCGCGACCCGCCCTCCGCCCTCACCTCCCCCTCGGGTGCCCGGCCGCCGCCGCCGCCCCCGCTGAGGGGATCCCCGGGGGCCGCCAGCCGCCATCTTGGGCGCCCCGGCCGCCATCTTGCCCCCCCCCCCCGGCCGCCATCTTGGACGCCCCCGGCCGCCGCCGCCGCCATGTTGGACGCCCCTCGGCGCGGCGCGGCGCCGCTTTACGGCCATCTTACGGCTCCTCCGGCCTCGCCGCCGCGGAACGAGGACAGCGGCGCCGGCCGGCCGCGCGGGCAGGAGGGAGGGTCGGGTTTTGTGCGAGGCCCGGCAAGCCGCCCTCCCAGTGCCAAAACCACTGCAGGGCCGGGAGCTGCTCGGGGCGATCGGCGCAGCGCCCGCTCGCAGCCACAGCGCACGTTTACGGCTCAGCTTGGGACGCTTTGTGCCGTCAGGGATTAACGGCCGTGTGCCACGCTTACCTGGCGCGCCCCAGAGTTTATTGCCCGTAAGCACAGCGGAGCGCAGCCGCTCCCCGGCCGATGCCCTCAGGGCCGCGCGCCCCGAGGAGCGCAACGCAGCGTCGCCACGTGGGGGCGCCCTAAGGACGGGAGAGGGGGAAGGAGGCGGGGCCGGCAGCCAATGGGAGCGGAGCGCGGCGCCGCCGCAGCCAATAGGAGCGAAGCGAAGGGGGAGGGAGGGGGCGGGGCCGGAGGGCGGTGGCGACGGCGTTCGCGCGGCGGGGCTGTCGCGCATCTCGGGAGCGGAGCGCGGAGCGGCCATGCCGGTGGAGCTGCGGCTGTGGGACGGGCCGCTGAGCCTGAGCGAGGTGGAGCAGAAACCCGCGCACCCGCTGCGCGTCAAGTACGGCTCCGTGGAGATAGACGAGCTGGGCAAGGTGCTCACCCCCACGCAGGTGAGATGGGGGGGGCGGCCGGGCCTGCAGCGCTCCTTCCCCGGCAGCGGCGGCTTCGGGGCCCTGCTGGGAGCGGGGCGGGGCGGGACGAACCGCGTGGTGACGCTGCCGCTCCTTCAGGTGCAGCACCGGCCCACCAGCATCGAGTGGGATGGCTGCGATCCGCACAAGCTCTACACCCTGGTGCTCACCGACCCCGATGCGCCCAGTAGGAAGGACCCGAAGTTCAGGTAGCGGCGGGTGGTGGTTTCCTATCGAATCTGGGGAAAACGGAGCGTTGTGTTTGGAGCGGGGGACGTGCTCTGCCCTTGTGTCCGTCCCCGTAGAGCTGCACGGCGCGAGGCGGAGCAGCTGATTCCGCCGTTTCTGCCAGTAGCTTGAAGCGGCACAGATCTGCTGCTCGTTGTGCCGTGTGCAGGAATTGGAATTGGGCTGTCAGTGCAGCGTGGCAGCGGCTCGCCGTCAGCTCGGAGGTGGGTGCTGGTGCTGCAGGGCAGGATGGAGCTGTGAGCCCTGCAGCAGGCACTGAGCTCAGTGCTCTTTGGGTTTAACAAATCAGAAGAGGCAGCGGTTAGATTTGGTTATCCTGAAGTGACAGCCCATGGGAAAGCAGCTGCTCGGAGCAGTGGAAGGTCGTACCTGAGGGTTGTTGTGCAGCCTGAGTGTTTTATTTTTTGTTTTTTTAACCTCCTTTCAGAGAATGGCATCACTTCCTGGTGACCAACATGAAAGGTAACGATGTGGGGAGCGGGACCGTGCTGTCAGACTACGTGGGCTCAGGGCCCCCTAAAGGAACAGGTGGGTGCCTGCCTGCAGCAGACCCAGTGCCTCGGGCCTGGTGGTGGTGTGGGTGGGTGCGTGTGGGCTTGGAGGGGGGCACGGTGCTGCAGAAGCGGCCCACGGGTCCACCTGCATCTAAACCCAAGCCTGGTCAGGAGTTGGCAGCATCACCCCTTCTGTATCTGTTGAGGAGCTGTGTCTGCATTCAGTAGCCAGAAGGAGCACAGTCATACTTATCCCAGGGAATGATAACATTGGCTGCCAGCACCCCTCAGGTGGACGCAGGCTTCTTTCCTGAGCTGGGGTCACTTCAACCATTCAGCCCTGGAACTCCAAGCAAGGTGCACTCGTAATGCTGTCTCATCCCTGCAGGGCTGCACCGCTACGTGTGGCTGGTGTACGAGCAGCCGAAGCAGCTGGCCTGCAATGAGCCCATCCTGTCCAATCGCTCCGGCGACAAGCGAGGGAAGTTCAAGGTAGCAGCTTTCCGCAGCAAGTATGAGCTGGGGGTGCCGGTGGCTGGCACTTGCTACCAGGCAGAGTGGGATGACTATGTGCCGAAACTCTATGAGCAGCTGTCTGGGAAATAGGGAGAAGGGACCTGACCACGCACTGTGCTGCATTCTCCGTTGTCTTGGAGACCGGTCTCGTCTAATCTTTTTTCTGTAGTTTTGTTTGCCTGGTGAGCTGAGAACCCAGCTGCTCCTGCACTGACAACTTGAGCTGTAACTTGAACCATAACCCCATCGATCTCTGTGAAGTGAATCTGCTTTGGTGTCAGAGTGGTCTGGCTGTGCGTTGTGCTTCAGCTGGCTCCTGTAGGTACAGGCCATAGCTAGATAGGCTTCTGAAAAGCTGACCTGCTCAAGGGAAGTCTAAGCCTTTGTGACTCAGTGCCACTTCAGAGTGTCTCTACTGTGTTAAAATGGTGTTATGCAGCAGCAGTGTGGGTACAGAACCACTTCTGGCTGCGAAGCCTTCTCTTTCCAGGAGGGGAGAAGGCAGCAGCCTATAAGGGAAACTGCATGTTTCCTCCCCTGCAAATATTTGGCCGGTGCCTCCACTAATGTGAACCACTCATTAGTAGAATGAGGTAGGGACTCTGGTTTATAGCACTACTTTCCCATCTCTGTTTCCACTCAAAGCTGAGAGGCTTTGCTTTGCTCAACTTCTCTTGTGACCCAGTGTTTGCTCACAGTGCAATTAAACACTTTGCAAGGTGGATGAGCAGTGTGGTTGTCTTCTTGGGGTGGGGGGGGAGGAGGGGGACACTTACTGGAGCAGCGTGATGGGGCAGGGCTCCTCTTTTGGTGTGGAAGGAGAGGCTGGAGACTTGTGCTGGGAGCTCCACCATCCTGGCAGTTGCCTTAGCACTTCCTGGGCTTGAGGAATGAAGTGCAAGGCAGGCACAGCCCAGAAGCCCCTGCCTCACTCATCTCAGGCTAGCGTAGCCCCTAAAGCCTGTTACCTATTGCTAATGCAAGAGTAATGGGGCAGCATTTGCTCACTTGAGTGCAGGTTTCACCTCCTGTGACACGCACTACCACCAATATTACACACCTGAAGATGCACCCAGCCCTGCTACACTTGTTGCTGCTCTTCCAGCAGCCAGGCCTGGTGTTGTTTCCTAAGCACTTGGGGCAGGAAACAAACCGAGATTCAAGGCTTGGTTTTAAAGGAAATGAAGACAGTGTAACTGCTTCACACAACTGCAAGCCTTCCTCCTCCTTTTAACTCCTTCATTGTCTCAAAGGAACTGTTTTTAAGGGGTGTGAAAAACAGACGTGCATTACAAACCTCAACACCTTGTAGCAATGCCCCGTGGAAATCAAGTTACTTCATCCTTTGCCCCCAGGGTGGTCTTCCCAACCCATCATTGAAACTCCATACCTGTAAGGCAGCACAGCCAGACCTGCAGCACGGTGCCAGCTGGTGGTGTGGTGGCAGAGGCAGAGCAGAGACAGCACCTCATAGGCACAGGTCCTCCCAGGAAGGAAGCGTTTCAGGGGAACACCCCAACTCAACACACCAAGATATACAACAAAACACCAGAGGGTGCAGATCCCAAGAGCTGAGCCAGTTCAGAACTCAGACTGGAGGAAGGGCATAAAATGAAAGAGATGAGCAGCAATGCAGCAGTCTGAACACATCCCCCCAACTCAGCCCAGGGCCTCCCCCAATGAGACAGCGAGGCACTGTGATGAACACTTTTATTTACAAATATAATTAAAAGCTCTGACAGTTACTCATGCTCTTCCTTTGAACCTGAAAAACGTTTTTTTTTGTTGTTTTTTTTTTTCTGTTTTGTTTTCTTTCTTGCTTTTTTTTTTATTTTTTTTTTTTTTTTTTAATTGTGCTTGCAAAAGAAGTAAAGCCTTTTTTTTTTGTTGTTTTTTTTTTTTTCCATTTTTTTTTTTTATTGTAAGAAAATACACAGTTTGAAAGTGTGAGTAATGCGATATTTATGACCGAAATCATGGGAGACCGGGGGAGGACTTGGGAGAGGAACAGAAACATTAGAAAATCAAACGATAAAATGGACCAAAAGAAAGAGAAAAGAAAGGAGTGGGGATGGTGTGACAGACAGTGCTGAACTGCAAGGACTGAAGCGGAGGGGGGAAGGGAGAGGGAGGGAAAAGGGGGGGGGGAAAGAAGTAAAAAAATTTCTGATCAGAGAAACAGTTAAAATACAATATGAAAATAAGTAAAAGCTCTCCTTAAATTCCTTCTATACACAAAATACACGATTTGACAAAGCCCAATTTGTGCTACTGGGATCCCGTGGGCTCGTTTTTAAGTGTATTCAACATTCTCTGCGACAGCAGAAAATGATTATGATACAATCAAGAGTGCGCCGAGGAGCGAGGGCTGCCCCGCCTGGCGCGGTGCTCCTAAAAATCACCAGGTCTTTGCCCACCCCCCACCCCCCACCAAGTAATAATATGTCACCACTGATATGTACAGCACGATTCAGTGTTTTTTGTTTTTTTTTTTTGTCTTCCTGTAAAATGTATCAAATTTTTTTTTTCAATCTTTAATAAAATTTTTTATTATTATTATTATTATCATTATTTCATTATTCCTGATGAATAAATACCAAAAAAATAAAAATAAAATAAAATTATGCAGCAGCTAGTTAAGGTAAGGCTGCGGATTTCGTCTCTCTCCCCCTGGGTTTGTATCTATCACTTATTTTTTTTGCTTGTACTTTCAGAGATTGGTGGAAAAATGAGTGATTGCTCCAAAGCAACAAACATCCACTTGGGTTTGGGTTTGGTTTTTTTTTTTTCTTCTTCTTCTTTTTTTTTTTTTTCTTTTTTTTTTTTTTCTCCATTAAAATCGTCTCCAAAGTTTTTCACTGAAACATTTTTAATCATTGCACAGAGACATCAATACTGTGACATACTATGGAAAAGACCGCCAGGAGCTGTCCTGCACTGGGACTTGACACAGGGGGAAAGGGGACCCCTGATGGAGTAAGAATATACAGGCACTAGTCCGACACGATGTCAGTAAGAGAGACAGAAAGAGAGAGAGCACGCCCGTTAACATGGGGAATGTTGGTTTTGCAAGTTTTGTAACTATTTTGTTTGATTTTGTCTGGTTTTTGTTAAATGGCAAAGAAATTTCGTCTCATCTATAGTCCTCCTTGGGATAATCTAATGTGACCAAATTCCCAAAGCCCATTCGTAAGCTCTCCATGTCAAACGTTTCGATCTCTCGCTCCTGCCTTTCCAACAGAAACTTGATCCTCTCGCTCCGTTCCTTCTGGAGGGCGGCGAGCTCCTCTTCAATCTGCAAGAAGCACAGGCAGCACAGCCCCTCAGCAGCGCCCTCAGAGCACACACAGCCCTCTGCAGGTCCCCACCGGGCACCAACTATGGCCACATGCACACAGGCAGCAGCTGCTCGCTGCCAGCAGCCCACCCCAAACCCACCTTTTGTTCCAGATGTGCCCTGCGCAGTGACACCCTCTGCTCCAGCTTCTGGAGTTCTCTTTCGTGCTGTGCTTCTGTCTGCATCTTAATTTTGCTCTGGTAAGCGTTGAGGAGCTCCATCTCCTGCTGGAGTTGCAGTCTCAGGGCTTGGCATTCTGCTTCCTGGGCCTCGTCCAGTCGCAGCTGTGAGACAGAACACGTCGTGCTGCAAGGTCTGGTGGCCCGACTGCACCCACAGCCCCGCAGGCCCACAGGCAGGAGGGCAGGGATGCTGCACCTACCGCTTGCGAGGCCATCATCTCGTTGATGCTCTGCTCATACTGCTCCGCCAGGATGGCGAGCTTCCTCGTCTGCTCGTCCTTCAGACTCTTCAAAATTGTCTTGTGCTCACTCTTTGGAGTTACTTCCAGCTGGTGATTCTTCAGTGCTTTGTACTGCTTAGTTTGCACTTTGCACGTGTCCTGGAACTGCTTTTTGATCTGCATTTCCATAGCCTGCCAAGGAAGGAACGATGTGAAGAGCACAGATTGCTTTGGGAATGCAGAGGTCACAGCGTGCCCAAACGGACACAGCCCTGAGGCACAACCACAGCTCCCCTGTGCTCTGCATTTCTCCTGCCCAGTGCACGCAGCGACCAGCCCAAAAGCAACTCCAGTGTGTGCTGAGGTGCCACTGACCACAGGCCTGGGTCAGGAACAGGATCAACCAAACCTCCTCAGCCCAGGACTTCACTGTCTTCTGCTGCTGCCCCCTGCAGCCATCACCTTGCCCCCTGCCTCCCACACAGCACAATGGCCTTGCCTTTGAGGCCTCCCATTTTGCTAGCCTGCATGAGCTGCCTCTCATCACTACACAGGCACTGCACAGAGAGCCGACCTGAGAACCTGTGAGAGTGTGAGGAAACGAACAAAAGCACTATGCTTTTTCAGACATTCTGAGGAAGAGAGCCATCCCCCAGGGCAGCTCTGAGCCCGGACAGAGCACCGGTCTCAGCACACGCATCAGCCAACCCCTTTCCATACTGAGGTCTGTAGGCTAACATGAGCGAGGGCCCAGGATGGCACGGACTATCAGGAGCAAATCCTGTCATACCTCGTTAAGGAGCAGCCTATTTTTATGGGCAGTCTCAATTAACACAGCATTTAACTGAAATCCTCGGTGAGCTCTCTGCTACAAAAGCTTGCAAATTCCTCATACCAGCGCAGCTCTGAGCAAAGGGAAGGGATGCAAGGGAGAGCACGGTGGAGAATGCTGGTTCTGCGGCACGGATGCTGCATAGGAAGCCTCAGACACACAACCTGCCTGCCCAGAAAGCACGGCAGGACACGGGCTGGGAGGGAAGGAAAGCTTCCAGCACCTTCAGGTTCTTTGGTTGCTGCCGGAGCTCCATGAAATGCTTCCTGTGCAGCTCCCGCTCTCGTCGCTTGTTGTATTCCAGCTGATTCTCAAGCTCAGTCTGGTGCTGCAGCCGGATCAGGTCCATTCGCAGCTTCTGCAGCGTGTGTAGCTGCCTGTATTCCAGCTCACGCGTCGACTCGTCGTGCCGGATCAGCATGGCGTGCTCCATTTCTTTCTGGGTCCGCTTCTTGTTCAACTCCTGCACAAGAGCACAGCAGAACAGCAAAAAAAAGGTGAATTCACAAGGCCGGGTGCTCCTGTCACTGCGCCAGATGGCATCGAGCTCTTCCAAGTGCACAAAACCAGCACGGCACCATGCGAACACTACTGATGAGGCCACAGGTGTGGCCCTGTAACTCACACCAAGGCAGCTCCCAGGTCCCCCAGTGATGTCCAGTAGGTGGCACTGGGGCCACACGACAGTCCTCTGCAGCTGCTGCAAGTCCCCGAAGTTTCTAACTCATCCTGGGATACTCAAAGCTGGGGGTACCGACCAGTCATGCCCACAACTGGAGGCCTTCCTGTCTGTTTCACATTTACCCAGGCTCTTGTCAGATGATGGGAGACAAGGCTTCTTATACTCAACTTACAAGTGGCCAAAGAAGTAATCAGCTCCAAAGCACACTGCACAAGAAAAACGACCCCATCTGCCACCATATGTAGGTGATTTTTGGCCCCAAGTGCAATACACTCAATAACATGAGGATGTATCCCAAGTCTCATGCTACTTTGCAATGCACACAATTGTTTCTGCACACAGCGCCCTGCAGGTCTAAGAAAACCTTCAGCACACTGTAAACCAACAAACAGGAAGATAGCTGGTGCTGAATGCTGTCATTATCTCTGTCTCAAGGTATTGCCAACAACCTGCAGAGCTGAATCCAGCTCAGGTGAGCAGTGATTCCAGCTGTACCCTTCCTGGTGCTCTGCTGACCTTGGCAAATGGTCTGCTGGTACATCCCTGCTCCAGCTCTCAGCTTCCCAACTCATCACTACACTTCATGCTAGACTAAGGCACAGCAGGAGCTGCCTGGCACTATGTGTGCACACAGTGCCCAGCACACGGAGGGCTCAGTGTTGGCTCGGTCTAACAAATTTCTGCAGCAGAAGCAAAAATAATTAATTATTCTGAGCTTTTGCTTGCATGTTGTAATCCCACTGCACTTCTCAACATCAGCACCTGCAAACATCCACTCCAAAGCTGCTGGCTGTAACTCTGAAGACATTGCACACGTTCACATTTAAGCAAAACTTGCACCCTGACAGCCAAAATAAAGACGAGGACATGCTGAACTGTGTTCCATTTGTAGCACATGGCAGTGTGTGTTCAGCTGGGACATGTGTGCCTTGGTCCCAAGGCAGGGCAGCCAGCTGCTCACGTGCCCATCTCACACCTGGTTTCAAGTCCAGTGTGAACAAATGAAAGCACTTCAGTCCTCACACTTTTCCACTCGCAGAAAAACAACCTTTTGCTTACTTGGAACATCAAAGGTAAAAAAAAAAACACAACATTTAAAAAGCGTTGTTTAAATTCAAGCTCCTGATCCAGTGAATTTGAACTCATCAGTTAAGTGTGTGGGGAATCTGATGGCAGCAGAATGAATGTGTGGTTATCAGAACAGATTGACCACTTGCTCAATCTCAGCCTTTGCTGAAATACCTTCCCCTCTCACAGTCCTTCCTAAAAGTAATGCTCCGTGAAGATTTCACATACTATACTGAAAAATAGATATATAAAAAAAATAATCTAGGAGCAACAATTCTTTTTCCAAAGTGGTATTTAACTATCAGCAGCCCGAAAGGCTAAAGTTATTACTGCTTCATTACACATTTTAAACACGTGTTTACTTCAGCCAACAAGCAGAGCTTCTCGTGTGATGCCCTTCCAGCCTTCCTATCCTGCAGCTGGCTGTGATGCTCAGCATGGCCCGTGCTGTGAATGAAGCTTTCCCCCAGAAAGCCTAGGGGGCAGGAGCTCAGATCAATTCCTTAGGCCCAGAGTGGGTGGCTCACATGTTTCTCTCTGCAAGCCACTTATGCCACCCTCTTCCATTAATAAATAGAAGCAGCCGTGTGCCAACTACATTTCTGTATAGAAAACAGGTTCCCAAAACACATTTCCTACACTTTTCTCAGTTCTGTTTGGCAACTGAAAACACGGAGATCTAATATCACACAGTCACCAAACTGTTTCACAGACACAAAGGTACAATTTCAAGAACTGTGTAGGAAAGCAACTGAACAGTGCCATACTTCCCGAATGTTCTGCTGCTCCAACTCGTGCCTCTTGATCATCGTTTTTCTCTTGAAGAAACGGCAGTTTTTGTCGTAGTAGAGTCTCTGCTGGCTGAGAAGATGGGCCTCCTCTTCAGCCTGTGTGTGCTGCAGGTTCTCTTTGTGTTTGGATATTCTTTCCTGCTTCTCTTTCTTCGGTGTGCTGTGGTCCTCATTCATTTCCTGCACGCACAGAGTCAAAAACAAGGCTCTTTTTAGCATCACTGTGACACAGAACCTGGAGAACCATCCATCACTGGGCACCCCTCCATCATTCAGTTCATGAAAGGGCAACAAATGCAGAGCCCAGGCTGTCACCCAGCCGTGCCACCTCTAGAGCTGCTCCCCCAAGAGAAGCAGGGAAAAGTGCCCAGTAAGAACAAACACCTTAGGGTCTGAGCAGTGCAGCAATGAGAATACAGAAAACACCACTGCAGAGGAGGTCTGTCAGTCCAAGCAAAGGATCTAAATCCTTGGCTCCCTGTACCTGCTTTACAAAGGAGTCCAGCCTGGGCTTAAGTTTCCCTCGTTTCAATGGGACTGAAGCTCAAATCTGTTGAATCAGACAACCAACAGGGCTCTTTGCTATCCCCTTTGTCTCCCCTACTTTCTTAACTACAAATGATTTGCTGTCTGCTGGGGACACAGTTTGTGACAGACACTGGCTAAACACTAAGTTACTGATGTCTTTTTTTCCAGTTCATGTAAATAATCCCAAGGCTTTTATTCAAGTGACATCTATATCACTGCTCTGATTGCTTACAGTCTGTGGGGAAAACAGATGAGGAAAAGGAGGAAGAAGAATTCTCTGTGAATTGCTGTTTCCCCTCATCGCCCTCAACTCCAAAGATTCCACTCCATGACATATCATGCAGGCTCCTCCAGTACGCTTAAAGATTATTCTAGAAATGCTGCCAGATGACCCCAGTTCCTGACAGTTTACTTGCTAGGAATCTCAATTTGCTTCCATGTATGATGGCATCCTAAACCCCTGGGCTGGCCCAGGTTAATCAAAAGGAAAGTCTAGTTCATGTTCATTCCACACCCTTTCAGCCCTGAAAATGACAGCAGCTTGCCTCTTTAATCTTTTCCTTGCAAAGCTTGTATTGTTTCTTCTGACTTTCTAAAAAGGTCGCCAGGTCTTTCTTTTGCTGAGCCAAAATCTGTTGCTGGAATTTCTTTTCATCTGCTGCAGCTGTCTTTGCCTGCAAGGCACAGAGAAAGAGGAAAAAAAAATAGGGGTGAAGGTGCAAGCACTGAATCCAGAATCCAGCACAGATCAGTTTTCTCTATGCATTTTTGGTCTGTCATTCTCCCATCACAAGTAAGACAAAGCCATGAATATTTGGCCAAATGAAATCTGCTTCCATATAAATAAGAAAACAGAACACCCACACCCATTTAAGAGCTTTCACTTCTTTTCTCTCTACCAGAGCCACCTCAGAGGGCAAAAGCCCACTAACTATATGGAATAATGGGTTGACTCTATACAGACTGACAGCAGGCTGCCAGGTTACAGCTTTGTAGCTGCCACAGCCACAAGAACCCCCTGCCAGTTGCCCACAAGTGTCATTCCCTCAGCCAGCAGTCAGTGGCTGCAGCACTGCTTGATGCCAATGCTGCCCACCAACGCTCAGTGTGTGGCTGTGAGGTTGTTCCAACAGCTGGCCAAGGCAGCTCCAGAGAGTAACTGTACCACGTGCTCACAAACATGGGTTTCAAGCACTACTTCCACTGCCTTTCCCTTCACAGCTGGTACACACTTCTCTGTCACCTCATACGTCTGGGGAGCCCACATCGGTACTCACCTCCTTCTCCATCACAGCCACTTGCTTCTTGGCCAGCTTCTCCAGCTCAATGGACGAGTTGTTGGCATGTGTCTCCACCTCCTTCTGCAGCTTGAGGCGGTGCTCGTCCATCTCGGCCTTCAACTTGTTTTCCAGGGCGATCAGCTGCTTCTGGTGCTGGCGCCGCATCCGCTTATATCCTGACATCTGTTCCCGCAACTCGTTCTCCTGCTCATGCTCATGGATCTGCCTTGTAACCTGAGGTCAGGAAGAGGGAAGGAAATGCTACGTGGCCTTCTTGACTGCCTCCTTATTAACTGCTTACCTGTAAAGAACACCATGCTTTGCTGCATGTGCTCTTTGAGGTCAACTTGCAGGGAGCGCCGCTCCAGGTTTCAGAGGGTGCTAGCATCTAATACTACAAATCAGCTCAAAAGGTTTCTCCCTCCTCAATCTTCCCCTATCTTCCCAAGCACTTTATGTGGCATCTCCACTGCCACGGCAGAAAACATCACGTTTGGAACAAAGAAAACAGGCTGCAGATCACTGTGGGAAATACTGGAGGAGGCCTGCAAACAAAGGTGCGTGCTGTACAACCTTCCTTGGAGACAGGCTTCAAATCCCAAAGGTTACGTGGACTTACAAGATGGCACGGCTTTAAGGAACTCGCCCCCATCCTTGGAAGCCCCCCAAGTCACCGCTGCTCCCCAGCACGGTCCCTCAACACCTATTTCCTGCTATGAGCCACCTCCTTCAAAATTTCTTCTTAAAATTCAAGACTGAGCTCATTCCCTACCAGAATTGAAAGTTTTCTAACAAGGGAACGCTGTTCTGGAACTGTGTGCTCTTGACAAGATGGATCAGATGGTCTAAGCAGATTTTAAACCCCGCTCAGCTGAAACAAACTCACAAGTTCCACATTCATTTCCATGCCTAAGTGCATCCCTGTGAAAGGCAGAAAAAAAAAAACCCAGGAAGTCGAGCCAAAATTTTTCAGAAGAAAACACGGATGGTAATGCTTCCATTTTAAAAGATGAAAAGTGTCCAAGATTGATTTTTTTTTTCCTTTAATTGAGAATACAGACTCAGGAACTTCACGTGTAATGATCTGCTCGTCTCTTATAGGACAACCCTGGGAGCCAAAAGCTGGAGCTCTCAGCACACAGGTAGAGCTGCAGTCTGTAAGAGGGGATGTCTCCTTCCACACCCGACCCAAAGCAGCAGAGCTCAGCCCTCTGAAGGGGATTATTGGAGCCTTACGAACCAACAGCCCTTCCTGCAGTCTGCAGGAGCGCAGCCTTCCCAATGAATTTCTCCATAAGCAGCCAAGAGGAAGAACTGGCACCTACCACAGCACTGCTGTCATTTGAAGGTCATTTTTCATAGATCTTTAAGGTAAGTTCAGGCCTGGGATGGGATGCACACGCAGACCTGAGAAGGCTGAAGCCAACAGAAGGAGAGCAGCTGCTTTCCTGAGAGCCAACCAAGCAGTTGTGCAGGACTGTAACTGCAGCAGTTGCTAAGCTCTAACATCAACTAGAGAGTTCAGCAGTACCACCAATGTGCCACCAACTTCAGGGAGGAGCATGAAGAGGTCAGGAAGAGCCTCAAATGGATTGACAGTAATTTACAGCAAGGAGTCACCATCCAAGACAATGATGGCCAATCCCAGAGCAGAAACAAGTCATGAGAGGACTAAGCTAAGGAAATGGAAAGCCTGTTTCCCCTGCACCCTTCCTAAAGAGGGTTGGAGCTTGATGATCCTTGAGGCCCCTTCCGATCCAAGCCATCCTATGATAAAGGCAACTCTAGAGAGAAAGCAAGCATCTTTGCACAGAAAACACAGAATGAGCCCTGTGCCATACTGCAATCCAGCACCACGCTGGCAAAGCCAAACATCAACCACAAGAAGTGCTGATATACAAATCATATCCTGCTATCACAAGGAATTTGGGGATGTTATTTTCAAATTGTCTGGATTAAGCACGTGAAACTGAGGTAGAGTTTCTCTGAGAAGTCAGACCTGTTAATGATAAGAGACAGATGTAACCAAGAGACAAGAATCCAGCATTTCACATGTGTGCTGTTTGCTATGCTAAGCAAGGTAAGTTTAGGTTGGATATTAGGAAAAAGTTCTTTACAGAAGGGGTTGTTAAGCACTGGAATAGGCTCCCCAGGGAAGGTGGTTGAGTCACCATCCCTGGATGTGTTTAAAAACTGCTTGGATGTGGTGCTCAGGGACACGATTTAGTGGAGGGTTGTTAGAGTTAGGGTAGCGTGGATAGAGCGTGGTTGGACATGATGATCTTTAAGGGCTTTTCCAATCTGAGCAATTCCATGATTCTATGATTCTAAGGCAAGACTTCCAGTAAGCAGGCTTGGCTGGGGTCTGGCACATGTGGTGACCCCGAGGCAGTAGCCAAGGAGGTGCCTGGATGGGCACTGCCTGCAGCTATGGGAACGCTCAGGGCCAAAGCAGACAGCAAGAGTCAAACGGAGCAGAAAATCAGTTATAATGCATTTCATAAACATAGCTCCATAGGTTATGATGGGAAAAAAAGATGACACAGGAAATGCTTATCACAAAGTTTGTTCTCTACGTAGCCAGAAAATGTCAGCATCCTTTAAAGCAGAAAACTGTGGTTTCCTGAAGCCCCGCTCAAAGCACGGCGCAATCAGTCCGGTCATCGGCAGAACCAAAGCTCTGCATGAAACAGAGCAGCTTCCATTAAGGTGTGACATTTTCTCAGTTTCTTATCTTTCCGCATCCTTGGCATGCACAGAACTGAGACAGACAGATGCCTTCTCCAACCTACTCTCACACACAGTTCACTCATCACATAAAATCCAAAGTTACTCTTATTCACTCTCCAAGATTTTCTGCTTTACGTAAGGAAGTTGGGCTCACAACTCCTCCAAAATAGCACTTCTTTAGAGATCCTTCTTCGTCTCATCACATTGCTCAGACAAGACACCGAGTTTTCTCCTAAAAAGAAGCATTTTCACCTTTCGAAACACCGCATCTTCTTTGCTGGATGGAGGTGGAGGACTGAGCAAAACACCAACAACCAGCAGCCCTTCTCCCATTGAGAGCTTCGAGATGAGAAAAAACAAGTTCAGCATGTTAGGGCAAAGATCTACACAGACAGCAGCCAGATGAGCTGATGAGAAACCCAACACCTGGAGTAAAACATCACAGCTGCAGCAGCAGAAGGTTCAAGAGAACAGCCACCGTGTAAATGCACCAGGAGCCGGTGCACTTGGATGGCCACATCCAGAGGCTGCTCCCACGTACCCAGGCATTTGGCTTCACAGACTCAGGATGAGATCACGGAACACTTCAGCTGGCATTTCCATTTCGAAGAGAATGCCAAGGCCTTCGACACAGTCCCCACTGTTACATCATTTCATTTGATTCATTTGAAAACGACAACAGCAGCTATCGAGGAAATGCAAGAAGTGATAGAGAGTTAAAGGGTCAAGCATGACCCAGAAATGCAAATCAGTGCCTCGCTGCACATACTTAAAAACACACCTTTCACTGGAAAATGTTGATGTGCGGTCTTATCAGCATGCAGAACATCCAGCCTTCTTTTTCAACACAGCTTTCCCAGCTTCAAGGCTGAGATCGGCATTTGCAGTGACCAAAGAGGAAGATGGTGCAGAGTGACTATTCAAACTGCTGCCTGAATCAGGTAAGCACAAAGGTAAGAGTTTGTTTCAAAAGGCAAGAGCACTCCTTCAGCTTTCTTAGCCCCATTTGTTCTTTTCATTTATTTATTTCTATTTTAAGGATTTTTTATAGGCATATGTTATTTACAAGTAATATCAAAGCATCTGTGAGTCTGGAAAGGTATAAAAGGTGCATTCACAGCCTGACCTATGGATGCCATGGGAGCCTGGGTCTGCCTGCAGGCACAGCCCAGCAGCCCTGGGTTCACTGCTTTCCTTCCTTCTGCAGTGCTGCCCTCCTCTCCTGTTTGAGGTGCTGGTCAGCAACCTTTTTACGCCCAAATATCACCCTGCTACAGTGAGTTTGAGCTCAAAACTCCCATTTTCTCATGCTCCTGATTCTCTGCAGTTGAGGCTACATGCCTCTCAGTGCCCAAAAAGCAATGTTAAGCAGCTGAGGTGCAAACAGACAGTCAGCAGCAATGAGGGAACTACCAAAGCATGCTGGCTCCCTTGATTTTTAATATAAAATCTTGCCCACAGATACTGAACAAGGAGACCGGGGGCAGATGTGACAGTTTTCCCTTGACCAAAGCAGTACCAACACTGGCCCCCTCCATCCAGAAGTAAACCACAGAGATAAAGAGAAGAGTGTGCTGTACTGGCAGCCACAGCAGCACCGCAAAACCCAGCACCTGTACTGCCACTCTTCATGTTCTGGGGAATTGGTTTCAGCTTGGAATTTCTTCTAGGTTTCCATTTTGGAGCACACAGAGGTGAAAAGGGAAAGCCCAGCTCTAGATACATTGAAATTAAGTAAGATATTTCTGCTGTAAGCATAATGAAATTACACCCACACCATGCAACCTAAGGACATGGTAACGACCCCGTAATACCCAGTGATGGTTTGGGGAAGCTCTGTCAGTGCTGGGAAGGGGACAGGTACACATGTGGTGGGGACAACAAAGCTTCACAGTGACACGCGGTGCCACTTGCTGCTCCATCAGCCTGCTGGCAGCGGGACTGCCCCGCGTCCCAAAGGATGCTGTGCATGGAGTTCACTTCAGTGCAGCACTGCAAGCCACACTGAGCACACTCCACAGAAAACTAGAGGAAGAAAAGCTCTCCAGAAAGCTCAGCACCTTTCTTACTCGCTATTAATTTCATCCTTATAGTCATTTGGTAAGTGAAGCAGAGGGATTTACGGCAGCCAAGTGACCAGGTGAGGCAAACACAGCTGCAGCCCCACAGAAGGCTGCTATGGGGAACAAGGAGCCACCTTGGGGACTGCTGCCTTCTCCAGAACTCTGAGGACTGGGAGAACCTCACAGCCTGTATTCTTGTGCCAACATCTGCCACCAGCTCCCAGCAGCACCTTGCCATAGGAGCCACCCGGGTAGTCCACGGATGACACATTTGAGGAAGAGAGGAGTTATGGACTCTGCAGGATGCATGTGGAGTAAGAGATCACACACGTGTTCAACACACACACCCATCTGCCCATCAAACCAGATATCTGTTTGGATGATGATGCTCGAGACACTGATCATTTCTCCCTTCCAGCCAATGTAAGTGTCTCCTACATGCAATGGTGTCGGCACCGTGCTGTGTGCACACATGAAATAAAAATGTGCAAGGCCTGCAAGGTCTGCAGGAGAGCAGAGCTGCCACATGTGGCAGGTGTGCAGCGTGAACCTCCATCACTCACATTTCTAGGTCACAGAAATTGGTGGGAGGAGGAGAGCGGCGGGGGGAGCAGGCACTCAGCCCCAGGGAGCACTTGGGTGCCGTTACAGGAGTGCCCCTGCAGAAGATGGAACTCGGATGCCCTGCCCCAAATTTCAGCCTGCAAAGCATCTGGTGGCGGGTCTGACAGCCACGGCATCACTGTGGGTTGTAACAACGGCAGCAATTACCGTACAGAAAAAAAAGGTGGCCGCTGCTGCTTCTCTCGTTTGAGAACCTCCAGCTGTGGTTGCACACACATCGCTGCCTCCTGCACACATAGACACTGGGAGCTGTGCAGGGGGGGAGCAAGAAATGGTGGTGCTGAAGGGAGAAAAAACCATTCAGCCAGGGCGAAGCCAGAAGGGGAGGGCTCGCTGTTGTAATTTCGGGTTGGTCCGGGATGATGTCATAACACCGAGCAAGTGCCAGGCCGAGCGGCGGCACTTCCCAGCGCTCCATCCATGTGACCTCCAACACCGTGGGGCTGGAACACGTCCCGCTCCGTGTCCCTGTGCCTCCCAGCCTTCTTCCTGCCCCTCTCCCACCCGTGAACCCTCCGGTGCCCGCAGCCGTATGGGGCCGGGCGGGAGGCGCGGCTGTAACTCCGGCAGCACACACCCCTCTCACTACTACAAAGGCATCCACAGAAATCCCATTTGCAATAGTACAAATCTGGGTTCGCCCCATCCCCCTGCTCTTTGTAAGCTGCTGCAGCCCGGCGACGCTGCCCGCGGGATGCAGTCACCGTGCTGCTGCCTGAGATAAATGAATGAATGAATGAGAAAAAAATAAATATAAAATATATATATATATATAAAAAAAAAAACAACGAGCGGCTCGCCCTGCAAACGGCAATCTTATTGTTCCCAACCCCATCTGCATTTCCACGGCATCCAAACGTATTCCACGCAAGCACACCCAGCCGCGGTTTGTGCACATGCAAATAAGCACATTCGTTAACATGACCGGCTCTAACAAAGGAGACGGGGTGGGAAAAAGGGAAAAATAACCTGAGACGATGTGAGCTTCACCCACAAACGTGGCTGATTTCCACATCTGCTGAAAAGATATGCAGCGTGAAAGCACAGGCATTCCATGCATTCGACATTTCCCCATTCACACACACAGCCAAAATACCACCCGGCGCAGCACCGAGTTGCTATGCCAACAGAAAGGGGGGGGAAAAAAATAAAAAAATAAAAAAATTAAAGAGAGGAAAAACAAAAAAAGAGAATAAGAAGAAGAAAAAGGATTCTTGACCCCTTCCCAGAGAGACGGGGAGACGCAACGGAGCAGAGGAAGGGGCTGCTTACCAAAGATGCTGATTTGATCGTGGCAAAGCGCTCTCGGTTCCGGTAGTGGAGGGCCTGATTCTGCACCGACTGGGTAGGCCGCACCTCAGGCCTGCGATCCCTGTGGCCCACCTCATCCCTTATAAATACATGATCCTGCAGAAATGGATAAAAACAAGGAGAAAGTCCAGCTGTGCTCTTTCCTCGGCGGCTGCCTCTCTCTCAGCCCTCTCTCTGCACAAGCACGGCTGTTTGAAATGCATAGTTTAGCTCTCTGCTAGCCCCTGCAGCTCCCACGGTACGAAATGAATAAGCAACACATTGCAGCTCCGGCTCGCCGTGTCAGCTGATCGCTAGCGGGATGCCTCCTCAATCCCTGGCAGGGATTTTTTATTTATTTATTTTTAATTTTTTTTTTTTTTTTTTTTTTAAACCTCCGGCATTACATATAAAAAAAAAGAAAAGGCGATATATGCAGAGTGACCGGAGCTCTTCAAAAAGCTTGGTCGAAAGCACCGCAGCCCAGCGATCCCTGGAGAAACGTGACTCCCATCTCTATGGCACTCGGGACGCCTCATTCATTCCCCTGGCAGCTCCGGGCTGTGTCCCGCGCCCGCTGCCTGCTCCCGCATCCCGGCCGTGCTGCCGGCCCCGCCGCCACTCAGGGATCCTGCTTTCCAGTCATGATCCCGCACGCTTCTAGCACTTTCTCTCCACAGCCCACAAAGGATTTTTTTTTTTCTAATTTTTTTTTTTCTAATTTTTTTTTTTTTTTTTCCCCCCCTTTAAAGCAACAGCTCACAGGTTTTAGCACAAACGCTTTTCCCGTGCAGCTTCCCCCATGGTTTGCTGGCAAACAACCACAAACACGAAAAGGTGGCAGCCAGCAGCCCTTGTGCCCGCAGGATGTGCCCACAGCCACCACCACCTCCCACTGGGTCACCAGCACAGGCCTGGTATGGCCGCGACCAACTTGAGAGCCTTCCTGAGTGACATCAGGTTTGCAGCTGGCATGGGTGCGAAGGAAGGCGTTGCTCACTTCTACAGCCCTACAGTATCCAATGCATCCTCTGTATGGAGCACGGCTACGGCAGCAGTGACCCATGGGTTGTGCAGTTTGTCCCTGGGCGACCACCCATCTCTGCTGCCTGCCGTACCAGCACCAAGCAGCCCACGCGCAGTGGCACTTTCACCATGGCACTTCTCTCCCAGAGGCTTCTTTCCCCGGTGCTCTGCCACTCCTAGACTGGATCTGCACAAATTCAACCGCTTTCATAGGATGAAAGAACCGTTAGGGTTGGAAAGATCACTCAGATCATCAGGTCCAACCCCAAGCCATGCCTGTGACCGCTCCAGGCCATGTCACTCAGTGCAATAGCTGCCCTTTCCCTGAACACCTCCAGGGACCATGACCTCCAACTCCCTGGGCAGCCCGTGCCAATGCATCACCACTCTCAGAGAAGTTGTTCCTAATATCTACCCTGCCCCTCTCCTGTGCAGCTTGAGGCCATCACCTCCCACCCTATCGCTATAACTTGGGAGCAGAGGCTGATCCCCACCTCACCACAGCCTCCTTCCAGGCAGTTACAGGGAGCGGTGAGGTTTCCCCTGAGCTCCTTTTCTCCAGATAAACAAACCACCCCACCTCCCCAAGCTGCTCCCTATAAGACCTGTGCTCCAAACCCTGCACAGCTTGTTGCCCTTCTCTGGACACGCTTCAATATGCCTTCCAGCAAAAGGCCAACAGGTAGAGAAGCACTGATGTAAAGAACCAAACCACGCACTGATTTTAAGTGTTTACAACAGACAGCTTTTCTCCAGCCCTTTACTTTGAGCCCCACACAACCTTCCCTTACTTTGGCAGGGAGAGCAATGGCTGAGACCATCACTGCACCACAGCACACAGCAGCTCCTCTGGCTATAGGGACACTCCTTCCATAGCACTAGTGAATTGATGCAGAGAGTCATAAGCAGTTGCAATTTCTTTTAACATTCATTATCCTTACACTGGGCTTTTTGTTGCACATCCTCAGCAGGAGGAGACAGCATTACAGAAGGTCCACTACTGGCAATGGGGCAGATAGGACTTTCAATCTGTGCAAGTTCAAATGACAGAGAGGGTGCACCCAGACTTTCATGTTGTGATGAGGAAGCTCAGTCTGAGACTGTTACAGTCACACCAAAAAAAGCAGTGATTAAACATTTATACTTCAACAGCATCACTCAGTTGAGACTCATGGGTTCACTGGAAGGGTACCAATGCCACATCTCCTACAGCTCTGCCACAATCTCTTCCAGCAAGAAGGGGTAAGGACTGAAACACAATCCCGGGACTGTATGTGAGGCTGGCTGGCTGCTAACATCACCTCTTGGTTTGATATTCCTGCTGCCACGGTGGGAGCCTGCAGCCCCAGCAGGTCAGCTGAGCTGAGCAGCAGCCCTGCAGGGATGGGCCTGGCTGACTCAGGGCTCTCAGGGCTCCTGCAAGCATTGCTTCGTGTGCACACATGGCTCTGAAGCAGGCCAGGGAAAGGGGAACAGAGACAGCAACCGCAAACTGACACTGGAGTTTACCTGCATGCCAAATAAAGCTAAATAAAAATCCTGTCCTAAAGATCCGTACAAGATTTAGATGTCTTAACCACAAAGGACTGAAGAGATGCAGAAAGTTGGATGAGATCTTAGCTGTCTTTTCCAACCTTAATTCTATGATTCTAAGAACACAAGAGCTACGAGAGCTCTGCTAGAGCTACAAAATTGAGGTGGCAACAGGCCAAATCTTACTCATGGTTATACACCCATGGTCTGAAGAAACACAGGTTCCTAAGGTCTCCTATAGCAATTCGCCAGTCAGTCAGCTGTCTCCCTTCTCTCCTTTACAAATATGCTAGGGTGAACGCAAAGATTTCAATCAAGAAAGCAGCAAATCACTGCTCAAGCCCAGATGGCTTGGCCAAGGTCAGTCCCTGGAGTGAGAACCTCAATTTTACCTCCAGAGCCCCAGGCTGGTTCCATCACAAGACATCTTTTTCATCTTCCTCATAGAAGAGAATCACAGAACAATCTCTGCCTGGACACCAGAACATCTACCTAACTCACCTACCATGGCTTTTGCTTTCAAGTTGTGTTATGGACATTCTGAGTAGGTCCCTTCCAGATAATTGCGCTGACCAGATCATTTGTGTTTGCTTCAAGATGTAGATTGTTTTGAGTAATGCTATGGTGCCCCGTCCCTGCAGACACCCAAGGTCAGGGGATGGGGCTCTGAGCACCTGATCAGCTGTGGGTGTCCCTGTGCATTGCAGGGGAGTTGGATGAGATGGCCTTTAAGGGCCCCTTCCACCTCAACCAGTTCTATGATTCAGTGATTCCACAAAAACAGAACCATTTCTGTAATGAAGCCTCCTATGTGAATAGAACACTTGCTCAGAATAAGCAAGCTACAGAAACAAACAGAAAACTCAGTAGGTTCATTGGAGTTGATTTTTTCCTTACTGATGAATCAATGAGAATTCTGCCTCAGATTTCAATCACAACAAAACCGGGGAGCCAGATCTATAAATTGCATTTGGTGTTTACATTCTTTTCAGCATATAACTGTGTTGAAGCTCTTGCACTGGCAAAGTGTCCAACGTAAGTGCAAAACACAGAGAAAGGAGTCTCACTGTCCTCACAGCTGATTCAGAAATAACCTCCCCAACATCAAACTGATCACATCAGAGCAGCTTGAAGTAGAAACAACCAAACTTGCACCCCAGGACTGTTGGCCTGCGTGCTGCACCTTCAGTTTTGCACACCAGAGAGATACCTTCACAAAGGCTTCACACAAGAGGAACTTCCACTTGAGGAGGACTTCCAACCTCCTTATGCAAACAGGAGAGGGAATTTCTGAGCCACAGAAAGGACTTGCATGCAACTGCAGAGTGCTACATACAACTGCAGCAAATCCTTAACTTCTAAGGATTCCAAGGAGCATCATCATTCATTTTAATACATGGTACTAAATGCCTCAACCATCTGCAGAGAGGTTTAAGCACCAAGAGTCTTTGCAGAAACGGCTCTGCATCCCTGACCTGCATGACACAGCTCCAGAAGGTCACACAGGGTCACCACTGCCTGCATTCACAGGCCAAACCTCACGTCTGTAAGTCACTGCACCTAACAGTCTGTACACCTCCTAAAAACAACAGTGACTTTGGAGTTCACATGGTTTTCCTCTCACCTTTCCATTTTTAATTCTGTATCTAGAGCCACATTTGGGCTTGCACTCTTCAGTTCTCAACCTGAAGTAGCCAAAGGAACAACTGAGTTAGTCTCCATCTCCCTTTGGGAACAAGAGAGTGCATCCACTGCTAACATACTGGAGGAGCACAGTCATGCGGTTATCTTTAAAAAAGAGGCTGGAGAACCAGAACTCTTACACTGATCAGACTGAGCCCTGCATGAGGGATGTAACCAGGAAAGGGAAAAGGCAATGCTCCTAGTGAAACAGCCCATCCCAGCTGGATATCTGAAAATCCTATGAAGAAACTGCTTTGATGAGGGGACACCATTGAGGAAAGCCTTGGATTCCAAGGAAGGCCCAAGATCCCAGAGAGGGAGGACGTAGGACTTACAGCACAAGTAGCAGACATTAACAGAATATTTTTTTTACCCCAGCAAATTAGGATACAACTATAAACTCAATTACATAAAGAGTGACATGGTCAGTTAGGGATGGCTATCATTATTTTCTTCTTTTCAAGTCATTTTTCTTCCAATCTACAGGTTTCGCTCTGCGGATGAATAGGAGCAACCTTCACCCCAAGCAGAAGCTCAGAAAAGCAGAGAGGAAAGCGCTGCCCCAAAGGTTTTGCCTGGTGGAAGGAGTGAGGATGTGTCCTCTTCTCATGGAGGATCCATCCCAAATGCTTGGCTACTGCTTGGTGCACAGTGGCATCTTGGCTACGCAGAGCTAGCATGTAGTTAGTGGGTCTCAACTGCACATGCTGGGGCTGGGGTGCAATGAAATCTAAAGGCCTCTGACACCTCGAGCTCTGAGCCACGCTAACAGTTCAGGCAATGCAGCCACTGTGGGCACGTGCACACAGTCTGGTACATCTGGAGGTCGTTAATTAACACATTTGTGGAACACCATAATTTTACCGAGCATTCTGATTTGACCCATGTCAAAACAATCCAGCACATGACCCTATACCCACATAAGGCAGACAGCTGGCTAATTATGATCATCTGTATTTTCCTTTTTAGCCTTTAAAGGCTGATTAAATGCAAAACAAAAGCTTAATTTAAGCTTGAACCCCCAGGTTCTCTGGACTTCGTCTGAGATTAGGCTCTGGCAGTGTAACTGAATTCAGCACCCCCTGCTTCTCACCTGCTAAAACAAAACACGTGTGTGCATCCACTCAACCAGGTTACAGAAGTAGTTAGAGCAAGTACAGATTTAAGGGGTTTTTCCCCAAATAAGGAATTTTACCTTGAAAACAGAATGGGATGTATGTATGTGCAAGCCCCAGCAAATGCCCTGTTGCAATTATAGTATTTACACAGGTATTACTATATACATAATATATAGACAAAGCAGTTTTTCATTTAAAATTGCATTCCTCAAGGTAAGATAATTTTAAAAAAAAGACATATTCAATTAAAACTGTATTTTCAGCGTGGTAATGTCCTGCCACACATAGTCCAAATGCACTTAATGCACTCGTACAGCAGCAGGTAACATCTGCCAACTGTGTTGACATCTGCACCTGTGCAAGGTGCCCGTTGTTAACTGCTTCATAAGGACCATCAGCAGAGCTCTGATGTTTGTGCTTCCAAAATTACCCTAAAACATAAGCTGGAGGTGACCCACGGCTGAGTTCTTTCGTACTCCTTCCCTGAAAGGTATGTAAGCAATGCTGTTCTTCCATACCATGCAGCAAAACACCCAGCTGGTGCTGTAATTGAGTTTGCTCACAGTGCAAGTGCTGTCCCATGTACAGGGTGCAACCACAGGACTGAGTGAGAGGATGCTCCCTTCCCTTTCACTACAAAATGAAACGACCATATTAAAGCAAACAGCACTCTGCTCCTTTAACACACGCAACTCAGATCTGTTGGAAGTGGTTCACACTTTGTTTTCACCAACTGTAATGACACCAATCCATCAGTAATATTACAACGTATTACTGTGAAAATCAATCTCTCAATTCTCTCTGTTTTAACACATACATAAATACAACCACTTGGCAACGTGAAATCAAAATACACGTTACTGAAATGTACACAAAATGAACAGAACAGAAAATTAGTTATGCCACTCTTCATTCACGAAGGTTCCCTGGAGTGGCATTTCATACCTATCTTCTTCAAGGTGCTATTGCAAATGTCACCCTCTGAAACAAACCCAACTTATCTTCCAGCGTATCTAAATGTATAAGGCAACCTTTTGTTGGAGACAAAATGACTTGAGAGCTTCCTTTTACAAACGCTTCCACGTTCAATCACACAAATATTGCATCTCAGGAGGAAGAAACTTGCCTACAAAACACTTAGTTAGTTAAAACTAGGCTTTGTCATAACGCTACAAAGGAGAAATTCATACTTTCATTGCTGCTGTAATGCTTTAGCTCTGTTGGCAGAAAGCACACAAATGCATTGAAAACCCTTTGAAAATGCAATCACACAAAACCTACATCTTACTGCCCACTAGTAAACTCTACTACTGTGGCCAAAATAATTCAGTTTGGCCAATATCAGATTAGATGCTGAGTTAGACAGGGCAGGATGACTTCAGTCTGTTACCTAGCGCTAAGAAAACAAAAAGACAACAGATCACAACATGCAGCAAAAGAGCAGAAAAGCATAGAGTGGAATTTGACTCATAACATACCTCGTGGGAAGGGTCCAATGTTCTGCACACTTCCACTTCTCATGAGGGAAATCCAAGTGCAAGCAGATTTTAATCATACACTGTGACTGGTAAACGGTTAGCTCAGCTGCTGTGACCACTTGTCACCATCCCATATAACACAGTACAATCATACACAAGGAAACGAGGACTGATGTCACAAAGCAGAGATGAAGGGGTGCACATGCAGGGCTGGGTGAGGAGGCATGCAGTCAGTCTGCAGGAGCCCTGCCTAGCCACTGACAGCACTACCCTTCGTTAGCAGTCTCTTGATTTGCAGCTCCTCTACATACAGCTCAGCCGTTACAGAACAAACACAGAACTTGACTCTGGCAAGCCCAGCACCAGCTCCTGCTCTCAGCAGATGGCTCAGCACAAGACCACAGCACACTGCTCATGGGGCCCTATGCAGGAGAGCCAATATGAGCGATAGCAGGGACTGCAGGAAGCTATGGAGAGCACTAGAGGACATACCTTCTTCTGAACAACGGAGGAAGTGGAATTAATTGTGCTCTCGTCACTATGCATCATGACCAGTTCAGGGCTGCTCTCATCCAGGACCTCCTGCATGCTGCTCACACTGCTGCTCTGACTGCCTGTGCTCACAGACATGCTTGGGATGGAATGGTTGCTGCCCAGACTGTCCATCTTCCTACTCAGGTTTGATCCATGCTCACTGTCCTACAAAACAAGGGGCATCAGTTACAAACACCGCAAAGGATCACCTGCCCAACAGGTGACTGCAGTGCCCAAGGTTGGTTTTAAAGGCAACTCAGCTGAGTTAAATGCTTTTTGCTCAGTATTTTGCAGCTTCCTTTCTCAGAACTGCATGGGTTATGAAATAATGCACAAAGGGCAGTTAGCTTTTGCTTCTTCCCTTGCAATCCTCACACATCAGGGGCCAGGCCAGCTTTTTCCACATCTCAGCAGGCCTGGGCACGGCTCTGCTTTGAATAGGACACACCCAGGAATAGCGGATTGGTGGTGAAAGGAGTCCTACAGCTGAGGAAGGAACAAACTTTTAAGTTTGCATTAAAACAATGTTCTGAGATTAGTTTTGCTACATCACATCTGGTGAGTCAGAAGAGATGTAGGATGATGAATCCACCTGTTATGATTAGGTAACTATCTCAGTGTGCTTCATAGGTTGGTGCTTTTAACCTCTGTGTCCCTAACAGTCAGCAATTCTATTCTTTCCAGCTAATAAAAGCTTCCTATCCTGCATTTTTAGCCAAGATAAATACTTATGTAATCTTCATTCACCTTTAAAACACCTGACTCAGAAGAATCTGCGTTATTATAGTGATTAGAGCTATTGTAATCTGCTTAGGCATACTTAAATAATTATTCCTCACACAGGACGTTTTTTCTTCTACACTGGAACATCAGAAGGTAGCATCTTCTCTTGGTTTTATATGAGCTCAGTAATCCCAGAGCATGAGCTTAATCTGGACTGACTCAGGGAATTACAGAGCCCCTTGTAATAAACTAACGAGACTGAAGATGCTTGCAAGGAGTTCACAGTGAGGACTGAGAGCTCTGAAGAGCCTTCAGCTCCTGCTCTGAGATTGCTCTGATTCACCCACACGAGTGGCTGCACTGCACCCTGCTGCTTCTCGCCTCCAAAGTGAGCTTGGGGAGAATCATGCTTCAAATCAATTGACAGTGAACTCATTTTGTTGGAAACTGCAAGAAAGAAGTTTGACAGATTTGTATTTGATTGTGTGATTATTTTTAAGCAATTAGCAGATCATTCAGAGCCCGTATAAAAACACTCAGCAGCCAAAATACACAGGAAAATGCAAACATTTCCAGGATGCTCACACCAAGTTGCCACAGAAATAACATCTAAGATGGGAATGTGTCTAACTAATAAACACATATAATACTAATACTAATAAATAATACTAAACACTAATAAACACAGAAGGGCAGAGATGAGATTGTATATGCAACCTTAACAGTGACTTCCTGACTTGAATACTTTCCAGGTAATCTCAACTTTCTTCCAAAAGGTCTGAGGAAAGCATTAGTATTATTGGGAGTGTTAAAAAGGGGATTTGCAATATGCCTTGCACTGAGAAAGTCTAGGGCAGAAAGAGGAAGCAAGGAAGCAACTTGTGGCATTTTCAGCTTCTGTTAACCAGTTTAGAAACTGAAGCAAGTGCTGTGTTTTGCTTCAGTCATTGTTCTTGCTGTGTGTGCAACATGACCTCCTTTGGTGGTATGCAAGCTCAGTGGTAAAACCAGTGCAGAGCATGCTGTGCACATGCAGAGTGCGAGCTTCATTAGAAGTGTTCAGCCCTGGAGACACACTTTTCTATCCTTTTTAGGAATGGGGACAGGAAGAACAGAGGAAGATGCATTTCAATCAGTACTAGCACACCTCAGCTGTGGAGCTTGGATCTGCTGCTGCCCCTTCCCCAAAGTGAAGGACAATATAAGCATCAGTCTCTTCTTCCTTTATACTCTCCTACCTGACACCCAGGCTTGCCCACTGCTTAAACCAAAGCATCAGACTAGCTTTAGAAGAGTATTTGACATATGCAAGCCTCAAAGCCAAGTCCCCAGATATATGTTAGACTTTGGCATCTCATTGCACGTGATCTTGCTATAATGCAAGAAAAAGGAATATGTAACAATTTCCCTATGATTTTTGTGGTTGAGAATCAGGCATGGATTAATTGAGCCAAGTGCCTACACCAAATGACATTAATTTCCACCTAATCTCATCAATTGAAAAATGACTGGTTTCCCTCTCTAAGCCACAGTTACTGTCAATTATCACACACTGATGAAGTGGGTGGTTTATTACAAGATTTCAACTGCAGCTGAATTTTATCTTTAATCTTTCTTTCTTTAATATTAAAGAATTAAAAAAAATAAGTCTCACTAATTTGGCAATTTGCTTTTCAGCTCATGATAAATTTACTGTAAAGTAATGAGCCTATGGTAATTGAAAATAAAAATTAACATTAATCAAGCAGTCTTGATTTTGCTACGAGAATGAAAAGCTCAGACCATCTCTAGGCTCTCCCTTGCACAGCTGTGGGTCATTGTTTCATCACAGAGGATCTCCCTCCAAATGAGTTTCTTTCCCAAAGTTTTCAGAAGAAAGGCAAATGTCTGAAAAAGCCAAAGTTGTTGTTTTGCCAATAAGTGCACATCTAACGTCGAGCAATGGCTGGTAATGCTCATCATCCTATCCTAGCCCTGCTGATTCAGCTGGTATTCAGTTGGTATTCCAACTAGGTGGACCACATCCATGCTGTGGATGCTCTCATTCTGCCCCTTAAAGACAGGAACACATCTCGCTTGCCCCGAAATCTATGAGAACAGTGCAAATAGGGTAATGAAACCAAAGTACCTCCTCCTCCTCTTGAGACTCAGTCAGAGGGCCGTTCCGCGTCTCTTGGAAAAGGATTTTCTTCATTTTCCTGTACTGAAGGTTATCCAGCTCTCGTACTGCATCTTTTGTCCTTTGTATGAGGTCTATGAGGACTCTCGGCGGTCGATCTCGGCGAACAAAGTCGTGCTGAATTCAAGAAAACAAAACACCTGATCTCAGACGTGACACCAGGCTGTTCGATCTACAAACAGAGACTACTTTGGGTCACCTGAAACAACAGCTCACGCTCAGGAATTAGTGATACCTGTTACAAAAGGCTCCAGACACACTCAGCACGGATTGCATTACAGAACACAACCAAGGGGATCACTCTACCCCCCGTGAGGTTCTAAGTGTAGGCTGCAACGTGCTTTGTTCTAAAGTCAGAATAACTGCTGTCAGCACAGAACATGATCAAATACGGGGAAATGAAGCAAAAATCCCTTTGCCACTGGAAATTCATATGCACATATGCATCAATGGCAGGAAATGCAGGGTGGTGGATGGGGACGCCTGAGACCCTTTGGACTCAACTTTTGGAACCAGGGTCAGATTTCCCGGGCTCTCAGCTAAGCTTCTTTCCTCTCAGAGCTGCTGCTTTCCTTCTTGAACCCCTTCACTTCAAGGTGAAGGCAGTGCCACCTCAAACCTTGCAAAGGCACAGGTCTTCAGAATGAACAAAACGAATGAAGGATGAAGAGGAAGGAATCCTGATGACAGAAGATTACCTGCAAAGAGTTACCCTGAAGCTGACCTATTCCAATTCAAATCAAACCGGGAAGATGAGTGCAAGGTTTATTTATTGTCAAAGCTTTTTTTTTTTTGCCAACTCCTGCAAAGGATGTAAAGAAGCACAGGTTTGAAGTGCAGACTTAATAAATTGTTCAATGGATTTTAAGTACGTGATTAAAGGCTCATCTCTGACCTATCAGCCACGTTCTCCTGCACTGTACAGCTGGCAATGGGGTATGGAAGCCTTTCTGATCCAACCTCTGAGTAAGGCAGACAGCCAACATTCTACACGGGATCGCCATCACTGGTTGTGCTGCTTAATGCACTCCACAGGAGATAGCTCTGAAGTACTCACATCACTTGTACAAATACGAACAAGAGGGGAACAGGAGAGAAGTTTTCCGCCCTGCACAGCACGTGTCACAGTGGACTTCTGTCAGTGAGCTCAGCAGCTGGCTTCCATCCACCAAGCGGCACCCAGCAGTGTCACACCTGGCTGCCCAGCCCCAGCTCCTGAGCCACAGTTGGCCAACCAGGAGGTGCATCCCCGCTCACAGCCGCTGCCATCCCTCAGACTCCAGTAGACCCAACTGGAGCTCAGCAACAGGCGTGCAAAACCCAGCCCTCCTTAAGGCAGAAGTCTTGAATACAAAGAAGTTGAAAGGATGTGAAGATCTTCTTTAAATGACTTGTACATAAGCAAAGAAAGAAACATGCCGCAGGCTTATTTCTTGTTTTTAATTGAATTCAAACTGGAGTGCATCTGAGTTTTGTTAATGAAGAATGCTAGCCCCTTCAGTATCAACTCCTAATAACTAAAAATTCCACACACTATTTCAATCAGAAGAAAACGATTCATTTCTGCTCCTCTGTGCAGATCACTTGTTTCTCTGTAAGAAGTGACAATCTGCAGCTTATTTATGATTAGAAATAGTGACCATTTGCATCTCACTGCAGGTAAACTTCAGAAAGCAGTAATGCACTTGGGACAGCAATCCCAAACTGAAGTTCTTCCTACCTATCTGCTGTGTGCTTGTTTATGCCAATACTGAATGGGAAGCTATGTTTTTCACAGCTACACAAATATTAAGACTGGGGCCCCATAGAAACTCTATGGCAGATGCAAAGGAACAAAACCAACCACAGGTAAACCTGCGTAAGGAGGACACAACCCTAAATGCTCAGATGCATGAAAAAGCTGTCTAAATGAGATGGACGAGATGCAGTTACTGCTCTTCTAGGTACTGTACAGCCTGGGAAGAAATGATGGCTGCAAGAATGTCATTTGGTCACTTCCTTCAAAGTGTAAGGAGAAAACCCAACAGACTCCAGAAGAGGAAGAGGTTAACGCAGAGGTGAGCAGCAAAGTTGGCTGGAAGAGTAACCACCAGAATCACAGCTCCTGGGAACACCACACATGCTGAGCAGAAGAACACAAGTGTTAAAAACAGGTTAGATCATTGCTTCTCATTTTGAAAGGGAGAATATTAGCCAGATGGGTTTTATTCTCCTTTTTCTCACCCAGGGTGGTAAACAGAATACATTCTTGAGCACCTCTTACCACTCAGATCCCTTTAGGAAAACGTGGCTGCGAAGATTTTGCAATATTGCTCTGTTTATTGTATGCAAGCAGAAAACCCTCCTCAAAAAACAAGCTGTTGAATGTATAATCTGACAGGCTTTAGGGAGGAGATGCTTCCAGCGGGAGGGAACATCTGGGGGACTGCTCTGAAAGTGTAAAATCTAAGAAAAAAGATGGAATATACATAATTTAAGAATGCCACCTCAGCTCCAATTGTTTGCACAGACTCCAGCGTACGGCACTCATGAAATCATCTCCTTCAATGAACTTGTGCTATTCCTAGAGAGCAGAAAGACTGCCAATCCACATGAATGAATCACTCTGAAACCCACAACATAAACCTATTAGCTGGTCAAGGGATTGTCGGGGTGCTGCAAGCAGAACCAGAGAACAAAACGCTGGGTAAGTGGCACGGCACAAACAGATGACGGGGAAACACACTGGGTGCTGAAGAGAATGAAAACAAGCTCGTTTGTCAGCATGTCAGCATGTACCTGGAAAGTGAAGGCGTGAGGGTTAAATATTCTATACGGTCCAGGCTTAAAGCAAAGACTGAAGCGAGTCCAAAGCCAGCTATTCAGCAACGACTGCATGATTTCCATTTCTCACTTTGAGAACCAAAAGATTCAGAAATATCCATGAGAATGCATTTTACTGAGCCGAAAAAGCAACAAGAGAAGCCATAAAACAAAGGCTGAATGGTAGCCTTAGAACAAAAATCAGCATGAAAAGGCTGTCAGGTAGACACAGAGCAGCAATCTAACCTACTGTGGAAATTAAGCAAAACACCCTAAGGAGCTAACAATTCCTCTGCTCAAATATTTAAGGAAAAACTGAGTCCTGTTTACCTGGTGTGGAACAGCAGCATGCCATGCAGTTCTCACCAGCAGCTATGCACGGCAGCCAGAGGAATAGCAGGGCCACTCATCAATGTTAAAGAAAGGAAATACTTAAAAGATAAAGCAGCAGCTTGATGGAGAAGGGGCTGGACAGGAGTACACACATCCCTACCCCTGAAAGGAAGGCTGCTCTTAAATATTCCAAAGGCTTTGCTTTGGAATAATAAATGGTTGGGGGAGAAATGAAAGCTGATGGCTTCAGAAACAGTGATAGGTGCGTGGTTCCCTGCCAGGACCCTGATAAGTTGAGGACACATCAATCCCAGCACAGGTCCTGCTCCATATAATCACAGCAATGACCAGCCTGCACAAGACACTTCCCAAAACAAAAGTTCCAACTGTTTGGGTTCAGTATGGAAACTATGGAAGGGATATAAGTGACTTGTGGTTGTTTACAAGAGGAGGGAAGTTAACTTAGACCTAACCTGTAAGTGCTGTTTTTACCCTAACTTGTAACACTGCACAGAGAAGCAGAGAAGTGTGATGGTTGGAAATCCACAATACAAAAAGACGCAGAATGTGTTTGTTAAGTAATAATATGAGAGATGGACAGGTGGCACCAAGCAGTAAACGTGCTGAGATCTCTGAACAAGGCAGCAGCCAACGCAGCCCAAGTCCCTCTGCTGCAGCACAGCACAGCCTGGCCAACCTCCTCTATGCAACCATAGCTGGGGCAGCATGCCACCAGACACACGTTAGTGCCAGAAATGCCTACCCAGCCAGGATAAAAACAACCTCCAAATAAGATCAGAAAAGCCCAAAGAAATGATTTACATGATCAGAACAAAAAGAAAGAGCTGAACTGCCAACGGGCAGCAAAGCTGCAAACAGACTGGAAAGGTATGGACAGACAAAGAATTAACCATGCTGAAATTACCATTACATGAGGAAAAAAGGTTGAGATAACCTTCCTGCATCACACTGGCATAGGACGAGATGTGCCACTTCAGGGCACCTCATGCATCAGTCGTGCTCTGGTCACCGCATCTCTCCAACACTCACATTTCTTTAAATAATCAGCCACCCTCTGCAAAACTTTATTAAGGTCTTAATCCACTGATCTCATGGAAGGTAATTCTCAAAGTATTTCCAAGATTTGCCCGTGCAGCTCTCAGAGGATGGTGAAATCTGGGCTGTGAGTGGCAATTCAAATGGCTTTTCAGGTTTTCTTGTTGATTCCACAGAGAGTGCCTTAAACCTCACCGAAACTGCACCCAGAAAAATGCTTATCTTAGTAAGAGTCTGATGGCAGATTTTAGGAAGGTGAATGCAGAGAAAAGGCAAAGAACTCCCAACCTTTAGGGACAGGCAGAAACTCAGCCTCATACCAGCACCAAGCACAGGGCTTCTGCAGGTCTTTCACTTCACAGCAATTAAATACATCTGGTCCAACCAATGTGTAAAACGCAGTCTTATTTCAGCAGGTATACAGAGAATTTCAGATTCAACCCATGGAAAGCAGGCTAGTAAGCACATGTATCCTTTAGCATTCAAAGGTATTTTAAATGAAACCCCAAAACACTTTCAATACAGACAAGAGCATAAGCAACAGTTTTTGGAAAGGGTCAGTATCACCATCACTATGCACCATCACCAGAATTGGTTTGGGGTTAAACAAACAATTTTTTCCCCCCAAATTTCTGAAATAGAGTTGAAAATTTACCCGTAGTAGATCTGCTGATGATGGCCTTTCCTGAGGTATTTTCTGTAAGCAGTAATCAACAAATCCCCTAAAGGAGTCTGACCTGTAAATTAAAATAGAAGTTCAACATGAAAAATAAGCTTAAGATCTGAAATAGACACATCCTCTCTGCTTTGTTCCCAAGTTCTAGGGCACAAACATTAACACTGCACTTCTTCAAGATCTACATTGATCCCACCAGTTCTTTCAGCAATCAAATACTGTGGATACGAACATGGACAAACCATTAACCCCAACCACAAGATGAAAACCATATAAGAACTCTGTGTACCAGCCTGTGCTTTCAGCATTACTTTAACTACTTAAAAATCAGATGACATGGAAACCTGCAGCATCTCTAGAAATTCACTCATTAAGCTTGCTGATGGAATGACCCAACTTGTAGATGCTTCCCACCACTTGCAGCACTGACTCAGGAAAGCATCTTGCTGCATGCTTAGCTCAGCAAAACTTCAGGCTGTGTGTGAGCTTGTATTACAGCCTGCAAGAAGACAACTAACCTTCTAGGCGCCTACTGAACCCAAAAGCAGCAGGAAAGGCACCTTGCTTGCTCCTTGTGCTCTAAGGCACAGAGAGCAAACAGGTGACAAACAGTCTGCAATCAACAGTACTGATTCTTGCACTGTATTCACAAGTTGTTTCTATTCTGCATTGCAAATTCACACGGAAGGATCCAAGTTATCAGTGCGGAGATATGAGACCAATTTTGTTGAATCTTGAAAAATGGCCAAAAGGGAGGTGATGAGATAAGGAAACTGATGGGGAGCGGTTTCGATAAAATGATCAGCAATGAAATAATTATGCTACTTAAATGCCTAAGAGTAATGGGGAATTTCACACCTCCCCAGGAGCTATTGTTCCCAGCCATCTGCAGAGCCTGCCAAGCATCATTTTGTGGCTACATTCCACTCCTGAGTAAACAGAGCAAGACATGGAGTAATGCCTTTACTCTCAGACCATTAACAAAACACTGTGGTATTAAAGCTTAGATTCTGGAACACAAGCCTGTAGCATGGGGAGCAGTTACTGGGCACAGAGCTCTGTGGACTTTTGAAATTGCTCACCGAAAAGAAAGGTATCTAATTACCTCAGCAGCATCTCCCCTTCCTTCCTCCATATTTTCTGCTGCACTACAATGCCAACAGTTCTTCTGTCAGAGCTCTTTTGCAGCTGGAAACGTTGCTAATGCTGAGCTAAGGCTGGCTTAGTGCATCCAAGAATATTTTAATTCCTGCTGCATCTACAGCCCCATAATTAACACCTCCACACGTTTAGATTGTAGCACAGCCAAAGTGACAGAAGGTCAAAACTGAGCCTGCCTACATGGGAGCATTATTCAGGAACACAGTCAAACCACTCCACTGCAACAAACGCTTTTCTTGTCAGACTTCAGCCACGCACAGCCAAAAAAACCACCTGGTAATTGCTCTCTTACCATTCGTTTGACTGTAACGTAGGGGAATCGTTCTGGGCTATGTGATATAAGGCACTCATTGCATTCATGTTGAAAAGCGGAGGCTTCCTTTCAGCTAGAAAGAGAAGAGAAAGGTGTGATAAGGCAGTCTGGAAAGAAAAGGAGAAAGATATGGAAGTATGAGCAGAGTATTGCTGTTAAATCAATAGCTCATTAGTGCTGTCATCACATCTAGGCCAATTATTTTAATCTTCTAGGTTAGCCCAGGACAACCACTCGAGGAAGGCTGTTACTCACTTGTAGATGGGATAATGAAATCCAAAGAACAGGATGCAAATCATAAGGAAGAGCTTCCAGTACATTTTATGTTAACTGCAACATTCCACACCTGATCTGCTATGGTAAAATCAGCAGGAGCTGCCCAAAACAGGGCTCTGACGTACAGCACCCCACCCATGCTTCAGGAAAAGAGTGGACGCCCCTTGCCTTTGTCACTGGCTGTCCCCCATGGAAGCCAGGCATTCACTGCCAGATGTGCCCTTAGCTCCTCCTCACCCAACTTCTTCCCAGCCCAAGAGGACACAGCCCAACAGCTCCCTGAGAACACAGCAGGCTTCACCCCAAAATTGGGAAGAGCCACCTGCCCTGCTGTGTGAGCTGTATCACACATCCAGCAATGCCAGCATTTTTAAAGTTCAGCTCAGGTCAGATGGGAGCAATCACTTGCCATGCAGCATGCACACAAACCACTGCATTTTCTTGTCTTTGAGCACTACTTTTAGCTATACAAGAAATTAAGACCTCAGTATTCACAGAAAGCCAAGTGGTGCTCATCAAGAGATCTCTGCCCCTCCAGACCAACTCCATGCTCAGATATGGAATCATGCACAGCTATTTCATAGCTCTTGACTGAAAAGCTGCACACAAATTCTACTATTAAGACTGAATGCCTACATAGGAAGCCCTGGATCTATTCAGCCACTGAGATCTCCTCCTTGATGCAATGCCAATGCCCAAACCTGAAGTGCAAGGATCTGCTCTGTTATCTGCTATCCCATCTACCTTTCCTTCAGGCAGTACCCATGTGCATTTTCTGCCCTTTGCAGTGCAAATCCTTTCCTTCCCGTGCACAGAACCTGTCCACATCGATTCATGCCACAAACTTTTAGGTGAGACTGAAGATTCATTTATTTTTTTCCAGATTGGGGAAATAATAGGAAGAGTTGAAAGCTAAATGCAGGCCTTATCTAACACAAACTTCTTAGGACATTGATTCCCTTGGCATAATAGTTGCTCCAGTCTTCGCAAAACCCAGTTAGTAAAACAAACAAACCAGAACAGACTACAAGCCATAGTTCCCTCTTCTCTGGGAGCAAAAATGAAAATAGCAGCACTTTGTTCCACAGCAGAACAGCAGGGGACAGATGATATAAAGTAGGAAGAGATGTTTCTGAGACCTCAGCAGAAATACTGGAAGTTTGCTTCTCTCTCATTCCAACCCATGAAGTATTTTTTCACTTGTGTTTGTGTTTGGCCTCACATTTCTTGTGAGGTGCACTAAACCTCCCTGTACAAATGACTGGTTTATGGCCATTATGCAGCTTCCCACATCAACATTTCATCAGTTTATAAATTTAAGTATTAAGAATTCCTATATAAAAACTGTCTCAAGGTGCAGCAATTTGAACACAGAACATTACTTCCACTGTTCTTAGCAACGTCTTGAGTTCACGAGCCTGGTATTACTCATGAACACAGTTGCTATTTTCAGTGTGAGAATCTTCCTAATACACTGAGTGAGCTCAGGGAAATGAGTTGTGATCCATGCTTGGCAAACACCTACAGTCTCTAAGGCTGGCCATGTCTTTGATGATATGCTGAGGACACACTGTGCCAGATTAAAGCATCAATCTGAACAATTACACGGGCACAGGAAGAGTTTAGTTCTACAAAGGCTCCATGGAACAAAATATTTGTCGTTATATGGAGCCCAGCCTCCATCGGCACAACATCCTGGTGGTTACTGAATGAAGCCTGGCTTAAGTACCCTTAGAATAAGCACTGGTTTGGAAACTGAAAGATAGTTTAGCAGAGCCTGGAAAGGGGCTCAATATTCACAAAACAGCCCTGTAAAATGTAGTCTCTATCTTCCCTGAATTTCTTATCCAAACAAGTCAAAACACATTATCTGGTACCTTTGGTGCATGCTGCTCTACAGTGTCAACAGTACACTGTCCAGAACAAAATGTTATCTAAAACAAAATTCAACACCCTCTAATGATTATTAAATATTATTAAATATTAAATGCAGTAATTATTCATTTCAGTTACAAAGCATTTACTCACCTAACTCAATACATGTGATCCCAAGAGACCAGACATCCACCTTTCCATCGTACTGTCCTTCATCCATAGCAAGGATCACCTCTGGTGCCATCCTACCAACCACAGTGCAAAACACACAGGTCAGAAGATAGAAAAAGTGCCTCCCAGCACACAGCTTAAAAATGAGATGGCTCCATCAGCTTCAGCAGCACAGCAAACCAGAACTTGAAGAGTCAGCAGGGATCTCAGTAAAACCACACTGAAACAAAACAGCGCTTGCCTGCATGAGCTACTCTTCCAAAAGGCAGTTTAAGAAAAGAAAATAAGAGGTCAACCTGATCACCTCACTATTAGCACAACACGCTGGCACATGGGGAACCAGCCTCAAAGGCCTTGTACCTGCAGGCAGACTGCAAGGGCTGGGGAAGTCCTAAAGCCACCATTTGTACCCTCACCAGAGATGGCAGGTTTTCCATTGGCACACCAGGAGAATTTTCCTGCAGGCAGATGCAGCCTTGAGTGTGGCTATGGAAAGAACAGGGAAATCCAGAGGCCCAGAATAAAGAGGTAAGTTGAGGGGAAACAAGCAGCAGGTCCAGCCTGCAGGAATTCAGCCTTGCAGGCTTGGTTCTTCAAAGATGAAGCTTCTTGCCAAACAAACTTGTTTCAGAAGTTGGGTGATACATAACCTCCCATCAGGGCATGGGGTGCCCACCACAAAATAAGCACAGTGTAAAGCCATGCTGGTTCCCCATGTTAGTTAGGAATGTAAAGCAATTCAAGTGACACTTAAGCAAGTCTCTTCAAACACAGAATCCACACAGCTATCTGACTTCCAGTCTGCAGGCATGGGTTAGCAGAACTCCCTTTTACTCTGTGTGGTTGCCTTAGTTCCATTACCTATGGCAAACATTAACTGTTTCTAAGCCAAAGGTATTACAACAGCCAGAAAATGAACTGGTGCCATTTTGAAGCTCTGCACAATCAGTCTCTACTCATGGGTACTGAGAAAGAACCATTTCCTGGACACAAGAATTGTAAACAAAAAACACAGTTTGATTAACATAGGTTTTGTGCCAGACAGTATTTCCAGATTATGAAGTGCTGGAAACATGAGAGAAGACTTAGAGTGAAGTACCCCAGGCTTTACTCACCAGTAAGGTGTTCCTACGAAGGAATTGGCAGGGGAGACTATAGATGCAGACCCAAAATCAGCTAGCTTTACTTGACCTGGTTCTGTTAGAAGAATATTTCCAGCTTTAATGTCCCTTAAAGAAAGTAAAAAGAAAGAAAAAGTACACTTCTGGTTACAGCAGAGCAACTCTCAAAACTCACAGACACAGTGAAGGCCACCAGCCTGTTCTCAATTAAACAGCCATTAAAAGCATCCCTGAAAATATCTAAAGCCTGGTCTTACAGAAAGCTAGACAGAGATCACATACCTGACTTGACTTGGAATGGAAACCTGACTGCAACCAAGAAGTGTGATATGGGATGTATGATGAGGAGATGGGCCACGGCTGTAAAGCTGAGGTTTGAAAAAGAAATCAAAGAGATTCACCCTAATAAGCAGATATTAGAGATACCAGGAATGCTGTTTTCATTGTTTAAATGCCCTCAGGTCCCTTAGCTTCCTGCAAGTCTCAGACAATTCATGCATTCTGTACTGCAATACAAAAAACACAAGATCTATGCAACACCTTCGGCACCGTGAATTTTTCAATCCAGCAGTAAGTGGGTTAACTACAAATTACCTGCCCATAAAAGGCCAAGAAAGAAGATATGCAAATGGAGTTAACCTAAAACACCTGGCAACAGTTCTATGCAAATGTACAGAGGAATAACTTCAGTTTGTAATGCCTGGGATTTCTGGCCTGTTATACCTGAAATACTTATTCCTGCAGCCGTGAGCTATTAAAAAGGGAGAACGATCAGGATACAGTGAAGCTCATTCAAACCCTGGTACAGAACTTCAATAAGCAAGCTGTACACTAGGTATGCCACAGCAGCCTTTCCGTGGCAGCACTTCAGACCTTCGCTTTTGCAAAAACAGGCCCTCAACATAAATGGAATACATGTAAGGATTCCTCAGCCAGGCTGCATGTACCACAGTCAGGAATGTCCCCTTGCTGTCCTAGCAAGCTACTTAGGCAAATAGGAAGGACAGCAAAGCTGCCTTGTATTTGCTGTAGAGCAGGAGTGTAGAATGAATCAGTAGAATGAATTATTCGACAACAGTTGAAGCTCAGCAACTCGTGCATCAAACACAAACTGAATATCCCTGCAGGCCCCGAGGAACAGGCAGCTGAAAGACTAAGTTTTGCAACCATGCACACAGGCACTGGTGGGACGCCTTTGTCTGCAAAGGGCAACACACAGGACAGCAATGCTGTAGGACCACGAGCTTCAGGGAGGCGCTGCCTTACAGTGCTTCAGCAACACAGCTGGGCTCCACTCCCAGGGCAGCTCTGCTTTAAAACCAACACACCCACATTTTTGGCACGCGTGCTGCTCAGACAAGTCCTGAGCCCCACACCTTCACATTATGGGCCTACGGACCCATCACTTCTGCAGCAGAAGCATGAAGAACGTCTTGTATTTGCAGAAACGCACCTAAGAAGCACTTCAGAAGCAGGGCAGGGACTTGCCTTTTCCTGCATCTCCACCAGGTGTCCCTCCAGACCAGGTCACGTTTTGCCTTGCAGGCTGTGGGACAGGGAAACCAAGGCACCAGCTGGCAGCGTTGGTCCCAGCTCACCCACCGCTGCTCTGCTGCCCCAGCGCTCACACACCCCGCAGCAGGGACTGCTCCAGGCACATCAGCACAGCACTCCTCCCACTACATGGCCATTTCCCAGCTTCATCACCTTTCACCTCTCCCTCACCTCTCCTATCTTTGGATACGGCATTATCAGAACCCTCTTGCTGGTTCTCTTTTCTGGGAGAGAACCAGAACGGCCTTTGGATGAAAGCCGGTCAGAAAGGAAAGATCTGCATGACACTGACTCTAACCTTCTCACTGTCACTCTGCAACTGTGAAACAACTTTGTCCACACTGAAAGAGAAATAATCCATCTCTGCCCTTGCCAGGCAATAGGCATGGAAATGGACAGTGCAGAGAACTGAGGTTCAGTGCTCTCGTTATGCCATTTTAAGAGGCTCTATGACTACCATGAAAAAAATAATTCTCATAGTGCCCATACAGGCAGTCATTTACTACAGAGAAGAATTTAATACATTTTGAGTGTATGCAAAAACTTTCAGAACAGGTATTCTTATGCAGAAGTGCATATATGCCCAGGGTTAATCAGGAATTGTTTAATTTTATGAACTGGCATTCACACCTAGCTTAATATTTTCCTTAAGCCTGTTTTAATGTATGTAACAAATAATTACTCTACATTTCGCATTGCCTCAGCAATGTAAATGCTCTGCCTAAAGCTTGCCAGCAGACTACAGAGAGGCTTTTAACCCTGTAAAATGGTCTCAAGCTGCTTCCTCCTGCTGACTCCTCACTCACATCGCTCTCATGTAGTTCTCATCACTTCCACAGCAACTCCTTGATACAGAACACCAGCAGTACTCACAGTGAGACAAAAACACTAAAAGGGATCATGCAACAGCACTGACTGATGGTTGTAGAAAACTGAAACATCAGTGATCAGTTATGAATCCTCCTGTGCATGCTCTTATTTCTCCTAAGGCAGTTTTAGCCTTATCTTACGCTTTCAGCAGCTGATTTCTGGAAGAATAAAGTTTTACTTACTCACATGTAAAAAATTCTTAAGATGTCAAGTCTTAAAAAGTAGTCTAGTTCTACCACACCACTGTAGTTGATGGATTTACACTGTTTTTCCTGTCCATGCTTACTGCCAACATGGAGGTATACCCTTTGTTATCAAGGTGTGCAGAAAAAATTGCTAACATGAAAGAGAATTAGCACTGGACTATAACCACACTGAATTACTTCAGAAGGAATCTATTCCTTACATCCAATAGCTTTTATTTATAAATCTACCCCGGCATTGGGTGTACTGACAAGTCCACTGGAGGAAATTCTAGAAAGGGAACCTTAACAGAGCTGCTTAGACAGAGCAAAGTGATTTTCAGACTCAGCCAGTGCAACTCGAAGGACATCCAGCAGCAGCCTTACCTGTGTATCTTACAGTGAGAGTGCAGGTAGGCCAGCCCCTGCAAGGCACCGTGGGTGATGGCAGCAATCTCCACTTCCTGAAGTGGTTTCTTGTGAACTATGGAAAAAATGCAGGAGAAAACGTAAGGATGTACAGTGTGATCTTTTCCTGAGAATGTTTCTAAAGAGGAACTCCTCCCATTTTGCAAGCTATGAGGTTGGCACCACCTTCATCACACTTATCTTCTACAGCAGATTTGAGTCTGCACACATCCTTTGTGTGTATTTCATTTGTGAAACCACAGTCCTGCTAAGGGGAACAGTTACTGCTAGCACCAGGTGATGTATCTGACTACAGCTTGCCATTGTATTTGAAATACAACTTCAGCCCTTAGCAAAGAGAACTTCCCTTTCCAACCCCATCCTTCTTAGCAAAAAAACAAAGAATTGAAGAACACTACAGAGATACCACAAAGCATCTTCATAGATCAGATCAGCATATGCCCTTGACTGACTGTATCTTAGATACAAAACAGAAGGCTTGCAAAGGGTAACAGTTTTAATAAGCTGCAGCTTAGACTGCCATCCCTCTGCAGGTGCTGTGGCCTCAGCTTTGACATCATACCCATCTTTGGATTTATAGTCACCTGTAGTTATTCCTACAAACTGAAAGGCGGGGCTTTTATTGGGGTATTCAGGTAACAGGCAGTCATCGAGAAGGTGCAAATTACAGCAATCCAGCTGTAAACTTTTCTATCTTCATTTTACAACTTGTGAACGTGCGTGCCAATTATACGTGGCACTGGCCTGCTGGGAAAAATCTCAGCTCACCCATAGTATGACAAACACAAGCATTCTGGTTACAGAATGCAGCAGTAGAGACAGACTGCCTCCACCATCTGTAAAACACCACTCTGTGCACACAGCCTCCCACTGTGCTCAGAGGGGGCATTAGAAGAAACAAACCTGAAGACTTCATACAACTCACCTTCTAGCAAATCAGAAGCTGATCCTAAACAGTACTCCATAACCAACTGCAAGAAAGAAAAGCACACATTTAAGTAATAGGATGGACACTCCTCCACAAACTGCTGCTATATGGATGGCTGCAGAATTGCAGAAGCAAGTGAAAAGTGAGGTTTTAGGAAACTGCAGTAAGCGGTGAACAAAACAAAATGCTCCACGCAAAATCCAGCAATGACAGACATCCTACATTGCTGTAAAGAAGGTTTAGGTGTTGGGAAGTTCATAAGGAGACACCATAGAGGATGTTCTCTAAATAATATAGACACCATAGAGGA
>JAPSGF010000054.1:140817-154164 GCA_035772895.1 Perdix hodgsoniae
GAGGATGTTCTCTAAATAATATAGACACCATAGAGGATGTTCTCTAAGTAATTTCTCTAAAATACTAATTTTTTAACCTGCTTGAATATAAAGATCTGTTACAGAGAAACAGGGATCTCTTCTAGTATCCTAAATATCCATTACTTCTAAAATATTTGGAAGCTTCTTGAGATGAAAGAGAAAATGGGCAGAAATGGATGAATGCTGCTGCATGCAAAGACACTGCATGTATTGGATGCCTGGTTGCCATGCATTCTTCTGCACACCAAGCACCTAAATGCCACCCCACTCACCCATGCTGTATGCTCCTTCAGGTAACAGCCCTTATATTCTATGGTGTTTGGGTGCTTCAGCTGTTGCAGAAACTTGACTTCTTTGATGATATCCTGCCATTTCTAATAAAAACAAAACAAAAAGATATGGGTATATTTCCCCACTTAATCCCCTACATGCTCTCATGCACTACACGCGTCAGAACAGGCTGAAAAGCAGCCAGGAGGCATTTTTATGGTGCAAAGATGACAAGAGCTTTGCATCCCAGTTGCAGTATGACTGCCCTAAGACAGGTTAAGCTGGAAAACAAAAAAAGGTTTTCTTTTCCCCTCATTTATTTGCAGTGCATTTTACCCAAAGCATTGCAACTGTTAAGCACTGTGAGCTGCTCACACGCCCCAAAGCAGACAGCAGCTACAGCACGTGCTGCAGGCAGGAGCAGTTGGCTGTTCGCTAACAACAGCAAATAAAAGTAGCAATTAACAAGCAATAATTGAAGCGAGGCTGATATTCCAAATACTATGCCTATGAAATTTTATATTATAAATCCAGAGCAGTGTTTCAGGTCAGCTCTACGCTTCACTTGATACCTCAGTGAGTTGTGGTTATGGCTCCTGCAGCCCAGGTGTTATTAATGCACTTATTACAGAAATAACCACCCTACAAGCGTTCTGAATTCCTGCTTGCTTTCTTAAACCAAACTATTTGTCAGGATTTGCATAAATTCATTTTCCCTCTACAAACCTCTGTGCTTCCTATGGAAGTGAGCAACAGCTACAGCATCACAAGGCTGCTCTGCTGATTTCACTGACCAACTTTACAGTACAGCTGTATCAGAACTGGCTGCACCACCTTACCTCATTGGTTTGCTTGCCGCTGTAGGACATCTTCTTGACTGCCACCACCTCATTAGTGTGGGAATTTGTAGCCTGCAGGAGGAAAAAGAAATTAAGTGGAAAAATAAAAAAATCATTCTTTTTTCCTCCTCGTGGAGTGAGCTGTGCCTTTAGCAAACACAGACCTTCTTCCCCTGTATCACATCCTGGCAAGCTCCTGCATTTCAGGGACACCTGCATCACGATAAGATTTATGAGACAACTATTTTATCACTCTTTTCTGGCATTATTTATCTTTCTGTAATCACTGTCCCTCCCTCAGGCCTTACTACACTTGCTACCTCTTCAGCAACGCACAAACCAAGGTCCAGTATCACACACTGGGAGTGTGCAAAACACAGTTGGATTGAAACTGCGGCAAAAACAGCTTTAGGTTCAAAGATTTCCTAAAGAAACAAATGAAAAGGCACAACAAAATGTCACCCAAAGCCAACCACGCAAACAGTGACACTGTCAAACAGGTATTTCAGCTTCCAGTTGCAAGATTCTTCAAACTGGAATGTAGCCCAATTAAAAGAAAGCAACCTTCCTTTCACCGCAAATTGTTTCCACTTTTCTGGATTTGGTGTGCAGGATAAAGTGGGGAAAAACCCCCAACAACTTGGTAAAGGCACACTGCTGAAAGCAGAACCACCGCGTCATCTGGGCAATGTCTCTGAGGCAGTAAAGGCTGAATTAAGTTATGCTGGATGTTTTGCCATACCTGTCATACCAGAAATCTAATTTTCAAGCACTACGGCAGGCTTATGCCCTAAGGTACTTAAAAGCAGTGGCCAACCACCCGTATGTGTAAGGGCTGCAGAATGATGGATCACTGCTTCATTGAACACTCCTCCTTTCCCCTCAAACTCGCTGCCAAAAAAGCAAAACTCCTGTGCATTACTTAGTTTGCTCCTCTGCTTAGCAGCTCCTCCAGTTCACTCCTCTAGGCCTAATTATTTCCACTGTTAAGGCAAAGGATGTACAACGATTTTAACTGTATCATCTTTGGAAAAAAGCCTACATGACTTAGACTCTCTGCTCTACACCAAAAAAAAGAGCATCTTGTTTTGGTACCAAAAGCCAGGCAGAAAAGATCAATGAGTCTAAGGTCACTTTTGTCCAGTTTCATCCAATATTGGGCTTTTTCCAAACCTCTGCTCTTCGAACAATCCATTTATGTACAAGGTGGCTTTGGATGCTCCAACAGCTGAAGACAACCCATGCTGGGGAGCAGACCTCCTCTTACCGCCACGGTTGTTAAATATACCACGGTTGTTGTACAAAGCAAATTATTTTGGTGTTCTTGGGCTGTTATCACAAAATAAAGATTTCAGGAATGGATTTATAGCAACAAAAGGAATGTGTAATTCACATCACTTATGGAATTGGGTCACCTAACGTAGGCAATCTGCACACAGTTGTGCTCTTTGCTGTTGGTGGTTGAGCAGATGTCAAATTACGGAGCCATGCTATTCATATCAATGCAAACCTCATCCAAACAACCATTGTGAAATCAATTTTAAAAGCAAGCCAGAAAAGACTCAGGACATTTACATTTCCAACAAAAATTGCCAGACCAAAACATGATGGCTTTTAATACAAAAACACACATCTTCAAACAAGTCAGAGAGCTGATACACAACTCAGTGCTCAAACAGGCTGAAGGATTTGCTTTCAGCCCAAAGCAAACAAAGAAAAGCAGAGCTGCTATATGTGCTGACGTTGTGCTCATTTGATTCCTGCATGGAAATCATTGCTATCCCAAGTTCTCTTCCAGGGCAAGTGATCCCACTGGTAGCGACAGCTCATACAAGTTTTCACAGCCCCAGCAGGACTCCAGTTCTTCTTTTCATCTTCACTGGATAACTTACACCTCAAAGCTAAGCTGATCCTGGCCAACAGTAAGTCAGGAAGGAGATGAGTGTCAGCAATCACAAGAAGTGCCTCTGAACTGCAGGTCATCTTTGTCATTGCCATCTCGTATCAGGGCAGCACTGGGGAGGCTCAGGAGAACACTCACCACAATTGGATGCCTGGCATCTGGTTTTAATTTAAAGGAAGAAACGTCAAAGGAAGATATGGGACACTGACAGATTCTGTGTTACAGATTAGTTACATGTTTAGTATTTTAATATCACAGCCACCAGGTCCCAGTGTACAATAAATATCATTAGGCAGAAAAATCACACTTGTTTGTAGCTGTATGACACAGGTATGCTGACCAGAGGCTGAGAATTCAGTTTTAGAAAGAGCTCTGCTTGCCTACATGGCACTGCCTTCATTTCTGCACGCTAAGGACCAAACACTTTAAGTCTTAAAGGAATCCTTCAAGACTTAAAAGGACTGGAAATCCCACTCACTTTTGAGGACAAAAAACTAGTGTCAGTTAAAAGCTTAAAATAAAGCTCAATGTGTTAACCCCTCATTTCAGCTGCTCACAAGGATGAGTACTACGCTCTCAAGTAATGCATTAATCAAAGCCATTTCACGATGCATACAGGGACTTCCAAGACAAATGGCACTGGGTGAACCACGAGAGCACAGCAACGACTAAAGGGAGCTGACACACTTACACTGCTCTGCTCCAGCACACACTGCTCATCAAACCAGTCAGAGAAAGCTGGAAGCAAGTAACTTCTGGCTAAGAAGTTTCAAGAACCACTCACTGCCCTCGTTCAGCACAAGTGTTTCACTCATACAGATGAGCTGGTGCTCTAAGCAAACTTCCAAATATTCCTGTCTGCCTCCAGATCTCTTCAGGTGAGCACACAGTCTCTCATGTCAGCCACGATTTCTTGCTAAAGGGTATAACTGCCCCATTAAGCTGTTGTCACGCTCTCTCAGTTGTGGATGGAGCTGTTGCTGTAAGAAGTATTTCTTTCTAGCAACAAAAGCGATGCCAAGTTAACTCACCAAGCCTCAGCAATAACACACTGGAGAACCACAATCACTTGCCAGTGTCACCAGAGCTACAGCCCCCAGGTCCTTTACTAGCTTTATTTGACTATTTGCCATTTTCTGAATGGCAAAATTTGAGTCTGAGACACAACACATTTGAGCATCACTGCTTTTTTTATTTATTTATTTTATTAGGCCTGGCAGGAATATTCCTCTTCTCCCAGTTTCTTGGTAGGAAAAAAAGGCTCCTTATTACCTTGTTCAAATACAAACTCACAGAACTCAAGTAGGCTTGAAAAGTCAATGTCAAATGCTTCATAGCCCAACTTGCCCACGGTATTCAGTTCTGTCAGAGAAGCAGCACTGAACTGCATAGAAACCCCACAGTATTCAGAAATATAATAATCAGCCAGGGAGGAACCGACCTCAACTCTGCAAACACAGAGCTGATAAAGTATATAGGAGATGGAAGAAGAGAAGTTCTGGGGAACCACAGCAGTCTCCTACCTAACCAGGGCAAGATTTTTCTTGTAAGCCAGCTTGGTAGATTAGATCTCTGCTACTCCTCGCTCTCCCTGGAAGCACGAGGAGCTGAAGGACAAAGAAAGCAACTTCACTACTTCACCACCGCCATAAAGCACATCACACATCCTTCTCCTCATCTGGGAAACGCAGTGAGTAGGATCTCCCTACTCCAGTCTGAAAAGCACTTCCTCTTCTTACAGAGTGGATCAACACACCTCGTAAATTTTACAACCTCACCCTCTTCGCATGCAGTGCACTTAATATTACACTTCCACCTACCTGTTACCTCACCCAACAACTACAAGTGTCTGTCCTGCTGCTGAAGATCCCTATAGCAGAAAACCCCTTCGGTTCCACCAACACCTCCACTGCTGCCCAAAAGCACAACCAGGGAACAGTATGACAGCTTCCAGTCTTGCAGTCACTTATCTAATTGCATTAATGTCTGATATTCTAAACTTTCAGCTGTGGTGCACTTGATCTTCTGGAGTGTCAGGACATGCTACTCAGCAACTGTAATTTGTGTCTGACCTATTTTTTGATACTGAATTCTATTTAATTTTCACTGATAAGGGCTGGATTATAATTACTTCCAAGTCCAGTACCTTGGATTTGGCTTCCTTTCTCTCCAATTGTAAAAGCACTATTCTTCTCACCTTCCAGATTAAATTCTCTTGGCTATCAATCAAAAAAGTACCCGCTTTCCTCTTGAATTCCCACTTCTCATAAGACTTTCTCTTTGCTTTTGCCACTGAAAGCATCTGCTATTCAAGACCGTGTGATACGTAATAAACATAAAGAAAATGAGGATGACAAAGCAAGACAGCATTCCAAAAATATCTCCAACTCCTACATTATCAGAACAGCAGAGAAATTACTCAGGAAGCCTGAAAGTAATTTGATGCTACTTCCACAAATCTTTACTCAAACAGCAACAAACACAATTCATTAATAGAGGTAGCTTTTAACTCTAAAAGCATCTGAATCATTAATTCACTACATACATTTATTTGCAATGATTTACAAGCATACGAGCACCAAGCAGTGTGCCTTGAAATTCCAGTTTGACCAATTTATTTCCGACTGCCTCGATTCAACTTTCAGCATCTGACAGCACCAGATACCATGTACTCAACCTGTATGGCTGGATGTGTTATGCCTATAGTTAGCGGCCACTGTAAATACAGCTGCAACAGCAAAGAGCTCAGAAGTGCTCTGGAGACACTTACTTTCCAGCTGTGCAATGAACAAGCTCCCACACACAAAGCACTAAGAGCTGAAAGGATGTTCCTTGAAAACCTCAGCATGGTTTTATCTTTCAAAAAAACAAAGTCAAGAATCGTACTTACAAAGTAAACCGCTCCAAAACTTCCGTGTCCGATTTCATGTAAACCCACAAATATTTCTTCAGGATCATCTTTGTAGAACAGGTCAGCTATTTCTGGGTCCTTTGGCACCCCTTTGCGCATGTTGAATAGGATTATGAACTGGTTGGCGCCTTCGGTTCCCAATCAGTTTCTTCCTTCATCGACAAAGTAGTTTGCAGACAGCATTCAGCACCTGGTAAAAAAAGTTCATCTTCAGATCTCTTTCCTTTACACGTGTTTCTATGACAGCAAAACAAGAGGAAGCACTTTCAGGAGCAACAGACTTCACTATCGTTTCCTTCAGCAAATTCTTTTAAATTATTAGGCCAATTTAGATGGAGAGATAAAAATGCATTCAGGGTACAACAGCTCTATCTCATACAGGAAGCAAGTGCTACAATTACACTAAAGTCCACTCGAAGACAAAAGTCCTGCTGCCACGCACAACATCCTGTGACACAAGTTGCTTATTCTTCACGCTGCTCTCCTAATGTGTCACTTTTCAGACTATCACTATTGTTCCTCCTGCTTTTCTCTGCTGGTTGTTTGCTTTGTTTCTCTACTCCCACTTGCCAGCTGGTGCTAAAAGAACAGTTAGCTTCTATTCCACAGCAACACTTCACAATCATGTGAGTGTGGGGTTTTGTTTTGTGTTAAATATATATTATTTTAAGTTTTCAGTGCTCGAAGTCAGCCAGTACTGTTGGTTTTTGTAACTCTGTCAGTGCCAGAACTTCTACCACAGATCTGCTTTTGAAAGCTCCCAGACTCCATCCTGCAAGGCAGGTATTCACACCTTTAACACCTTATTTAGCACAAGCATGTAATTAGAATCATGGAACTGGGCTCCACCTACATGAAGATTTTCAATATTAAACCCGCAAAAAGCAAAACACTACCAAGTCCCATGCTTATCATAAAAACACCCTGAAACATCTGCATTGGTTCCTCACCAGTGGTGTACAGAGGAGTGATGGATGCCTCTGCTCAGCTCTGGCCTTCTGAAGCCCAGCAGATTAACTGCAGCAGTTCCTAACAGCAGTCTGGAGCAAATCTCAAAACCCTACTTCCCCTATGTAGTTCAGTACCTGGCTTATTGATACCACATCTTCTCAGTGCATCAACAAAAATACACATGAAAATAATCACTAAAGTGCTCTGCCTGCTTCACATCATAAATCAGTACAGTACTGGAAGAAAGACTAGCTGAAATATAGGAACCGGATTAAATTAAAATATACGTTAAAGGCTCTGAAAGATTTCAAACTGCAAACAGCACCCAGACAGAGCCAGGATGAAAGCAGAGCATAATTTTGGTCTAAGGCTGAGACATTCCCCTTGGCTCAGGATGACAAGTAATGGAGCGACAAGCACAGCCAACTGCGGCTCGTTAGAGGTGCTCAGAGCACCCTGCTGAAGCATACCTGGGTAACTGTGGCACAAAGCATGCTCTGCGGCTCAGATTCCATTCAGCAGCATTGTTGTGTGCTCCTGTCTCCCCAAATCCTGCGCGCTCCCAGTATTCTGCAAAGAAAAGCAATTATCAGCATTTAAAATGAAGTATTTAAATCCAGGGCCTCGTTCTAATAAATGGAAACACATCTAGGAAGGTCCATCCACTATGAAGGGATCATTTGAAAGCACAGAAAAGGGAGATGCTACCACCCATAAACACAACCATCCCTCTTTAGGTGAAGAGGCTCTATAATATTTGGTATGTTTGTATATCAAAGAGCAGGATGCAGGAAATTAGATTAAGTGCCACATTCTTTGATTTTTGTAAAGGTTCTCAAGCTCGTTTGGAAGTCTGTTCTCAGAGCACATTCTTCAGATGGCCTCCAAAAAGGACAAAGCTCATAAGGCTAAGGCTGGCACTGAATTCAGTGTGCTAAGCCTGACAGCACACAAAACCTTGAAGACCTAAACATCGATATATCAGACACCATTGGATTGCATCAGCAAGAGAATGAGCAAGGCCAAAAAATAAACTAAAATAAAATAAAAGGAGGGCAACCAGTCAAACCCAACACTTCCCAACAGGCCCAGACCACTCATAGCAGAGGATGCAGCCAAGTGCAACAACACCCAACCAACCACCCCCAGGTTCAGGCCAAACACTTGCCCTCAGATACCTACAGCCTTATCACAATATGTGAAGTAATACTTATCTGAATTAGTGATAAGAAACTAATGCATCTTCTTGCTTATTAGGAAATAACATCTGCACAGGAGACCTCCTGCTTGTCATTACATGGCCAAACCCACCATTTCTGCCTACTGTCCTCGATGACAGTGCACCGCTACTGAGCTGTTTTAAAGTAACCCAAAGAGCTTCAGAAAAAGGATCTGTAATGTTTCAGCCAGTCAGTGATATTTTCCTTTCAATTCCTGTTATCTACCAGGGATAAACTAATGACAGAAGGCAGATGAATGAAATGATTATTCATCCCCAGCTGACTGGCCTCACCCAGAGGTGCTATATTTACCACATACCTGCACACATGGGCAAAGAATGCAGTATTTCAGGTCTGGCACTCTCCAGCCAAGTGAAAAATCCATTTGGCTTTAGAACAACAGAAAACAAACTAGGGAAGAAAAGCATTTATCCATCTCTAGTCAAAGGAATAGCACCAGAAACAAAATCACTGCAGCTCTAATACTCAAAAGTAAACTGGGATTTAAAATGTCTTGACGAAAGAATAGAATCATTGAGGCTGGGAAAGACCCCTAAGATCACCAAGTCCAAGTCCAACCCATCTCCATTTTATGCCAACACCTCAAGCTAAGCTCTAGGTCAGAATGCCATTCTAACTGGGACAGATGTACACAGCGAGGCTGTGCGATGTGCAAACCTTCTTAGCAGGACTATGAATTTCCAGTAATGGCCATCAGCAAAGCCTGGGATGCAAAGAGCTGCCAAGAGCAAAGGGAGTGCTGGGGATTGGCATGGCACCACAGCACGGCACAAAGTGCGGTCGAGACAGATACAAATCACAGGCTGGGTGGTAAGCTGGCAAAGCTGCAAATCCTTCGTATTAAGACTCCCTTCTAGACATGGAAAGATTAAAGGAAAGACAGTTTAAATAGTGCCTGGCTTAATTCTTCAGGGCATTACGGCAGCTGAATGCCATCAACAGAAATTACTCAAGTTCAAGGTTTCGTCCATATAAGCATGTTGCTTCGGTTGCTGAGCTACTTATTTAATGCACCAAGAAACAATTTCTATTGTAAGCCTGATTCCTACTTCTCATCCTTCCAAAGGCACATGGGAATCTGCCTTTGAGACTGCATGTACCAAAGCCTTCAAATGAAAATAGCATTAGTCATATGGGCAATGACTTATGGATGTGACAGGTGACTCAAGATTTTCTGAGAGTGTGTGAGCAGCACTGGGGTCAGACGAGGCCGCCTGGCAATGCCTCCAACTGCCTACCTCCAAATTGCAGCTCTCAGTCACCAGCTGGTGGAATGCTCAGCCTTTGGGGACACACTGCTCATGCTCTGTTTCTGGAATGCTGTTCTGGGCTGGAGAGGCAGGAGGAACTGGAGAGGAAATGCAGCATTAGGGATGACACTAAGATATGTGAAGATCACAGAATGGCCTGGGTTGAAAAGGCCCACAGTGCTCATCCAGTCCCAACCCCCTGCTATGTGCAGGTCACCAACCAGCAGCCCAGGCTGCCCAGAGCCACATCCAGCCTGGCCTTGGATGCCTGCAGGGATGGGGCATCCACAGCCTCCCTGGGCAACCTGTCCCTCTAAGAAAAGACTGTCTAATGAAACATGCTATGATTGCTACGCTGATAGCAACTGCTGGGTTAAATTCTTGATTGGGGAACAGGAGAAAAATCAGGAAGTTACATCCTATATCACACAATGTGCCAGTTGGACAATGCTTCTGTGACATTCATGCACTCAGCCACAGAACACTGATTTGCTTGAACCACAGCCAACCACACCAGTATTTATAATGGTCTGCTGACGTGCAAGTTGGGCAGAGTATCATTCATTAGTGCCCCAAATCTGAGCAGCTTCCTGAGCCCAGTCAAATCAGCAGAGAACAAAGGGAAATAGCATCAAGAGACCGGAGTTTTTAAGGATTTAAAGAGCATCCAGTAATAACATTTTATTATTATTATCTAGTAACATAGGATAACCTGCAAACAATGGGTTTTTGGCACCTTTTCATGCACACCAATACTGTCATCACTCCAGTTTTTTTATAGATGTGATATGCTTACGTGCAAGCTTAAGAGAAGCATTGCTCTGAGCATCTCCAGCAGCTGGGCATTTCCATTGCATTGGCTTCCTGGGAGAAAAACAGCTTTCCTGTCCGTTAGAACAGCCAGTGCAACACCCAAGGAAAAACATCTAACACAAAGTGCCTTTCTCAGCTTCCTGGCAGGGTAACAGGGAAGTGGCACACATGCAGGTAACAGGGAAAGGACAAGCTGCAGCAACAAGAAGTTGGTGGGGACAGTGGGCACAGCCCAGGGGCCAAGCTCTGCTAACAGCTGGGTTTGTTCCAAGGGGAAACCACTGCATGCCAGGCCACCTCTGCTTGGGGAAAGGCAAAAATCACCAGCTGCTTTAACATCTCCTTCATGGGAGATGCCCCAGTCAACCAGCACAAAGCAAGATGCTGAAGAAGTGCACTGAGAGCTATAAGGGCTGGACCACTTGTGCTTGAAGCAATGAGGCAAGGAGGCACAGGGAGGCCCTCAGATGGCCCCAAGTCTCACTGGACATCCCTGGGGGCTCTTAGATGTCCATGCAAACACTTGGGTGCCCCCAGAGCTCCTCAGACCTGCCTGTGGCTCATTATGTTCCTATGTCTCTTTGGACCACCCCTGTGTTCCCACATCTAATGGAATGCCCCTGGAGCCCCTCAGATGTTCCAACGTCCCTGGGACATCCAGTGGCCCTTAGGACAGCCTCGTGTCTCCTTGAATGCTCCCAGAACCTCTCTGAAGTCCCTCTCCAGTGTGGCACTGCAGGACACGGTTCACTGGTCGTGGTAATGGTGGACTGACAACTGGACTGGATGATCTTAGAGGTCTTTTCCAACTCTAATGATTCTATGATCGCCCCACGACCACTTTAGCAATTCAGCCTGGAGTAGCTTGCCTCCCCATCCCAAAAATCCACCCTCAGGAGCACAGCCCAGCCAAGGCAGAGCCCCCCCCTCCAAGCACTACTGCAACACATTTCTTTTTTTTCAATGGTTTTGAAAAACAAAATGTCCCCAAAGGCAGGCAGCCCTTCAAACACATGCGTTACTGCTTTTGGTTTTCATTTGCACAAAGATTCTCCTTCCTCTACCAGTTATGACCTCCAAGTGCTAAGTGAATAACAGGTTACAGTTGTGTGCCCATATTCTGTAACCACCACCATGTGCTATGAGGATGTTTCTTGATCAAAATTACCGCAGCCCCTTGACCAACCTGTGACCTGCCCAAGTTCCAACACCCCAACGCCTCCCCTTTCTTCAGTGCGGTCCCTCCAAAAATCTGGAGGATGGAACTAAGAAAGGAATTCTCAGACAAGCTCAAAAGCTGCTGGTAAAAACTGTCCCAAAGCAGAGACCTGCCTCAGAGCAGGCACGCATTCAAGTTCCATTGCAGCACTCACACACAGACACCAAAAATATATATTTTTTTGAAGTATGAGCCCTTTCTCCCTTTAATTGCTATTTCTGGCTAGCATGGCCGTGCTCAAACACCCCACCCAATGCTTCTGCAATGTATTAAAGCTATTTTCTTCACTTATGCACAGGCAACGATGGACGGAGAGCCCTCAATGCTGTGGAAACAGGTGCCTGGGTTTGCCTGCAGCAGTGGGAATCTGTAACAGACACCTCCAGCACAACTACAGTCACACACATGGACTGAAGGGGACAGGGGATGGACTAACAGAGGTTCCAGGCTTTAAGTCGGTGGCAAAATTCCAAGTGAAGCCCTCCACTCAAAGCCTTCCAATCATGCAGCTTCTCCAAAGCGCTTCTAAAGGAAGGAAGAACAGCATCAAGGCTTCTCTGCGGTGCAGGCAAGTGAAACAACTTTTAACCTACCCAGATCCTGACGCATAGCTATGATAAGGAGCCCCAGCTGTCGTCATGCTATAAAAGGAAAAAGGTTTCTGATTCCATTTAGAGAAGGTGATTCAGTCACACTGCATGCGCTGGCAGAGCTGTACCACCTTCACGTTACCGAAGTCCTGAGTTATTTCAAGTGCAGCCTAATAATTCTGAGAAGAAAAAAAACCCACCCTCTTGAAAGCTGTATTTTAAGCTCTTCAGTATCATTTCTTTGATTGCTAAGAATACTTCACTCTTACAGCCACGCATGCTGATTATAGTTTATTAGTATTTAGCTTATTTTACTGTGTAAAACACTACGACACGGAGCTGGTGTGCAAGTTGGTTATTTAAAGTTTTCTCACAACGTACACAAAGTGCAGCTGTACTGCAGCTTTTGTTTGCTTAAATTAATCACCGATTCCGTGCTTGTCAGAGAAGGTTTTGCTCTGGAGAGAAGCGGCCAATCCTCTGCTGTGCCCAGTCTGCAAGTGATTCTACGCTACCTGCAAGGAGAGCGGGCAATGGGGCCAGAACTGCAACATCAGCCATCCCCAGCCATGGTCAGCAGCAGCCCCTCAAACACTGCTCCTCTTTCCAAAAGGTTCAGGTCCTAGAAAGAAACACAAGAGCTTCCTTTTGCCAAGCATTCAGCCAACCATCCGCCTCGAACGGCATCCTGGCACATCCAGAGGTGGATTCAGCAACCTCCAGTGCTGACACGTGGATCGTTGTGAGTTAACTCACACTAATAGAGATTACTCACGCTAATAAAGAATGATTCAGTACTTTACTGACAATGGCAATCATTGTGTGCAGTGGCCCTGGGATATGAAATTAAATGGGTAAATTGCAAGTTCCACTGTAAATGTGTACCTTTAATGATTTTTTTTTTCCCCTCTGGTTAAGCTGTTTTAGAGAAAACCTAGCTCCGTTTGTAACATCTCTATTACTAGCATTTATATGCTAAGAAAAAGGCTTCTCGCTCCCAACATCAAGATTTCATCACGTATGGATCATGAAACTAAGGAAGCTGCCTCCTTATATTCATCAGACTTCCAGCAGCATTTTATCAGCCTCTTTATCACATCACTGACAGGCCAGGCAGCTCCAGACAGTCACAAATTCATGGCTTCTATGCTGTGTGCTCCTGAGAGGCACAAATAAGTCACCACATTTGTTTATGAAAGCACACTCAGAGTTTCCTACCTATGAATGTCACGGCTTCCAAAACTGCATCCATTTTGTGGCTGGCAGCTATTTTAGGTATTTTAAAGAAGTTTATATTCTGGCCACTACACCATCAGAGAAGGCAGTGCTGGGCAGATCC
>JAPSGF010000054.1:160238-317833 GCA_035772895.1 Perdix hodgsoniae
ATCACATCCCCAGCACAGCCCATCACATCCCCAGCACAGCCCATCACATCCCAGCACAGCCCACCACATCCCCAGCACAGCCCACCACATCCCCAGCCCCACCCTCACTGCTGTGCCACTGATGCACAGCCACCACCGCAGCCTTCCTCCAGCCCTGCGCAGGCACCCAGCAGCCAGCCTGCAGGCAAGGACACTGCTCTTGCCAGCTCCTCCCATAGCAGCCACCCAGAAGCTCCATGGCAGCGCGGACAAATGGATCTGCTCCCTATAAGGGATGTGTGTAATCATTAAGATGATCCCCAAGATAGTTTTGAGTCCCCAGCACTGGGTTATATGCACGGAGGGTGCAGGAGCTGCCATCCAAGCACTGGCAGCAGGTAGCATCTGCTGCTTGGGAGATGAGTCACGGCACGAAATTCCCCTCTATTTTCTAGGAACCAGTTAGGCAGCCAATGGCTGCAGCAATGATCCAAGTGGGCAAACACCCACACGAAGCAGCAGAAATATCCTCTTTTCAAAAACAGACATTGTATTAGGTACGTTGACTGCAGATTTCAAGTAGAAGAGATGGCAATTTGGAAAATCATCTTGGGAATGGGAAAACATCATTCAGATTCATTTGAAGGCAGCATAAATTTCATTAAGATGCATTAAGGGCAGGAGAGGCTGGGATAGATAAACCAATTTAAATAAATTTAATGGATTTGAGGACATTTTGAGGGAGGAAAGTAAACATCCAGGGGAACCCTGACACCCCACAGCACACGCCTGCACCTTCAGGAACTGTATCACCTCCTGCCAAACCTGTCTCTTCCCCAAACTTCAACCAATCTCAGCAAAGCCAGCCTCAATCTTACAGCGCTGAGGGATTCAGCTCCCTCTGACCTTCCAGTTTCTCCCCACCCCAAAGCACGACCTCATTTACCACGAGCACAAGGGACAAAACAATTCCGCAGCTGCAAGGAAACAGGAGGATCCCAGAGGTACATCAGAGTTCTCACACTCCTGGAGCACTGAGATACATTTTTGGTTTTGTCTTCTAAGTTGATAACAAGAGCTCCAAAACCTCTGTGCCAGTCACAAACGAATAACACTTCCAGATCAGCCCACGGGCTCCTAGAATTACCTGCAGGCTGTAGGCTCTCCGTCAGAGAGCATGAGACGGCCTTCTTGAATTACCAGGACTGATAAAAATCCAGTAGGACAAGAGAAATTCCATCTTGCTTTCGGATGCCTAGAAGCTACATCCTCACCTATCGGTGGAGTGAACTCCAAAGCTCACCAACAACAAGATGCTACTGCCCTAACCCTGAGCCATACGAAGCTTACAGAAGATCAGCTATGCTCCATCGACGACTGGAAAATGCTTTAAAAGCAGAGTGCAAAAAGCTACGCTCACCTAATAGCAGTCCGTAAGAGTAAATAAGGGTTTACCTTGAATGCCTCCCAGCCCGGTCTGGGCTCCCTGTACAACCCCAAGACAAGGCAGAAGCTCTCCCAAGTCAGGACTGAGCACAAACCAAAACGCACGTTTCTACATAGCTTAGCTCCACACAGCACCACAGCTGGATGGTTTGTAATGCTGCCGTAACAAATTAGCAGCAGAACCTCAATTAGGTCAGAAGTCAACAGCTGAGCACTGGATATTAGCACAAGCGTTTAATTAGCACAGCAACCACAAGTATCAGAGCAAGTTCAAGAGGAGGAAACTTTCACTCCATTACAGAAGTTGCTTGTTTTGTCTGAAATCAGTGCTGTAAGCGCGAGTTGTGTGGTCAGCCTCATCACCTGCTACAACACACACCTGCACTGCCATCAGTATGCACAGAACCCCCTCAGCACTATCAGACTGTGATTTTACAGGCGTATTTTCCTTAACAGATCCCCCACCGGGGGATTTTCAGGTATCCCCTGATGTGAAGTAGGAGCCGGAGCTCTCTGCAAATGCTCACAGTGAACGTGGGGGTTGTGCAACTGGTAGCAATGAAGGCACAGGCACACATCACACATCAGCATACAGCTGGTCTCAGTTCTGATGGAGGTAAAATATACATCAGTATTTCCCTTCCAGAAGAAACCTGGCCTCTCATTGCAGAGCAGCACTGATTCAATCCCAAACCAGACTCAAAAGATGACAGCGCAACCCCATTAATACACCCAGCGTCTTGTCCCTAGCTGCAATCAGTACTGCAGAAATGGGATAAAGATGCAAAATCTGAATATGATAACCAACATTTCTACCCATTCAAATCCCAGGTTGCTCCTGACTTCCAAAAATCCCAAATCCAAATTATCTGAAGCAACAGGAGAATGCAGCAGATGGGGAGGGGGTAGCAGCTGTGTTTCCCTTTTCCAGTAAAGGGACACCTATGTATTAAAATTCTGCTAACACAAGTGTGTAAAACTGAAGCACAACTATGTGTATTATATCAAGTGTGCCTACAACACTGCCTGGTTTTCCTCTCTGTAAAGGGTAAAACTGCAGCCTTGTAGTCAGCTTCACTGTTGTATGGAGAGCAGCACTCCCCACAGAGTGCTCTCCTATGCCGCTCCTCTTCCCCTTTTCCAGAACACATAAAGCACCAAAGTGATTCTTAACAAACCAAACTGAAGTCATTTGCTAAGTCCTTCACTTTAAAGACCGTCACCACTCAGCAGTGGGCATCATTCATACCTCTGGTCACTGATTTTTCATGTCCATTACTGCTATCTGAGCCCTACCCAAGAAGACCAGACCACTTCCATGACACATCAGTAACACAGCAGGCAATTATCCCACAGTTTGCCATGTGCATATCCTCCACCCACCTGCTATACACTACATACAGTCAGTGAAAGTGATGTCAGCAATGTGAAATAGTTCCCAAGCCCGCAACTTAGGAGGACCAAGACTGAAAATTAGTACCTGAGCAGAGCATAGGAAGCCTCACCACTGCATAAGAACTGTCGGAGCATTCTGTCATCAAATATGAGCAAACACCCATCTGCAGCCTTCTCATCCATGCATCCAACCCAAAAACTAAGGGCAAAAGGATCCGAGGGTCCATCCCAGATCAGCACCCCAAATACCTGCACCCCAACAGCTGCTATCAGCACCAGCCAGAAGAGCACGGCCTTACTGAGAGGGAGAGATAAACCTCACAGTCAAAACACCACCAAATGTCCTGTAAATCTCAAAGCGTGACCCAAGTCAGCTGCTAAACAAGCCTGATAGATGTTAAAGGCTACAGAAACCAGTGTCCTTCACTGGTGTTAGCTGGTGATAGCTGTGCTATCTCCCAAAACAGGCACGGACAGAGCGCGCACATAAGGACAAGGAATGAGATGACCAGCACAAGAAGTAACTGCACCACACACAGCCCAAGCACACTTCTGACTGCCAAGCAAAACAGAACACAACTAAAATGAGCTGCAAGCCAGGAACGTGCTCAGAAGCTATTCAAACATACACTGCAGCAAAAATGTACTTGTCTTCTGATATGCAGCTGTCCTTGGAAGTTCTGGGGGGTTGGGATGTGGGTTTAAGGCAGTCCCAACACAGCCAGCAGAGCTTCTCAATTAGCTGCCATAGTATATATGCACTAGCAGACAAAATTTGGTGTTCAACATATCCACGTTAACCACCAGAGGTTTCTTGATTCAATTCAGTAAATGCATTAATTGGCATACAACTTAGAAATGAGGATAAAATATTAAACCGCTTCTGAAAACAGAGGAATATGACCTCATTACTATACAAAGATTCTGGAAAAGCTACAAGGAATCTAGCTGCCATCATACATCCCTCTGTCCTGCCCAGCAGTATCATTCACCACCCATACTCCCTTCACACTTAGTTCAGTGAACGAACTGCTCTTGAGGGAGAGGAAAATGACAGTGAGAGCAGCAGATCCTTCGAAATCAACATCAAAGGAGATCTTTTAGCAACAGAGGGGAAAACTCCTACCTGGGATGCGCCTGTTGTGTTGACAGAGGAAATCATGCTCTGTCTTCAGACTTCCACAGCCAATCCAAGTCAGCATGAGAAAGCCCAAGTCAGCAGGACTCGGGGCTGCTGAGTTTTGGTAGGCATTAATGGCACATAATAAAGGGGGAGAGGCATGGAGCCAGGAAAGCATTGCTGAATACATTAAAAAAAAAAAAAAAAAGTGTTATTTTTAACAGCACATTTTAAGACACTGAAGCCCTAAAGCAAAATAGTTAGAACATTTTCTTCCATCCATGTTCTGATAGTGCATGAAGAGCTTTCAGAGGTTGTGTATGCGAGGCCAGTACAGCAAAAGAGGCAGATCCCAGAAAGGAAAGCTCACCTACTGCAACAAACCAACATAGGAAGGGTGAGTTTATTCATGCAGTATGCTGAAGAGCTGGAAATGGAAACATCCTGTATGGCCCTTTTCAGGTCAGCACACACAAAAAACCCAACAATAGATTCACTATCATAGCGAGTGACTGGAAAGCACACTGGTGGAAACTGATGGTATCTTCCACCTCTCCTTCCTACCCATAAAAAGTCCTTATAACTTGCATTGTTGTGTGTTTTCTGCAAAGAGGGAGCAACGTCAGATCCAGATCCACTCCTTTGACTTTTTTCCTTCACTACAGCTTCTGTGCTTTTCCAACTACGTGGCTGATCTGTGAGGTCCCACCTTTCCTTGCAGTCCCTACCATGCTTGTGTCCACAGCTACGGACATACACCTGCAAAATTAACAGCAGACAGAAATGCTTGCAAAATACATCACGCCTACTCCCGTAGTCTTGGAGGTTTATAAAAAGCTTAAAAATGGAAAGAATAATCTTTAAAACAGCCTGACAGCCTCATTTACCAAACATTCTGGTTTGAAAAGAAGAAAAAAAAAAAAAAAAAAAGAGAAGATGAGAAGATTCACATTCAGAACCAGTTAGAAGCTAAAAATAACCAGCCAGCTGCAATTCCCACCTTATGTGGCCAGGCAGAAGTGCTTTGTTCTCCCCCTCCCCAAGCACACACATGCTCACTTCCTTCTTCATTGCAACATCAGAAGCTGCACTTGATGCTAACAAGCCACAAAGTCCTGCCCAGAATTTAAAGTCACGCCCCAGTAGTTACACAAAGCTCTTCATACAAGAAATAAAATAAAAATAAAAAGAAATCCATTTACTCAACTTCAGTTCACATTTTAATTCCCAAGCTGTCTGGACTGCTCACAGACCAGAATTTTCATTCGAGGCTCCCTCTACTCAGATGTCTCATTAAAAAAATAACAAAACATGAAGTAACCCAGCTTACTGCACACTGTGAGCTCCTTTAGCTAACTGCTCTGTCATACAGAGACCAAACCCTCCTGAACATGCAACTTTTAGGTATATTCGGTCTTCACTTTTTTTTTTTCCTTCCCTAAAAGCATAAAAAGGGAAGGCAGCAGTAGTGGGTGGGGGAGAAAAAAAATAAACCTAGGCTGATACAAAAGTGAAATTCAACTGTGCAGGAGGTACGCTGCTCTTAGAAGGAGGTCCCAGATATCACAGCAGATGTGCAAAAGAAGCAAAGGGCCTCCAGAAGGCTAGCCGGCTTCCAGTGCAAAGGCAACGTGCTCCTCTCTGCCCTGCCTGCTCACAGAGGCAACAAGCACTTATGAACAAAAAAATCCCTCCACTTCACCCAGCTTGTCCCCTGGGATGAGCAGAATGCAGAAAAAGTGGCACACATCAGTCATTCGTGCTGCAATGCTGAAAAACACAACCCAAACCTCCCTCTGCCCAGGAGATGGCTCTGGGCAATGAAGCTCCATCACCCCTCCAGAGGGATGCCACTTGTCACGTACCAGCAGCACAGGAGCATACTGCAGGTAAACGCAGCTCCTTGGCCTCTAAGCAACCACCAAGGACAGGTAGGTTTAAATATCTATTTTACTTTTTTTTTTATTATTAATTAAAAACAAACAAACAGAAAAACCACCAACAAACAAAACAAACGCCACCAAGCAGCCCTGTGAGAGCTTTGCAACAGCTTCCTCAGATCAGCCTTCCACCAGAGGAGGTAGAATACCCTACAACTGTACCAGCAAATGCTTGTGGTTGTGCAGTGCTGGCAGTCAGTGCTAGGAAGTTCCTTATGCCAGGCTGCCAAGATAAGAGCAATAACTGCAAGTCCACAGCCTCACCAGCCCCTATGCAGCTTTCAAGCTGCTGGAACGCAAAACCATACGATACACAGGGAGCTTCATCCAGATGCTTGGCCTTCAGCTGAACGTACCAGGAGCCCTTAACCTACAAAAGGCAATGCAACCGAAGGCGTTCTTTAAAGCGAGCGGGGAGACAGAGATCATAAATGCGAAAGTTCTTCGACTTCCTCTCTCTGCACTCTTGAGACTCGCCCACAACTGCACCAACAACAGCTGCAGGCACCCTGTGGATGGGCAGGCCCTGCCACCAGCAGCCAGCTGTCCTTTCTCCGCCGTGTTTTCTTCTTCACACATCTGCCACAAACTCCCTGGATGGCTTTGGAAGCCAGGTGTGCTTGGCAATGGGAAGGTTTCTGCTTCTCTGCACTGCTTACTGAAGAAAAGAGCCATCGAGCTGTCCTCTTCTGCATACATACAGCAGGCTGTCTGAAGAAAACTGGCGCTTCCTTTTCTAATTGTAGGTCCATTCTTACAGACTCCAAGCAACCCTCACCTTCCAGGAACACACAGGACTGAGTATTTAGAAGCAATTTTTCACCTGTGCCCCAGTGCACAGCGCCAAGCCCCAGCATTTTTAAAGCCATCACATACCTAAAGCATGAAATGAAACTGCATTTGTCAGTATCTGTTTGCTTACTTATCACCCAATCAATACTGGCAGTGCTTACAAGACAAGCATTTTGCTTTCGTTTTTCCCTACTTTTTATGGCAGCGATATTTTTCTATGCAAGCTATAAAACTATGAATGTGCAACAAAGTATGCCAGCCTTTCAAAAGAGCCCTTCCTTGTTTACGTTACCAAGCTGAACGTAAATTTCCTTCTAAAAAAACACAGGTGCAAATATTGTATGTAAAGCTCCAAACTTGGGTCTCCTGTGGAAGAAACTTCAGAAAATGAGGCAAAACATGAGTGAGAAGGGGATTTCTCACCCGAGTCTTCCAGTGCAACTTGCAGTCCCTGCAAGATGCTTCCAGCTCAGGCTCACGCAGAAGAAATGGAAAGCAAAACCACCCGACTAACTCAGCAAGTCAAACTGAGCAATGGCATGGGACTCTTTTCTGTTTGCTTTCACAGATCACTGCTGCTGTAACTGAGCTGCATAGCAGCCTCCCAGCCCCGTCCTCTTTCCACATCTGAACTTTCACATCCCAAGACCAAGGGTTTGCTGCACAGTATGGATATTCTGCAGCTGGATCAGCTTCCTGCTGACACCAGCCTGCGCCCACACAGCTCAGCAGCACAAAGGAGAAGCTCCAACAGATGGGTTTTCATCAACACCTGCACCAGCTTGAATTCATCCTAGCTTACAGCCTCATGAGTTCAGTGTCAGTTTCACGCTCCCAAAATGCAGAACCCTTGCTCCTGAAGCATGAGTGTCAGTGGGAACCTGACTTTCTATTTTAATCAATACAATCTGTCAAGTTGCAGACAACAGTTTACGTACATCACAAAGAGATGAAACCCCACAGGCAAATAAAACTAAGCTTAGAGTTAGGCCTCACATTTGAAGGCTCTGTCTTGAGTTCAAGTACAAGAGCATAGTGCCAATGAATTTTATGAAAGTTATTAAAGTTTAGTAGCATAAGATATCTGGACTTCCCTAGAATAGGCTTTCTCCTTTTCTTGCATAGTTGCTTGTCACTACACTTACTGAAGGGATACGATTCTGCTATCAAATAAATTAAAAACCACAGTGGGAACATCCACACACGTGTCACAGTCTGTCAGAAGACAGCCTGAGCCTGCAGGCTGCCAACTCTTATGAGCTTTTTACATCTGCTTTACACCTCTTCATATCAGGTAGCAGAATTTACGTTGCCCATTTGAAAACTGAACAAAAGAGAGAAATTCCTAAGTGAGAACACGGCAGATAAAGAGGAACATTTCAGTGGAATATGTAGGACTGCTTTCGGCAAGAAGGCGCTGAAGGCTCGCTGGTGGCACAATAAGCAATTGTGCCATGTCAAGCTGCCAAAATTCACTGAGGCTACGGCCTGACCTGCATGCAAATCCAGTCGTGAAACAAAACTGAAGGGCTCCGGGGAAATGCAAAGCTCAGTGCATCCGCTTGGGTCCTGCTCCACAGCTCCGGTACTGCACCTACCCTGGGTAATTGAGGGTGAAGCAGGAGCAGCCACTATCATCTCTTCAGCTATTAAGGCTCTGTAATGAACGCTCTAACAACAACCCAGGTGGAACCAGCCCTCCCCTTGTGAGGGCTTCAGCCATAATAGGCCCCTTGAACATTCCTGCAGTGTTTTCTGCAGATCTCACAGCATGAGGCTACAGGCTGTGCTCTCACAGCCTTCTGAGGCAGCGATTAGTCAACAGTTTTTTTCCCCCTCCATTTAAATACAGATACAAAACACAGAGGCTAGCAAACGATCGCCCCATGGATACACAGCTGAGCGCTGGCATGCAGAATCCAGATCTTCCAGATTCCAGCCCCGTCATCAACCAAGAGGCCATCATTACCAAGAAAGAAATTAGTTTGCTTTTATAAATAGTATTTGAATACAAGTCTTGCTGTGAGCAGCTGACCTCACACACAGCAGGGCCATGGGGGCAGCCACCTCTCTCCATTTCTGGGCCTGGGAGCCCTGGGTAGGACCCAGCACACCGAGAAGCAGGAAAACCGATGAAAAACCTAAACTGCCCTTCTAGAGACACCTGACACCGAGGAAAAAGGGACAACACAAGATTCAGTCAGCAGTTTGTGTCCTGCTTTACTGTGAGGCGATGGCCGCAAGGCACACCTGAGATCTGCCCTCATCTCCGGCGATAGTTGGTCAGCTTTCATAACTTGAACTGCTCCCGTTGGACATCAGGCATTTCTGCAGCTCTCAAACGCAGATTCTGATTTGCGACACATTCACACGGTGCTACAAAGGCGCTGTGCTGGGTTACAGCTGCTACCATTGCGGCAGGCCTGGCTCTGGGACTGCTGCTTTCCCACAGCACGATGCTATCGCAGAACCACTGCTGGGCTCAAGGAAGCCCCTGCACTCTGCTTTTGGAGAAGCCCAACCCAATTCGGAATTAAGTATGCAAAAAATAACTTTTTTTGTTAGCCGTTTGTTGTAGTTGTAGGTATCTGCATGACTACCTCCTGCCCGCCCTCGTGCCCCAACAACAACAGCCAGAACGGGAGCTCTCCCTCTATGGGAAGAGCCAAAAATTGGAAGGCTGTCACCTCCTCTGGGGACCCTGGAGAAAGCAGCAGATGAATTCACACATGAGAAACAACAGTCCAAGTGGAAGAGCATGCTAGAATGCTTTTCATTTCTATTCCTCACTTTAGGAGACACATAACTCCTCCTTTTTTAGGCTGTCTGCTTCACAACGGACCCAATATCTCTGCTAAGAAGGAAACGTGCCTCTCACTCTTCCGCTGGAGGCTCAGCTCTTCATGCAGAAGAGTCAAAATTCATCGCATCCTCCCCAGGATGAGGGAACTGACAGCATTAGTATGCACTGAAGCACCGCCTGGCTGTGCGGAGCGGATGAGACCTGACTCTTAACAGAGGCTGTTTCCATCCCAGCTCACATTTAGGTCTCAATTATCTTATCTGCTCCGCCACTCGCGGAGTGAGACTTTCCAGATAAGCCCTGTGTTCTCCACCCTCTTTTGAAAGAAGCTTAAAGTTGAGATCGAAACCTCAACCGTCACTGACTTCAAAAATGTTATAGCCTGAAATAAGTTTTAGTTTAATAGTTTTGAAACATATTCTCTACCCAGGTTAGAACTGAAACCCAGAGCTAGCTGATAGGCTATATGGGTTTTAATAGAGGCAGTACGTTCTGCAAGCAAATATTTTCCCAATTCCAGTCTATTCCCATCGTTTAGGTCACTGAGCAGTTCATCTGAAGTTGAGAAACTGCCTAAGAGCTGGGAGGGGAAAAAAGCCTGTCTTCCTTTTCCAATCTGTGACTAAGAATGAGGCAAGCAAAGGGAGGATCTGAGATCCTGAAGGTGATGGTAACAAGAGGTCATTAGTTAATTCCCTCAACTACAGATAACACTTCCTTTTATTAAATAAGATCAGTTTGTAGCAATGTCAGTTTCCTCCCCTCTAATGGTTACAGCACACTGAAATTTCAGTCAGAATAAGTAAACGCAGAGCAAACAACGGCACTAACAAATGCGCCATGAAGTCTGGTCATTAATCAAATCATTTTGAAAAGGCTCAGTAAATGCCCTCCTGCAACCGAGGACTTATGATGAGTACTACTGCAGCACCTCCAATACGTCGCAGTGAGCACTACAAAGGCATGGCCAAAGTGGTGCAGGTATTGCCATCACCTGAAAGACGAATAGTTAAGAAATGCAGGAGAGCTCCAGGAAACCAAGGGCTGGAACTTACAGTCCCTGCCTGCACTTCTCTACACATCCCCTGGTGCACTGGAAGAACCAAGGTGAGCATTTACTCCCTCCACCCACAGCACTGAAAAAAAAACAAACCTCCCTCAGTCATACAAAGACTGAAGAGGAGGAAGATGCTCTGGCCAACGAAACAGGAAGAGAGCCATATACTCACAGAAGGCACTGCACTCAGAGCTGTGTTAGCAGCACAAACAAATCGCAGCTCCCAATGAAACAGCCAGAGAATTCTTACGTTTTGCTACAGCGCATCAGCAGCAATCACTGGTTTTATAAGAGTGCTGTTTTCATTTAAAGGAGTTATTTCAGAGTTTAGCACCACAACGTCATGCATCCAACACAACCCAGCAGCCCGGACTGTTTACAAAGCTTTCTGCTCAGCGTTACACTGAAAATCCAAACTTTTTGCTGTGTAATAAATCAAATGAGCGCTCTGTGTCCCACATTTCTCAGCAGTGCCATATGCTCCGTTACAAAGAAGGAAAACATCATCTCAACATGAATCATCAGTGACCATATTCTTGTAAACCTGGCTTGAACGCAGCGTGCAAGGTCAGCCCCAAGTCAGCCTGCTCAATTTCACGCCACATTTTGTGCAAAGCACTCTCAAATCAGTTATTTAAAGCAAAGCAATAGAGATTTCATGGAGAAGCTGAGGATAACATTTGCAACTCTCCAGATGCAGAGTCGCTACGCACGAATATTTGGCGCACGTTCATCAGTTCCACTCCAGTGAGGACATCCTGGTCACCAAACAGCGATGGTACCTGGAAGTCACAAAGCCTTTCATCCTAAACTGCTTAATGGATGTGGAAATGCACACACTGTACAGGAGCTGCATACATGTGGACTCGCAGGTAGTCCAGCATCAGCAGTAGCAAATGACAGCAGAAAAAAGCACAGCTCAGGGTGAGCTCCCTGCTCACTAAGAGCTACCAATGAAAATCAGTTCATACGAGTGAGTTAGGTGCTTTAACTTTGCCCAATTAACCCCACGCTCCAGCTGTGCCTAATTAGCGATGCTCACAAGGACAGATTGAAATTAATACGCTGTACCAACTGTGAGAATGCCCTTATTTGAAAGCCTCTGGTAGCTAAGCAGTAAGGCATGCAACCGCGTGTTCCCACATAGCTATTGGTTTCATTACATCTGAAATAAACCAGAGTCCATTCTGACCTAATATTCAGGGTGGGGAAAAACTGTAATTACATCAACATCAAGCTATTACCTGTTCAAGGGAACAAGTGCTTGCTTCATTAGCAACTCGGACAAACTTGTTTTGTAAGCTCCCTATATTAAATGTCAAATTTCCCTGTCCCTACAAATTAAACTAACGATTTCTTACACAAAGGGAAAGTCCAGCAAGTGAATGCCAGGAGGAGCGTATAAACATGAAAACTTCCAAAATGCCCAAACGCAGCACATCCTTTCGCCAGCCTCAGTATGACAAGCTTACCCAGGACACTGTCACCAGGACAGACACCTAGACAAAATCCCTTCCAAAATCTCTTTGAATAACTATTAAATAACTATATAATATAACTATTTGTACCAGCAGCACTCCTGGCTTTTGCAATCTGAGAGCAAAAGCTACTGATCCTTAACGACACCTTTAACATTTCTGAAAACAAAGACTGGTTGGGTGGTTCAAGAGAGTAAGTACTACAGGTTGTGTTGGAAGTGTGATCCTTTAATGCTGGGGACTGGGGCTTTAGGAAAAGTCAGTGGGAGCTCCCACAGCATCACAACTAACAAGGAGGGCACTCGGATCTCCAGCATCCTTCAATAGCTCTGGAGATGGAAGACCACACCCCATTAATTTACTTTAATTTCTATTTCAACTTTCCTCCTCAGTAATTAGGAGCTGAGGTTAACACAGATTACAGCTCCTGCCATGCAATCCCGATGATGATTTTAGGTGGTGCGTGCCATACAATCAAGCTCTGTGCGCCGAGATGTGGCCACAGCAGATCGAAACGAGAAGCCTGAACGTCTGCTACCTGTGAAACAGCCAGAGAGGTTACACAGGGGAGAGGGATTCCCTTTTTCTTCCTTCAGACGTCCACAGATTCATCCACAGGCAACGTACACGTAGGAGAGCAGCGCCTTTCTAAAGCACGCATCACCCAACGAATCCAAAAGAAAGCTCGGCACAGCGATTGCAGCGAGCGATAAGAGGGCAGCGCCAGGAGGACACGCAGCCACCCTCGGAAGCAGCAACGCAATCGCGCGTTCGCCGCACAGCGCTCAGCCAAAGGCGATCAGATCGCCCTGCTCGGATCGACGGCCTTCAAATAAGGAAGCAGCCCGTTCGTAGTAAGCGTGACAGCTTTTCGGCCGCTTTCCTTGCGCCCCGTAAAAGCACGCCCACGAGAACGCGAAAGCCCCCGGCTGCTGCAGGGCAGAGGGGAGCGGAGCAGCCCGCGTCGTCCCGAAATCCGACGGCAGAGCAGCGCTCCGCCGGGCCGCGCGCCGACAGACGCGACTCAGCGCGGGGCAAACGGGGCGCAGCGACCTGACAGCGCCCGCGGGCAGCGCGGAGCGGCGCGGGGGATCGCAGCCCGCAACCCGGCGGCGGGCGCACGAAGCAGCGAGCTGTCAGCCGCCGGCGCTCGCGTCGGGAAACAAAGTTTGCGAGCGGAACGGCGCCGTCCTCGCCGCCAACGCCGCCACCCACGTGCCGTCCGGCGCCGTTCCCGCCGGACTCTCCCCGCTGAACTTCCCGTCGCCGCGCGGCGTCGCGGTCCCGAACCCAACCGCGTCTCACCTGGTGCCGGCCGGCGGCTGCGGGCCACGTCCGCGCGGAGCGGGCAGCAGGCGGCGGGCGGGAGGAGGGCCGGCCCGGCCCCGCCGCTTCCTGCCACGGCCCCGCCGCCGCCCGGGGCGCGGCTCCCTGCTGCCAGGCGCGGCCAATCGCTCGGCGCTCGGCTCGTCGCCCTGCCGCCGCGCTCGCCGCGGGCGGGAAAGAGGAGAGGAGTGGCATCGGCGCTCGGCTGCGCGGGCCGGCACGAGCCGAGGACGCCTCGGCCATCGATCGCGGGGGGGGGGATAAGGATTGGGGGGGGGGGGGGGGGGGGGGGGGGCGGGGCGCGATTGGTTCGCCTGCGCAGCCCGGGCGGTGGGATGGGGGGGGGCGGCGGAGATCGGCGGGCGATTGGTTCCCCTGGGGGGGGGAAGCCCTGGGGTGGGCTTGGGGTTTATAGGGGGAGGTGTGGGAGGGCAGGGAGGGGTGAGCTGTGTGGGGAAGGGGTTCTGGGTCGCTGTGTAAAGGCAGGCTGTGAGGAGTAGTGGGTCTGGGTCATAGGCCTAGCTGTGTGAGCAAAGGCAGCCTGTGGGGTACAGGTGTGTATGTGAGCTTCAGGGCTACAAGAGGACCCAGTGTGTGTGGAGGTGGTTCCATGCCTACTGCAGGTTCAGGTGGACAAGGGGACCCTTCAGGGCCGGTCACAGGGTGGCTGTGAGGCTTGTAGCAGCTGTTGGTGTGTGGCAAAGCCTTGGTAAGGGTGGGCTGTGTCTGGAGGGGGGCTGTGGGGATGAAAGACTGCGCAGCCTGGGGAGGGAAAGGCCTTGGAGGAGAAAGCTTTAGTGGTGGCTGAAAGGCCTGGGTTAGGATGGCTGCGGAGCAGAGAGGCAGGGTGAGGTGATGCAGTGCTGCCTCCTATATAGAGGCAAAGGCTCCTGTGTAAAAATAGAGACCTACGCTGGCTCGTCTATTGATCTCTGGGCATGTTGCGGTCAGACAAAGCTGGCTGTACAGAGCTGTGCGTCCTGCCTGTGCCTCGTGCAGCTTTGTGCTGGTGTGCCTCTGCTGGTTGTGCTGCTGGGCTGTCTCCCAGGGCCCTCGTGGTGCAGTCGTTTCAAACTGAAGGTGTAGAAACTTGAAAGCAATGTGTCCCAGGCTGTGGCAGCTGTGTTCCGTTCTACGAAGGCCAATATTGCAGTTTTCTGGTTATCAGTCTATTTCGTATAAGAAACATGTCGCCGTGTTCTCTGTTTACCAAGACAGAGCTCTGTAGCTTTTTTCCCCCTACTTCTTACAAATGGGAAGAAAAACACAAAGAGCAGGACTTCTGTGTCAGCTGCTTTGCAAATAGCTGATGCTGACAAAGCAGGATGCAGAAACCTTACTTCAGACTGAGTGAATGTATGTCAAACAGTAAGTGAGTTGTGATGAGAAAAACAGTTTTTTATGAAAGAGCGAGCCAAGAACAGCAGCTTGACAAAGAAGTTTAAACTTTCCCTGATAGCTCTTTGGGGCTTAGATAGTTAAGTTTCTGCATTTGTAAGGGAAACATGGCATTCCTTAAAGCTGAACCTCCTCCCTTGGGTTCCCACTGGATGCCTGAGAGATGACAGTATAGGGTGTCTCCAGAAGGCTAATATTAAACAGGAGGAATTGGTGTGGAGGGAGCAAGCAGCAAGTGAGGTTCCAGTTTTGACCACAGAATGAGCTAAAACGATTTTGCATCAGCAACTCTATCCGGTTTCTTACTCATTCTCTGTATGCAGCTCCAGCTGTTCAAAGGATTCCACTGTGCCCTCACATTAGTGAATGCACCTGCCCTTTGTGTGCAAGCTTCTCCTAAAGGGTAAATTTGCTTCAGACAAACAGAAAGTGCTGAGGCAGTGTAATGCGAGTTGAATTAACCTTGGAAGGGCAGCCCCAGCTCAGCCTTGCTGAATTCACCCAATCGCTATCCAGAGCAGCATGAGCGAGGCTGACTGGGGAGCTGATGGGTGAGCTGTGTGGACACATGGAAAAGATACAGGAAGGAAATGGAAAATATACTGGGGGTTTAGCCAGTGTGCTGTTTCTAATTCTGCAGCTGTGTGAAGATGGGGAAGTGATTTGGGCAGTCCAAGCACGGCCCCAGCGGTGCAGCTCCTGGGATGCAGCAGCAGCCACCGCACCCTTTCCTGTTCGCCCTGCAGCCCTGTCAGCTCTTCTGCATCAAGCAGAGCCCTGCGGAAGGATTGCTTGTCCACATGCAGATGGCTCTGGCACTGATGTGATTGGCAGCAAGAGCTGGTGAGTGGCTCCAACGCTTACTGGTGTGCCAAGTTGAGTGCCTCCCAATGGGACATTGAGATCTGGGAGCTGCCTGCAGCAGCGCTGGTGTTCAGCCACATCTCAGCCTCATCTCCTGTAAGAGGCAATATTTACTTATGTAAAAAGGTTTAATACATGCTTTATGTGGGTGTTCCAAGTTAAAAATTGTCAGTTAGTGCAAACAGATCTTGCTGAAAAGCAAAGTGCACGTGCTGTGCTACTGCAGTTCTTTTCAGAACAGGGCATGACCTGGTGCCCCCTGGGTTAACTAGTTTTAAACAGCACTGCAGTCATCTTGAGTTTAGTCCTTTCTTAGATAAAACCAATTCTGTTTTATTTCCTTCTCCTTGGCTAGCTGTTTGTAGCGTCAGTGAGTCAACAACCCGTGCATTTGGGGAACATCCAGGTGAGCATTCAGCACAGCTCTGCTAAAGGCACAGCTGTGATCAGTCAGTGCCCCCCCAGGTGATGTGCAGCTGTGGGGAAGGGCACAGTGAAACACCTGGCCTGAAATAGTAGCAGGAGGCTTTTTCACACTCATTATGGTCACATAATTAACGTGGTCCCTGCATGTGAATCTCACTGCAGGATCCGTGCCTGGATCCTTCAGATTGCAGCAGCATCCTGCTGGAGAATAACCTGTCTGTGACCATTTGCAGTGGGTTTGGATGGTTGTCTTAGGAAAGCTGCAATTGGTTGGCAGGGAGCAGTCTGATGAAAGCATGGAGGAACAAGGAAGACTTTTCTACGCGGAGGAAAGCTGTGCAAGCACTTGAACAGCCCCCATTCCCCTTGGGCAGGGACAGTGCTGGGCATTTTGTTAACGTCGGTAATAGCAGCTGGTGGCAGAACGTGACAGCGGTGCCTCTCGAGAGATCCCACGTCTCCATCCCCCGCGGAGCACGAGCTACCGTGCGCGGGGCTCGAACCCGCATCCCAGCGCGTGACGCCGTGTCCGGGCTTCGAACCCGTGACCCCTCGGCAACCCACCGTGCCCAGCGCCCCTCACCCCATCAGGCCCCCTGTTAGGTGCCCGCCCCGTTCGCCTGCAGCGCCGCGCGTCCATCCGGCGGCAGCTCTGGCGACCGGAAGCGGAAGTGACGCGCGGGTCCTGGCGCTGTTGCCAGAGCGCCCGGCGGAGCCGCGTCCCGTTCTTCTCCCGTCCCGCCGCGATGAGCGCGGCCGGGCTGGTGTCCGCTACGCCGCCCGCTCCAGCCCCGCCCGGGGCACCCGCCCCCGCCATGCCTCCCGGCCCCGAGTACTACGAGGAGGAGGAGCTGGAGAGCGCCGAGGAAGAGGATGGCGAGCGGAGCGCTCGGGCCCGAGACTCCGATGAGGGTGGGTAGCGCTGAGCGGGGCTGGGGGAGGCCGGGAGGGCCGGGCCGACGCTGTGCTCCCTGAGAGGTGGGTAGAAGCGGGGCGGGCTGTGAGCTGCGGAAATAACAGATCGTCCATCCCATCGCTGGAGTTTCCCGTGGAAGAATTAAAAAAAAAGACTTTTGGAGGGGTGGGATTGGGGCGGTTTTCTTGAGTGGGGAAGAGTCAGAACGAGGAGAGTGCAGCGGATGTGGGATTTTTGGGTGTCCCGGGTTGTAATTGGGGCGGTAGGATTAGAAGTGCTGGAGAGGTGCGGTGTGTGGAGCTCAGTTGTGTTTCTGTGGTGTGAAGGGGTAGGAGGAGGGCCGGAGGTCAGGTAGAGGAAAGAGTGGAATCTGTAAAAATTAAGGGCCAAAAAGGTGTTAGGAGAGAGGGCTTTATAGTGAGACCATGAAAACAAGGGAGAAGAGAAGCCAAAGTGAAATCCAGAGTATCCTGGCATGTAGGATGCATAAAATGACATGTAAGGGAGATGAGGAACGATCCTCTGATAGTATGCAGTGTCAGACTGGATGGGAGTCAGCCCCACTCTGCTGCCACATCGTGTCTGTGTGCTTCTGAACAAGGATTTTGAGTCATGAGAGCTGACTGCATGCATGATGCCAGTGGCAGTGTGCAAATAAAATAGGTATGGAAGGCTTTTTGGTTACCAAAATATTTCTCTTTTAGTCAAAACTTAAGCTATGGCTCTGTGTTGAATTTTATCTTCATATAAAAATAAAGCTTAAGGTGTTTGTTCATAGCCTTTCACAGGTGTTTTCTTTTTTTTTAAGGCTGATGCCTTTGTATGTGGGACATGTAGCTGTAGTTTGGGCTGTGTGGTTGTACCTTGTCCACCATAACTCCAGCCTGGAGAAGCTGACCCTTCAGAGGGGAAAGGGAATTCGCCCTTGGCTACACAAGAAAAAAGAGCTGCAAAGGAGTAGCTAAGCACTAGCAGTGCTGTATTGCTTTATTTTATAGTTTTTATTATCTGCATGTAAGATTGAGTCTGTCTGTATTTCAGCACTTCTCTGTGCTTTGTGAGAATGACAAAGTATTTCAGTGTGTAGCTGAGAAGTCAACTTCAGATTATAGCAAAAAAAATCTGCTATCTTAAGTGCAACCTCTGTGGTAAACCATAACAGCATCTACTCACAGTGCTCTCTATTTGCAGTGTTTCAGGTCAAGATACAGAGGCATTCTGAATCAGAGCTCCTTCATAGTTCCCTGGGTGAGGAAGAGGCTTGGAAAATGTCCTTCAGGGTCCTAAGACTGTGATACTATCTCACTTTAGGGTTGTGAGACTAATGGAAAGAAATTAGTGGAGTATCTTAAGTCAGTGGTGCTTAAACTTGGTGGAAGATGTGTAAATCTGCTGGTGGCTTTATGTGGGATACCTTCTGGTGTCAAGGAAGAGATGAGATGTTTCAAGTCAGTTCTGAATTTATTTCTCCAGTTGCTGCTCTGGTTGTGTATTTGCCCAAGTGTGGGTTTTTTAGTAATTTACTTTTGTTCTTTTAATCCTGCTTAGTTTTAACAAGTCATTCTTTACCTCATTTAGATACTGAGGATGCTAGTGAGACTGATCTGGCAAAACATGAGGAGGAAGACTTTGTAGAAATGAAAGAACAGTAAGTAGCCATTCCAATAAAAAGTGAGGTTATGGTTTTGCTGCCCTTTTTGGGAGGCTGGGGGACGAGTGTCTCATTTTTGTATAAAGCTCTGCAGTGTTTTGGACCAAGATTTGGGTTAAAAAACTGTAGCTCAGTGTAATAGCTAATGAGCACACGTAATTGTATTTCTTCTCAGTTACTTTCTCAGTTCATGAAGCAAAGCAATGTTTTGAACAAAGAAACGCACGGCAGCTCAGTTTTGCTGCAGGTGAATCCCTCTGCAGGCAGATCCTTTAAAGAAAACAAGGAATCTACTTGATACAAGCCAAGCAAAAAGCAGTATGTCTGTGAAAATTACTTAAACAGCTGAATGCCAGTCTTGTCCAGGGAGAATTAAGTTTTTGGAGACTTGAGGTAGTTTATTTTCAACTTAAGACGTATTTGCAGCATTTTATATTCATTTACTGGCAACAGTGTGGTTTTTCACCCAGGTCAGGAAGAGTTGGCCTGTGTTAAACCACAGATACGTGAGAAAGGAAATGCAAGTCTAAAACAGCACTGGGAATAGACTTTGGTTTTGGTTTTGTTTTTTTTTTTTCTTTTGGTGTGTGTGCTGGGGCAAGTTTTATATGTGTATGTAAAATATATACATATATATATGTAAAATATACATGTATGCAGAATGTTAGGGTCTATGTGTGGAAATGCCTTCTGTTTTAAAAGTAGGAAAGTAATACACAAATACTGAGACTTGATAAAGTGGCAGAATGATTCTATTGCAAAGTTTCTGGTGTCTGTGGATCTAGATGTTATAGGTTTCCACATCTAAAATAAATGAAGTAAGTCTTGTTTTTGGTGAACTCTTAGGGAAGTGATTGACTTGAATGCATCGTAAAACTGATAAGTTGGCAGATTTTTGATAATGTCTCATTTGTAGGACAAATACCCTTTTACTTGTTTGCCTCTTGAAGTTCTTCTAAAAAGTTTTTAATTCAGCGTCAACACGCTGTAACTGAAGCAGATGGTGAAACAAATCATGTGGACTTGTCTTTCAGTTGTTGCCCAAGGAGGCTGTGGGTGCCCCATCCCTGCAGGCATTCAGGGCCAGGCTGGATGTGGCTCTGGGCAGCCTGGGCTGCTGGTTGGTGACCCTGCACATAGCAGGGGGTTGGAACTGGTTGAGCACTGTGCTCCTTTTCAACCCAGGCCATTCTATGATTCTATGTAAAGGTCTGTGTCTTTGCAGGATGTATCAGGACAAACTGGCGTCTCTTAAGAGGCAATTGCAGCAGCTGCAGGAAGGTAAGTTTTGAAGGGGGGCGGCTTTGTGTTTGTGTTTCAAGAAGCATATGGCCCTTTGAGAAAACTGAATACAAAGAGAAATTTAAATTGCCATTGAAATCAACAATTTGTCTTTAGGTACTCTTCAGGAATATCAGAAAAGAATGAAAAAGTTGGACCAGCAGTACAAAGAAAGGATACGAAATGCTGGTAAGCTGTATTTCTTTCAAAGATGCTGCATATGCCTTTGCATTACAATTTTTGTAACACCAGAAAAAACGTGAAGGTAACTCTCCTCTGAAGATAGGAACTTGCTGGAGCAAAGGGTTTCATGCTCTGAAGGTGGGGTGTGGTTGCTATTGAGTTTATGAAACATGGTGGAATCTTTCTTGAAAACACCCACCCCTCCATCAGTGTTGTTTGCTGAGTGTTTACTAAACACCAATAAAATATTTAGTCTTTGTGTAAAGTAGCACAAGTGAAAGTGTTTGATTTGTATCTGCCATTATGCCTACAGTTGTTGGCTTGTTCTTTTGTGCAGCTTGTCCAACACCTTAATGCTTCCTCAGAAATCTTATTTGTGCTTGAGAATAACAAATATAGAGGATTTGTTGCTGCAGATGTGACTGTATTCAGCTGTGACACCGAATGGGCTGCCTACATCTGGTTCTATCTCAAAAGCAAGGACCCAAGTTCATTTTGAAGTGCCTAGCTCTGCCCTTCTGAGAGCTCTGTGTTACCACTGAGGGACAACTTGGAAATCAAATCTGTTTGTTTGTTTTCCTTCCTGTTCTCTTTCCAGTAGTTTCTTATCTTAGATCCCTTCTATAGAAAGGACAGATACATTCCAGTATACTGTGAAATAAGTCACAGCAGTTGTAAGATGTCAAATATACAGCAGCCCTTCAGTAGTGCTAGCTGTCTTCTAAAAGACTTTGGGATAGTAAAAGGTTTGCTTCAGGAATTTAAGTCATTTGAGCTGCTTCTTGCAAGCAGGAATCTGTCTTCTGAGGTGCAATTATTTTATGTTAGAGTGGCATTCTAGTGATAATGGGATGTTGCTGTAAAATTGAAGCTAACTGCTAACTTGTATCCCTGGCTGGCAAAGAGTGGCGTTGCATCAGCACCTTTCTTCCAGAGGAGGGCAGATTGTGCTTAGTTTTGAATTAGGATTAAAGCCTGACTGCCTACTGTTACAGGAATGGGCTTTTGTGTTGATTCGTCCCACGTTAAGTGAGGTTTTTCATTCTGCTTTTGTGATTTTTTTTTTGCTTTGTTTTTGTTTGGTTTTTTTTTAGAATTCAAATATTAGTATAACAGTTTAGATTTGTCTGTCTGTTATTACCTGCATAATGGTATGATTCATAGGATCATAGAATGGCTTGGGTTGAACAGGACCTCAAGGATCATAAATCTCAACCTCCCCCTGCCACAGGCAGGACCACAAACCTCCACACTTAATACTGGACCAGGCTGCCTTTGTTGCTGAGAAGTTAGGGAAGAAGTTGCAAACAAAAGGTTTAATTTTTATTTTGGGCATCTATCTTGTCTTTTATAGTACTGTAAAAAGTGACACAGCCGCTTCTACAGCCTGGCCTAGTCTAGAATTAATTGGGGAGGTTGGTGGCTCTATGTGTGGCAGAGGGGTTGGAGATTCGTGATCCTTGACTTCCCTTCCAACCCTGGCCATTCTGTGATAACAGGCTTCGGTATGTCTCAGAGCAGTTTTCACTATTTCAGGTATTCCATAGGTTAAAACACTGGTGAAATGTGGTGGTTTGAGGACTGACCAGGTGCCTTAGTTTGCTTTCTTTGGCACTATCTTGAGTAAAGATTTCCTGTGCAGTGTGTCTTCCAGGAAACACAGGAAGCATGCAGACTTGCTTAATTTCAAATTATTAGGAATTGCACAAACATCAGTAGGGCTGTTTTACACCCAGGAATCCATTGGCCTCATCCTGTCTGACTTGAACTAAGGTAGTGCTGTATGTTAGAACTTAACCTTCAGTGATATATAACAGCTTTCTTGCCTGTTTTCTCAGGCGTAAGCAGCCTGAAATCAGGCACTTGTGTTAAACAGATGAATCTAACTGCTGCAATATTTTTTCTGAATGAATCATTGCTGAAATTTGTAGCACTGCTCTAAACTGTCAATTTTTGCCAACCATACATCCAGCTATGTGTTTCAAGCTTCGATCTGGAAAACTTGTATCCAGAATTGATTTACTTTTATGATTGGAAGAAGGGTGGATTATATACTTGGTACTGATAGAAGTAGTAGCTGAGCTGAAAAGCATGGTTTGCTGCTGTGTAAGGTTTGCAAATGTGATTGAATAGCTATAGAAAACTTGAATTAAGTTATTAAGTTGTCTTTCTTTTTTTTTTTCAGAATTATTCCTCCAGCTGGAAGTGAGTACTCTTAATTTATCAGAATACACATTAAGTAGGTGGAAGGGGTTAAACCTGCAGCTTCATCAACCAGTTTTCTCAGTTTTTGTTTCCCCCTTTGGTGTTATTACGGTTAAGTACAGAGTACAGTTATGTTGCCTGCAGTAACTTCCAGGCTGTCGTTAAAAAGAAAATAAAAAATACACATTTTCTCGACTTGCTGTATGCTACTTGTGCATTTGGTTGCTTAAAAAGCTTGTTTAAGCTTGCTTAGGATGATACATGATAAGTCTGAAGAGCTCTCTGTTAGAGACCTGATAGGGTAGGCACTATTAAATTGTGTTTAAAAAGAATTAATTCTTTTGCTGATAACAGTTCTGCTTCCTTAGTCATTTCAGGTGGTTTTCTGTTTTATTGTTTGAATGCTGATAATCTGCAGGAGTGGCTATAGTTTTCAATAGAAGAGCTAATGAAAGCATAGCAGTTGAAAGAAGGTGTTGCCAAATCACTGACTTGAGATATTGGTTCTTTAACTAACTTTTTTATCTTTGGATTTGCATTAGACAGATCAGGTGGAAAAAAATTATGTCAAGGAAAAGAAGGCAGCAGCAAAGGAGTTTGAAGATAAGAAAATTGAGCTTAAGGAAAATTTGATTGCAGAGTTGGAAGAGAAGAAGAAAATGATTGAGAATGAAAAGTTAACCATGGAATTAACAGGAGGTAAAAACAAGATCTGTCATTTTTCTTCCCCACTTTGCTACTGCTTAGAAAGAAAGAGTTTAAAAAAGCCCTGCTGGTTTATATTGACAGCCTGACTTTAAAACTTCCCAAATGTCAACTGATGTGGAACACAAACTGGTGGTCTTTAAGTGGAGAACGTAGTTCATAACAAAATTCAGTGACCTGCATTATTAACATGTAAATCAAAATAGTGTCAGTGAAGGAACAGAGTGCAGAAGCTTTCTTATTCACTTTTTCTCCTTTCAAACAGATTATGAGTTCTTGTGATTTCTAGACTTGATAAAATTGTGCTGGATGCTGGGTTGGACTCATTCCTGAAAGTTAAACTTGTGTTTAGATTTATAGCTTCTTTTTAGGACAGATTTTTGAGATAGTGTTGTAGAACAATATTTGTTATATTAGGTTGTACCAAGTCAATTTGTTGACTCATTATATATATCATGGCTTTCCTCATGGTTTAAAGCCCCTTCCTTGGTAACATTCAAGGTCAGGCTGGACTGGGCTCTGAGCACCTGACTGAGCAGTAGAAGTCCCTGTTCATTGCAGGGGAGTTGGACTAGATGACCTTTAAAGGTCCCTTCCAACTCAAAAGATTCTACCATTCTATGATAACTTCCTTCAGTTGGGATGGCAGCTGGAGCTAATGCATTTTAACCATTTTTGTTACAGAATTCTGGAGAATGCCTACCATATGTTTGTGCTTTTTCATTATGCTGATATGAAGCGTATTCTCATGATGTTCTACTCTATATGCAGACAAAAAAGGCTTCTTTAAGTTCCTGCAGTGTGGCAGTAAAACTATTGAGAAGGGCCACAATATTGATCTGACCAGTGGTAAAAGGTTATAAATAGTGCAGATGGTTAAGAAGCTAAGGGAAGGTAAACAACAAATGTTAAAATGTGCTACTTAAACCTGGTAAAAGAGATTGATTTCAGTTAGCTGCGATTGTGTCCAGACTCTGGAAAATGAGCATTAAATGGACAAATTTCTTGTATGAAACCACTTGGTGCCTTGTCAGTGCTCTCGTTAGTAGTGGACTCAGTGGTAGGGTTGGTTGGCCTCCTTCACAGGTTGTGCTTCTCTGGTACTGAACCAAAGGTCTGATCTGATTTCCTTACAAGAGGCAACTCCCACATGTTATGGACAGATGATGCTGGCTGTGTTGCTGAGGTCTGTCCATGAATTAGACCTTTTTTATCTTTCTTAGCATCTACAAGTGTTACGTAAGCTAATAGCTTAACTGGTGCTCAGAAACACGAAATGAAACCTGTTTGGTGGAATTGTACAAACCATTAGGGCTGACCTGGTCTGGAAAGCACCTTGTGCTGGTTGCTTATTTGGCTTGAGATTTGTTTTTATGGGTTTGTCTGATCTTACAAACTCTCTGTGTCTTTGCCTTTGTTATTGTTAGTCTGGGCTGTGCTTCCTCCCTGCTAATGAGGAGGCATTAATTAGCAGTGGCATACAGTGCTAATCTTGCAAGTAGATCTTCATTAGGGGATCAAGGTCTGAGTAGATCTTGCCTTTATAAATCTGCACACCACTGTTCTAAGGATCTGAAGGAATCCAGTGTCTCCATCAGCAGGCAGGACAGCTGTTAAGGTCAGGTTGGGATTTGTAGACTGGAAGGGAGACTGAGGAGGTGTGAAAAGAGGTATTCAGGGGTAATGTGTCTGATTTGAGGACCAGATTAATTCTGCTCTGGGAAATATCTCCCCCTGCTGTTGTGTGTCCTGAAGAGATGAACTATTTCATCAAGCACAGCTCTGGTAAAAGGCATGTAAATAACTGTGGAGAAGCAATTCATTGTGTGTGTGCTAGGCCTCTCTTATCTCCCTCCTTCCAGACCAGCAGAAATGCAATTTGATTCCTTTAGAAGTAGCAGAGTTCATCATGAATGCATACTGCAGGCTGAGAAAGAAGCACAATGGAACCTGTCTGCTCTCAGTGATTTCTAAAACCTATAGAGAAGCTCATTGTGTAGAAGAATGCAAGTTGGCAACCTGATGAGTAGCAGGCTGGTTTGTGAGCATCAGGACTTGCAGTTTCTGTAGATTGTAGCTGCTGCCTCCTGGAGCACTGCCTTGTGTGGTTCTCACCTGTTAAGGCTCATGTAAGCTTGTGTTTCAGGTACAATCTGTTGGTACTTTAGCAGCTCTTTGAAAATGGCTTCAGGTTATCACAAATCTCAAGAATCTCACATCTCTTCACGTGTTTCATTGCAAATGGAAGCCTTTGAAAGTGTTTTTTGCTGGAGGTTGATGTGGTACCAGCTTTCAGCTGACTTGTTGCAATTTTATATACAGGTTGCTGGGATAAATTGATATCCTTATTCAAATTGTAAGGAGTGCAGGTAAAGGCTTTGTGACAGCTCGTTTCAAAGAACCTTAAGGTTTTAAAAAGCACCTTAAAAAGGTGGAAAAGCCTCAGCATGGCTGCACAGCACCCTGAGTCAGTGCTTCAAGCCCCTCTTTTTGAGGGTCTTGTAAATCAGTCTTCAGAAATGGCAGGAAGGGGCTTCCATTAACACAGTAGCTTATGATTTTGGTGTCCGCAGAGCTATTGATATGGCTTTGAATTCAGCTTTGAATTACAAAGTTTCCTTTGGTGTACTGTTGTGAGTGACACTTCATTTTTTTAAATTTATTTTTATTTTTTAAAATCCTTTCACATAATGTTTGTTCCCTTAATATGCAGAATGCTCTTCCTATTGCACCTACAAAGGGAGAAAAGTAATTCTGTGTTTTCAATGTGCTGAGCTACTCAAGCACATTGTGTCTAAAGGGAACCATGGAAGCTTCATATACATCAGTTCTGTCTAGGTTGTGATTTGTTTGTACTCAAAGACAAATAAATAGCTTTCAGCACATAAAAGGAACAGTGGTGTGTTGGGTTTAGCATTTTAGATGTGGTCTCTTGCTTGCCAATTCAAGCTATCTTCATAAATTAAGGAATTATCTGTGAGTGTTTGAGTTGAGCAGTTCACCACCTGTAGTCATTTAGACAAACTGTAATGTGGAGAATGAATCACAGAATCACCAGGGTTGGAAAAGACCTCTAAGGTCAGCCAGTCCAATCATCCACCTACCACTAATATTTCCCACTAAACCATGTCCCTCAGGACAACATCTAAATGTTTCTTATGCCTCCAGAGATGGTGACTTGCTGAGATGTTTCAATTTTAGACTATTTTCCCCAGTGCTTAAGCTACAACTGATTTCCTCACAACGGTTGTTGTGAATTTTATAATTAACTTCACTTTTTAAATGATAATTTGAAACTTTTTTCAGATCATCTGGGTTTAAATCCTGTTCGTGTTTGAAGCTCCATGTGTCAGTCTCCATCTTGAATGCAGTAACTGCATTGCTTAGTGTTCCAACCTAAAGATGTGAGAAAGAGTGGTTGATTTAGAGCTGATGTGTTCTGTGCTGCTACCTATTCAAGTTTTATTAGCAGATAACTCCTTTTAAGTGATCTGTTTAGAAGCAGATATGTGGTGTTAGCATGAGAGAGTTTTTTCTTGAGCCATCATAGCATTGCTGTGCTCCAGTTACCTGTACCTAAGGGAGCTGTTGAGCACCCCGAACAGCTGTGCCACTTGGAGACAACGAAAGCTGTAACCGTGGCATCATAACACTGTTGTTTAGCAGTGACCTATTATAAAAGAAAGCTCATCTTCACTGTCAGCAGTTCCAGCTTGGATGCTAGAAGCTGTCATGAGAAAAACCTATTTTCTGAGTGAAAGAAAGTTACTGATTCTTACTCTTCTCCCAGTGGCCCCATCAGCTCTCCAACTTCATTTCTCTACAGATTCTATGGAAGTGAAGCCTATCATGACGAGGAAACTGAGGCGACGACCAAATGATCCAGTTCCCATCCCAGACAAGAGGAGGAAACCTGCCCCTGATATCCTTCTACAGAATCATTGGAGGGCTTTTGTATTTGAAGTCAGCATGCTGCCTGCAAGGCGGAGTGCATCAGTGTTGTTGCACACGGGGGAAAAAAAAGATACGAGGTGTTAGAATCAGGATTTAATGGAGAAAATGCCCAAGTGCAATTTGTTATGTATATTGTGTGATTACCAAATAGTGTACAGCTGATCTGTGGACTTAAGAACTTAAACTCCACAGTGTCATGAGAGAATGTAGGTGGGTTTTTTTTGTCATGGAGACTCGTTTGAGTTCCTCTGGCACTTTTTTCACAAAGGGAAGTTTTAAAAGAACATTATACATAAATATTGAGGTGATTGATTCTGTAGATAGGAAATGACTTTTTCCATGAACCACAGCTTTTCTCATTTCAAGATGTGACAAAATATTTGCCAGAAAGATCATATTTGTCATATCAGACTATATTTTCCATTTCTGATAAAGGCTTCAGATATCTAATGTGGAAAGATGCATAGCAAAAGCCAGGACCTAGATTTGTGCTCTGAATTAGATTTATTTAACAAATCTTATTTTTATATAACACCAATAAAACAGAAAACCACACGTAGGTTATCCTCTCCTGCCTTATTGTTTTTTGTAATTAAAATGTTTGGTGGCTTCTGGAAATATGTGGTGATGGGTCCTTTTTCTGTGTAAATTAAATTCACCTGGAAAGGAAAGCAATGATATTCACTCTGCAGAAGTTTATTATTAGGTTCCCAACTTGTTTTGCTTGGATCAGATGAACAAACTCATCTTGCAGCTTCTGAGTGACTTGCATTTTCTGAAGGCAGTATCAAACTCTGACCTTCTAGGGTTCATGCAGGATGGTCACGAGCATCTCCAGTTTTTCTTGACCTCTTTTTACTTGGAGATTTTTCAATGTTCCTAAAAAATATATATGTAGAAATACACATATATATACACACATTTATTTATATATATATACGTACTGGTGTCTATATCTGATCTGAAATAAGTTCCATTACAAGCATGACTTGATACAGCAGCCACAGTCCATCAGAATTAAAATCCTTGCTGTGCAGCCTGGTAGTTGTGCTGTTTGAATATTTTTGTCTTAACAGCTGTTGTGAAGAAGTGCTGTAGGTTAAAATTGGGAAAAGGATGCAGTGCTTTGAGACACAGAAAAAGGAGTGGTAGAAAAGAAAAATAGGCAGGTGTGATAGTGAAGCTATGCAAAATGACTGTTGGGCTCTATAACACACTGATTTCTATGTTCTGATATTTTATTTTGGTTTCAGAGATCGTTTTCAGTTGAGCTGTGTGATCTTATTTCATCCTCATCCACATGAGGGTGTGTCTTATGCCTCCTGCTTTTTCAAGATGATTTTCTCAAGGTTTTTTGGATTTTTGTTCTTGTTTCTGTCTTTATTCTTGCCTGTTGAGTTGTGAAGTGCTGACTTATTTTTTTGGTGGCATTCAGATTGATTTTACAACGTTTCAAGAAAGCCTGTTGTGGTGTTTCAGCTCACAGGTTGTTCTCTGCAGCAATGCAAGCTGAAAAACACTGAGAGTGCTCCTTGTTTGATGCCTCCACCAAGTAAATGTCAATGTGCTAAAGGTTGTTCATGGATGGTTTTGAGTGAATATGTTAAAGAGATGCTGTAGTGTTTGCTGCTAAATATGAGGCTCTGTGGGGGTTGACTTGCATTAATTTGTATGATAAAAAAGTATAATGCCCTTATTAAAATCCAGTGCAATTTTACAGGAACCTTGTGTCTTATGTTTAGTGAGTGAAATATCACTGACCTTTAATTTTTAGCCTTGTCAAGAGCTTTAGACAACCTTAATTCTGGATACCTCAGCTAAATTACTTGTTGACGGATGAGCAAATAATGGAGGACCTGAGAACCCTAAACAAGGTAGGGATTATGGCTTGAGTCTTACTTCTTTCTCTTGAAAAGAACAGAGCTGTCTGCCCAATCTTCCTTTCTGAGATGTGGGGCTGTTTCATCCCAGTAGGCTTTCTGAAGTGACACAAGATAAGATTTAGCAAGAGGGTATCTCCTCCCTTCTATTTTGGTAGGTTTAATTAACCTAATTAGAATGACTGCTGTCTAACAATGTTACCTTTTGTCAGAACCAAGTGATAAGCTATCTTTCTGTGTTTTTGTCTTCCCTTGCATGGTTGAACAGATGTTACCACTGTTTTCTTTGAGATCCCAGCCTCTGTTCCTCTGTTACAAGCCTTTGGAGGCTTTCCTTTTTTCTCCCCAATCTTGCAGTACTTCAGTGAATGGGGGGGGGGGGGGGTACAGTGTGTATATTTTTTTGTTCAGTTTCTTCTAGATGTGATTATCCTACTGCTTTCATGCTAACTGCTTTAAGGCTTATGTGATTTCTTCTAGTAGAGGCTGCTCATTGAGGCCTTTGATGATGTTAATGGTGCGTGCCTTTTGTGGCAGCTGTGGAAGTCTTGCTGATGATCTGCATTCTGTGTTTGGCATAACCTGAGAGCAGTTGGATCATACAGAGAGAATGGAGCGTGTCAGATGGATTTGGTTTGGTGGACAGACAGTGCTCTGAAAGAGTTCGGTTTCTGGACCTTTAGTATTATGAGACAATCTGCACCTCTAGCTGTTTATGGAATAGTGTTCTGGTTTTGTTATGCTACTTAGCTGTACATTAAAAACAAACAACAACCGTTTATAGGAAGAAAGACCACGTTTAAAGTTATTACATCCTTGGCCATTGTCAGATCACTAACACGTTCTCTGTTCTCTTTCCGTGCAGCTTAAATCACCCAAGAGACCAGGTGAGCTAACAGTGGCACTGGAACTTGTTCACAACCATGCTGTTTTGAACAGAGTTATGCTGTAGATGTCTTGACTGTGTAATTTGGCTCTGTAATTGTTTTGACTGTGTAATTGCTGTTCTTTGTGTAGTTACTGTGGCTGATGGGTGCCCTGTGGAGTCTCATAATCTCTTATAAAGTTTGGGGATGGGAAGGGAACGATGTGTATCTTTAGGTGTCTGAAACATTTGGGCAACGTGGGACAATTTAAAACATGAGGCAATCTAGCTGTGTAGCAAGATTTTTTTTCTCTCTATTCACATGTGTCTGGACAGCTTATGTCATTGTAAAGTGGGTAGAGGAGTGAGAATTTCTGGTTTTGTGGGTTTAGCTCTCTAGGTGTATCTGTACACTTCAAGATAATGGTACTAACATGCTGAAGTTATCCTGACCCTATTTTATTAGTACATTACGAATTAGCAGTAAAACAAAACCAAGGACGTAATGTTTATCACCTACCTGTGCATACTGCAGTTGCTTGATCTATTTCAGTAAATGTTACAATTTATGTAAGTGAGGCCAAGGTTGAATTAGTCATCCTGTGAGAAAGTATCTTTCTAAAGGAAATCTGAGTCTGTAGCTTTCTGTGCTTATTTCTGCTTAATGTAGCTGTGTCAAATGTTTCTACAGTCAGATGTGCTGCTGAATGGTGGGCGTATGCTAGTCTTTAAATGGTCTCTTCTCTCTACTCAGCCTCTCCTTCCTCCCCTGAGCACCTCCCAGCTACACCAGCAGAGTCTCCAGCACAGCGGTTTGAGGCCCGGATAGAAGATGGAAAACTCTACTATGATAAAAGATGGTAAGTCCTGGTGAATTTCTGTTTTAAGCATTCTGAGCCTTGTTTTGTGAAGAGATCATGACTGCGGAGAGAAATTACTTTATTAAGGAATCCAGGGGTGAAACGTTTTTGAGCAGTCGTTAGCTCCGTCCTCCAAGAATTAATCATCACAGCTTTCATAAATAAGTGATAATGGAGTGTTCAGACCTCGTAGACTTTCTGGAGTAACTACTAGCTTGAAGACTTAAAAATGACTATAGAAAAAAGAAATTGTGCACTCTGACACTTGGGAAACAGTTTTGTCAAATCTCATCTCGTGTAAGAGAGCCACCTTTGGTTGCAGTTGGTGGAGCACTGAAGCTGCTCAGCTAAGATACAGGAGTTCAGTAATTGCAGGTACAGCTGTTGCCACAATCCATGTGCTCTGCTTTGCAGTACAACAACTCTTTGTTCCACGAGGTGGCAGGAGGAATGTTGTGCACCAGATAAGCACGATGAAAAATCTTTCTAATAACAAATCCTAATAGCCTTAAAAGATGAGATCCAACGTGGGAGAGAGAGCTTCAGAATTGCTGATTGGATATAGTTCTTTAAGTTTTATGGGTGTTTAGCTGTGGAAGCCTCACAAAATGGAAAGAAAATAAGATTTCTGTGTAAAATTTATTAGTAGGTCTTAATCAGAGACATGCAAAACGAGATAATCAAGGAGGCAATCTAGTACTTCTAAGCAGAAAGCAATTTCCAAGTAGCATGCTTATTTGTAGCCTACTCTGTTGGCTCAGAATAATGAGATGAGGTTGTAATTTTCATGCTAAAAATAAGTTTTGAATTTGTTGTCTAAGCAGCAGCTATCTTGTACATTGGTCATTTGCTTGTCTTCTGGTTGTGAAGTTTCATTGAGGATTCAATGTATGCAGCTCTGATGGAAGTTTAAGCTCCAGGCAGCAGCTTTTTTGAATAAACCAGACATGAACAGGCTACTTGTCCCTTCACAGATGCTCTCAATTTTATTTTTGTGTAGAGCTACTATCCTGTAGCACATATTTAGATGAATAAACAGTTCCTTAGACTCTTTAACCATGCAGATTGCTGTAGTGTTGCATAACAAGAGGAACAGAAATTGGTGTAGGTGCTCCAGAAGTAAATGTGAGAGCTCAGGAGTGGCTACTTTTTCTGTTTCCTGAAGCAGCCAGGAAAGGACCATTATCTCCAAGTAGTGAATGGTTAAAGGGGTAGTAATGGCTCCCAAGGTCTTGCAGAGGCATTTATAAAAACCTGTCTCCAAAGCAGAGGCTTTGTGTAGGGAATTTCAGGGTGTGGAATTAGACTTTCAGGTTTTTTGTCCTTGTGCTTTTCCATACTCTCCACCAGATCCTAAATTACGGTTCACAATAAAGCAGCCATCTTACCATTTTGCTTTTAACTTTGGCTACACACGACAATGCAGTGATTTCTTTCAATCTTCTGTTGGAGCTGAAAATCTCAGCCTTTTAGCAAAGCATTTTGCAGCAGTAAGTGAAATTATTTCTGCTTGTCTCACTTGTCACAGTGGGACGTTTTACGTATTGCAAAAGCAAGAGATGTCTGGCGCTTTTTCTCTTGAAAGCCAACTTAAATTCCATTGCAATTTTTTTCTCAGCTCTTTTCCTGTTGAATTCTATCCCTTTTGTTCCCCTGCAGGTACATAAACTCAGCAAAAGGCTGAGGGTTACTGAGGTTCACCAGATTGCCTCTGTTGACATGTATCCCTGCATACATGGAGCATGTGACAGCTCAGCTCTGTTTCACTGAGTTCTCAAACTAACTTACTATCTTACCTTTTCTGTACTTAGTTAACATAAATCTCCTGATGTGCAGCAGCTTCGTGTGTGTCATTGACTTTGAAGTTCCCCAATAATTGAAAGCTGTGAGTGAAAAATCATTTCAGTGTCTGTGCCTGCACTGATTGCACTCAGAGTATTCATTTGCACTGTGTCTTCTGCACTCTGACTGTACCTAGGTGATCAATTCTCATTGCTGAAGCACTCACAGCACGTCATGCTAGGATGCTGCTGGACTGCTATTCCTGTCTTATCACAGTGAGGCCTAGTTTGGAATAGCTTATGTTATACAGTTTCCCTTACATCAATTAATGATCATCTGGGCTCAATAAACTGCCATTCTTGGCTTGTGTCACTGCTGTTCTTGCATTGCCCTGGAACTGCTCATATCCTCTCTGTTAAAATGAGAGAGAAAGAATAATGGTTGAGCACAAGTGTGGAACAGTTGCAGGATTTGGGTTGGTGATTACCTTGCCCAGCCCTTTGGTAATTAGTACTTCTGGAGCACTGAAAGCCAGCGCTATCATTTCTGTTACTGGCAAGAAATGAGAAAATAGGGAGTAGTGAGCCAGGAGGGAGAGACTGTGGAATAAGCTATTGGACAACTTCCATATTTACAGTATGGTTGCTGTAGAAATAACGGTAAAGCCTATGCAAATGCATGTGTTTTGGCAGCCAATCAGACTGCGGGGATTTGCATACTGAGTAGTTACTGAAAGAGTCTGTGCTGATTCTGCAACTTGGATCTCCATGTCAAATATGAAGCACGTCTTGATCGGGGTGAAGGTGGAAGTACAATTATGCTTTTATTTTTATGGAACATCTTGGTGCTTTCTTGATTAAGATAATTGACTTGCCAATTGGTTTCATTAGAACTGGTGCAGCCTCCAGAACTCTCCTAAAGCAGCATGAGCAGAAGCTGGGAGTTCTGTCTAGCACGCTTTGCAGTACTTAGCAGAAACTGGTGAGGGTGAAGAAGGCAACTCCATGAAACCAAGCAGTGTGGTTTGGAATTTTGAAGGCTTTTTACTTCCTTTCATACAAAGGCCCTGAGAAAAATATACAGCATGACTACAGTATGATCTAAAAGTGAAAAATAAGCTCAGACACCTGTACTTACTGCGGGTCTGTATCACTTCTTAGAGTCAGTTACCTGTCACTTTGATGTAATTTGTGATATTTTCACAAAATAAGATGATGTTAGGAATTTAAGGTCTGTTAAAACAGTAGACTACACAGCTGGATTGAGTACACTTCAGATCTGTTGTTGTGCCAATGTTCTACTGCTGTTTGGTTTCTTTTGGGGGTGGGGAGGAAATATGAATAATCCTCAAATATCTAATTTGCTCTGTAGGATTTTATCAGGTGTAACAAGGAGTTGGTGTCTAAAATTCATCCCGTGTCTGAAGTGTGGAAGGCTAGTTTGGCTAGGAATTGAAGCATGGGCTTATTGTGAATGTGTGTCTTATCGTGTGTCTTGGTGCTCTGCCCCTGCCTCTTTCAGATATGAAATCTGTTTTAAGTAATCTGCTTTGGGAATTGAATTCAAACTGAGAGAGCTTCATGCATTCTGAAGCTACATTTAAATGCCAAGTGTGCGTGAAGGATCAGATCGCAGCTGTGTTGCAAAGATGGGGAAAGTAGCATGGAAAGAAAAAAAATGACTTCATATTTATTCTATCCAAATACTTGTAGAATCCTGACTTTATCAATCTTGCTATTGTTTACTTCTGCAGTCTCTGGATGGCTAAGGGTTTCATGTACTCTCTTTAATTTTTGCAGGTACCACAAGAGCCAGGCCATTTACCTGGAGTCTAAAGAGAACACTAAGATCAGCTGTGTCATCAGTTCTGTGGGCGCCAATGAGGTAGTGGGCTTCTCCTTGCTCACAGGGGTGGGGAAAACTGTTGGTTGCTTTAGGCAGGTAGACAGCTGTTTACTAGGGACTAAGAGAATATACTGCTTTCAGGAAAGATGTAATTGTTTAGTGTATAAAGAAGTTGAATATAGGATGACACTGAATTGGCATCTCTTCTTGAGGCTTCCTGTGTCTCTAAAGAATGCTACCACATTTTGCAAGTAGTAGTTTGGCAAGCAGGAAGAGTGAGAAGAGCTGTCATGTTGCATCTCCTTGATGCTGCATTGCTAAGTTCCATTTGCATTACTAAAAGAACATGCAGCTCCTATTAATGCAAGGTAAAAGTAAATCCCATTGGGTTGCCAGGAGAGAATAAGGACAAACACTGTCACAAAATTTAGTTCCTCTGGGGGGAGAAAATTCTTCCTGCTAACCTGAGTATGTATATTGTAAAGTGTGCTGGCATCATTTATCACCTACATGGGAGATAGAGGGGGTGAGTCATTTGTCAGAGGCAATTTCCTGTTGGCTAATGATAAAGACTTTGAGAAGCAGGTGAAGAGAGAGATGTGTGCTGAAGATTGATGTGAATCTCGTTGCAAAGTAAGCTGACTGTTTGAGCAGCCCGTTAGTTGGGCAAAGAGAGCAGTTTATTTCTTGAGCTCAGATTCCCAGCACTTTGAGGAAAGAAACAATAGACTCAAATGCAATTCTCTTCAATCAGGCAATAAAGTAGCTTTAATTTGTTTCGGCAGTTAAGGGAAACTACTTCATTTCAACAAAATGAGTTGCATATGGGATAATATGCTTTGTATCACAACTGTTCTCCTTGCTATAGCAGTTATGCTCAGTAGCTGTTTCCTGAGATGAGGTAGTAGCACGTTAGCAAACGTAGTACTGCTAATTTGATTAAAGTTATTACTATTGACTTAGCACAATAAAACTCTTAATTTTTTGGGAGCGGGGTACCTGAAACCTGAGGAAAATGCAATGTTTCTTATTGCATGTATTTCACTTTAAAGTGATGCAGTAGATTTTGGTTTTTTTTATGGGGGGGAGAAGGCACGGCAGTCAGTTTCCTTGCCATGGGCCATCACAGCAGTACAAAAGCGAGAGAGATGGAAACAGAATACTGAAATGAGAATGTGTCCTTAAGAGTGCTCTGTGCACCTCAGCTTTTGTTGCTCATTCAAGTGGAGCTGCCAAACTATGGTCTCACAGAGTCCTGCACTGAGTTAGAGGCAAGAACCTCAACTTGGGATCTCCAGTGGTAGTGGACTGCAGTCATAATTTGGTAGCACTTGGGAGTCAAGTCAGTTCAGAATTTGATAGCATTTCTAATGGAAGCCAGCTCAGTTCAAAGGAGCGGTACTGAAGGTGCTTCTGCAGATTGTCTCCCCACCAGCATGTCTGTAAGCTTCAAAGTAAGAAGCCTTAACTAAGAAACATAATAATATGGCATAAAATGGCTTCCACGTGGCTGGAGAAAGGAAGGAATTAGTTAACGGCGTATCAGAAGTCTCCTCCTTCACATGAAGATCAAAATTAGTTTTCTGAAACTGGGCTTGAATTTTGGAATTGACTATGGGCCTCTCCAACACTCACAGCTATGATGATCCTGTCTGAAATAAATAAGAATTCCACGTGGTTTCCTTGGAAACTGAGTCAAATTTCTGCATTGGTGGGAGTCATTGGCCAGACTCATGGAAAAGTTCAGCTTCTGCATTTTGACAGCAAGAACCTCTTCAGTAGGTGCAGGAAGGGGTTTTCTTCCTGGGGTTTATTCAACAAGCTCAGTGTATTGCAAGTTGTAATGCAAACTTGTTTTCCTCTACGATATAGGAATGAAAGAAAAGAAGAGCACGGTTTCTTTCTATTCCCCTTGTCCTTCAGTTCTTTAGAATTAATCGATGTGTTCTTCTGATTTCTGAATACATTTTCTGCCTAAAACATCAATTCTAAGTTCAGAATATCTCAATTCTTTTATTCTCCTTAATTGTGTGGCACGTTTTAGGGCTAATTTTACTGTTGTGGCTGCTGGAAACGGGTTTTGATTTTGCTACTAAATGAAGCTTAAAGAAGCAGTTAGCTTTGATAAGGCAGCGTACCATTCCATCATATTCTGATGGAGTGTGAAGCTCTGCACCTGCTTACCGTTGTGTTTAGGCACTCAGTTTGAAGTTGGATGAATAATTTTGGTTAGAAAAGCCCACCAAACACTGGGAATGTCACAGCAGGGATGACTGTCAGGGAAGGTAGATTTTAATTTCTCCAGGGAAATAACTGAAGTGCAAATGCAGGCACTTTCAGTTTATTTTATACTGAGGACTTTTCTAGTGAGGTCAGATTATAATTAAAATAATAGTTAAATCAGTATACCACACTAACCTTGTGGCTAATGATATCTAGGAAAAACAGTTTGAGATAAATTACTTTCTGACTTTGCAGCCCCTTGCAGTGGGAAATACTGGGCTTCTGTCTTAAAGTCTTCTGTCTCTCCATAACTCAGAGCTGGAAAACTTGTATTTTCCATGTATGTATTTAATCATTTTAAATGCAATAAGAAAAGAGGAATCTTGTTCAGATTTGATTTTTAAAATGCTGTTGTTTGGGTCCAAACTTCTCTGTTATTTAGGCCTTAGAAATGATTTGCATTTATAAAAATTCACTAAAAGTTGCTTCTACTGAAAGTAATTTTTCCTTTGAAATGCCCTGTATGTCTGCAAGCCACACAAATCCTTCCATGCAGGTATTTTTAAGAGAGGCCCTTTTATCTTCAGATACAATTGTTTAATAAATTGTGAGAAATGCTTCACTGAACAGAATCTGAGTGAGCTTTTCACTTGACTAATAGTTACTTGTCTGAGCAAATCCCAGGATAGATGATTTCTATGATCTGTGGATCTAGAGGGCCTTATTTTTGATTAAGTAAGGCTTAATGCCAGGGTTCTGGTGAGAGCTGTAGCAGAAGCAGAAGAAGAACTTTGCTTTCTTGATGAAGCTTGGGAAGAGTAATTATTCTTGATGACTGTTTTGAGCAGAGAGTTGAAGTGGTGAAGTCAGAAGTGTTAGCAGAAAACTAATGTGGGAAGGGAAAAGGAATTAACCAAAACATCACGCACCCTGAATAACAGAGATGTTCAGTTCTCTCACTAAGAATATCTGAAATATTTGGCTGCATATTACTTACAATGGGATTTTTCCCTTTTTTTTCCCTAATCTATTCCCCCTGCCTCTCTCTCCCTCCTGCAGATCTGGGTGAGGAAAACCAGTGACAGCACAAAGATGAGGATCTATCTGGGACAGCTGCAGCGAGGTGTTTTTGTGATTCGTCGGCGATCAGCTGCATGACTGTATGCTCTTCCTTGGTCCTTTTTTTTTCTTTTTTCTTTCTTTTTTTTTATTAAAACCAATAGAGAAACCTCTAATGGGGTATGGCAGTCTGTTCACTCTCATCTTAGAAACAGAAAATGCTGTCATAACCTCTTATGAGACAGTTTGTGGCTGGCCACATTATTCCCTGTAGTCCTGAAATCTTGGTGATACACAAACACTGCCCTGGACTATTTCTGGACTTTGCATCAGGCTGCTGTATGCTTTTTTTTTTTTAATATCTATTTTGGATGACTATTTAAGAAGATTTGCATCATACCTTTTTTCATCGTTGTTTCATGGTGCACAGATTGGACTTGTATGTTGAAAACAGCCCAACGTTTGTGTTTTGAATCAGACCAATGGAAGAAACTTTATTTGTCAAGACCTGAGGTTGGTTGTTCTTTTTGGCTTTGATGTCTTGCAAGGCTCAGGATGTCGGGCAAAATGAGAGGAATCCTGCCGACTTTCAGCTGCAGCTGAGGAGTGCATCTGTAATATCTGGTATACAACATCAGCTTACTGAATGATGAACTGCTTAAGGACTTGAGTGCTGAGGCTTTTTTGGGGAAGTCTGATTAGTTTAGCAAGTGCTGAAAATCCAGTCAATTTTAATATAGCTAAGCAGTCACACATGGCTAATCCAAAGCATCCATTTCTCTTCACATTAAAAAAAACCTTTCAATGAACAAGCAAAGAGTATGTCTTATACCTAAATTCCCTGCAATAGGCAGATGAGGATAAACCAAAGGCTTGGTTAACTGGACTTTGCACATACAAAGACTACAAGTGTGGCACAGAGTGGAAAGCTGCCTTAACGTGCTTTTAGCATACACCTAAAACCATCTTTCCCCAAAGTACCATATATACGTTTGTCTTTGAAGGGTGTTTTAATTATTGGATGTAGTGCTAGATTTCTACATTTATCCTCCAAAACCACAAGAGGTAAAATGTTCAAGAGATGATATTAGCTGTGTTAACACCCTTTTGAGGTGTTTAAGGATCTGACTGGCATTCCTTCCTCTCAGTCTTCCTGATGGCTGAAACCACCAATACTGTGACTCCATTGGCAGGAACTGCACAGCCCATTGACATCACTGTCTGATCTTCAGCTTCTGTGCAAATCAAGTCTGTGCTCCTTTTGATTACTGGTCAAAAAGTTGTAATTTCTGCCTTTCCCTCTTTGTTTCTTTGTGAGTTATCTTTTTGTTTTTGCTTTTCAGCTGCTTTCTTGTTCAGCATCGGTCTAGCCTGTTTCGTATCTGGATAAATAGAGTATTTTAAATGACTGTTTCAATTTCTTTTACTTGCTGCAGTTGGGTGGCAGTCACATCCCAGTAACTGCTGTATGTACGTGGATCTGGAATGGAGTGTTATGGCTGAGCTGATGCGTTGTGTTTTTGGCTGGAGGACCTCACATATATTTGCTGTTTTTTTAAAAAACTCAGCTACGTCTGGACTTCTGGTGGGGAAAGGAGGATGTTGCTGTTTCCCACCCTTAAAAATGTGCCATCTTTGCTGCGGAGTTGGGTGGAACGCAGCAGGCTGTATTTTGTCAAGTTAACAGCATACTTAATATAACTTAGCATTCTCTGTGTGTATGACAGGGTTTTATATAAGGTGATCATGTACCGAACAGGATTTGTCACTAAGCCTTAAAGTGATCATCATAGTTCTTATAATAAAAAGCATTAAGTAAATAGCAGGATTTTTTTCCTACCTTCATCACGTGATGAGCACACGCACCGAGGGGAGTAGTTGAAAACGTGGTGAAGTTTTGGGAAGATACCTTGCTGACCTGCTAGCCTCTTTTGCTGTAATGTTGTCTTTAAAAGTATTGGTAGAAAGCTGGAAATGCAGCAGTTCTCTTAGAGCCAGTGTGATATCAGTGCACATCATAGAAGCTTAGTTCTATGGCTTCATCACTGCTGCTCAGTCTGAATCAACATCAGCTCACCTTCCCTAGGCAGAAGAGGGAGGAAACAACAGCTGCACTCACCATCCCAAACCTGCCTTTTGCCTTTCTATTGCTGTGGTCTGATGTTGCAAGGTTTGCAGTGGGAGGGGGTGACAGCTTCAGTTCACTCCCAAATCAGTATCAGACTGGTCTCCTGGCAGCAAACCCCCGTGGGACTGTTGTACTGTTTCCTTCTCTAACCTGGTGTTGATTCAGAGCAACGTGGATCTGGTTTGCAAACACTTTGACATCAAACTCATGCTGTTCTCACACTGATTTTGAATGTTCAGAAAGGATTGTATGAAGGTTGTAATAACTCCTGTCTATTCTTTGCCCATTGCCTTTTTCCCTACTGCCCACGAATTACCTTTGAAATTTAATTTCTGCTTTTGAGCGTGGGCCTGCAGCCCTCTTTTTGCTCACATTAAACTACTGCATGGAAGGTATTTCATTTTAAGGCTGCTTCATAATTTCAGGTTTTCATGAAATGGATGTCTTTCTTACCATTGCTGATCACTGTGAAGAATCAGTCCAGCTCCTCTGTCAAAGTGAACAAATACTGTATCCTTTTTTTTTTTTTCCAAGCAGGCTGCTATATAATAACCTGTGCCATTACAAGGCTGGAAAGGCTAAAAATGCAGTGGCTCGTTGTGCACTCAGGAGAACAACACGTTTCTTTAATCCTCGAGGGATGCTCCAGATGCACTGCAGTGAGGGTGAGCCTTTGGTGCTCAGACGTGTGGATGTCAGTGGCAGAAATGAGGATGTCCTGCTGGTTGGAAAAAGCCTGGTTACCCAAGGAGGTGGACACAGTCTTTCCTAACTTCTAAGAGAAATGTTTTTTGGTCTGTCTGCTATTTGTCTAACATCAGTCTTTTGAAAAAACTCAAATCCTCAGTGAACAGAAATGGTTTTGTGGGTATGGAAATATTTCATCCCATTATTAACAGTGTTTAAAGTAAATTCAAGAGATGGTTTTAACTGCTGGCTCTAAAGGTTTTTAAAGAAGGGTGAACTTTCTGCCAGTAACAGATTTTTCCGAGGGTTAATTTGTAGCTGGCTGGTAGCTCCTGTTTGGCACTATTGTCCTTACATGAGAAACAGACTGTGTGTCGGCTGGGGAAAAAAACAATACATTATTTAGTTCTTGATCAGCCATTAGATACTGAAATATAAAGGAAGACAGATCAGCCAACCAATTTCCAATGACTTTGACATCCTGCTCACTGAAAAGTATCAGAAATGTTTTTACAAGGATGAATGCTGATCCACTAAATTGTCTTATTCAGCTCGTGCACTTTGTCTGTAAGGATACAGAGTGATGCAGCAATGAAAGCCCTGAGTCTTGGCAATTTTTCACGTTGCTGGAGCGCTTACAGAAACGAAATCTAAAAGAGCCAGAAATTGTTGTGACCTTTGTGAATAACTGTGATTCTTCCCCCTTGGAAAAAACAAAAAACAAAAAGGTGGTTGAGACACCTTTGGGATTCTTATTCTGCAGAAGCAAACAGAGCCAACACAGTGATTGAGAAGATCTGGGTGTTTATGGAGTGCTGCTCCTTGTTTCTGTTTGTCTGATTTGAGGAATCAAATTGTAATACGCCTTTTAAAGCATCCAGGAGACAAAAGCAGGTGTCCTGGATGAATGGAAGTCTCAATCCACGTTTTGTGCAGTTAAAGAATTCTACTATTGAAGTATTGAAGTGTATGAATGGGGGTTGGAGCTTGATGATCCTTGAGGTCCCTTCCAACCCAGGTCATTCTATGATAAATGCAATATATTTTTAACAGTGTATTTTGAAGCAAGGTAGGCATCTAAGCTCTCAACGTGTGAACAAGGCTTTGAGCAGAGCTATAGATCGAGTTACTTAAGTCTTGGGATCTGAAATGCCCATGCTTTGAGCAGAGCTGGTCATTTTTAGGCCATCAGAACCCATGGATTTAACACTCTGGAAACTGTTTTGAGTTATTTAATCAATCTTGGATTTGCCTCTCATGCAAACCATCCGTTGCCCACTGTGCCTGAGGTTGCTTTGTGATTTTTCAGTTAATTCTGTTCTTCATCCACATGCTCTATCCCAAATCCTGAGAGGAAAACATACCAGAGCAGAAAGTGATGAGGCACGTGTTTTTCATTTCACTTTATTAATGCTCCTTGCTTTTATTGAGTTAGGATTCTTCTGACAGCGATTGCCTTCAAATCTCTCCTGTTTATTTCATGTCTGTGTCAGGTAATGAAAGCTAATGATCTTTAATTAAAATGACTGCAAATGTAAATCAGTGTTAAAAATTGCATCTTAAGGTTTTTGCTTGCTTATTTTGACATTTTTGGGAACCGATGTTCCAAACCCCACACATCAGGAGGCATTGGGTAGTGTAGAAGACTGAATACTAACAGCAGTAAATCAGTTCATATGGTTGCACGAACTTGGTATGAACACAGGAGGCAAATGTTCAGTTAGAAGGGATTGCTGTCATAGTAGAAGTTTCACCCATTAGAACTGGGAATTATTAAAGCCCTTGGTTTAGGATTGTCCTGAAGAACACGAGACGTAGCAGAAAAGTTTTGCTTGGATTTTTGGGCCCAGGTTGTGTGCACTGTGGTGGTGCTGATACGTTACTCCTGCAGTATTGGTTTGGTCTCACTTTGTATCAAAGCAGCTTGGCAAAACTTTGCAGAGTTAGCAGCCCTCCCTCAGTCATCAGTCTTGTTCTTCCTTAAACAATTCAAAACTCTTGTTGTTTGTTCAGTGCTGATACTCTGAGGCCCGTAGGGAGAAGCATGTGTTCTGGACTAGTGTGTTACAGCATCTTCTGCACGTGGCTGCCCTCTGCTACCTGCGTGCTGAAGCCCTTTGGATCATATTCCTATACTGTGCCTTGTTATAACACTGTTACAACACTGTTGCTTATTTACTTCAACTGCAAAGCATTGCTACTTTTCTTTCATTAATTAGTGAGCACTTTTACAGCTTTTGTATCCTTTTGTTGCCAAACATCTTGCTGAATCAACGTGGTGCCTCAGATGAAGACTGATGCTGGAGGAGTGTGGTGTGTCACCCAGCAGGTTCAGTGTAACTGCAGCATGTGATGCCTTTGGTAAGTGCTTGATGACCAAGGATGTGGTCTGCTCCTGACACAGTGACTGTGTTTGTTGCTTGTCTTGTTGTACTGCTCACTCCAGTGAGCTGTGCGTGCTTCCAAGAGGCTGTGAAGATGATCACAAACATGCAGCTGTTGTTTATCTGATAGTCCTTGATTAGCTGTCACCTATTCCCTTGGGGTCTCCAGTGAGCAGTTTTCTCTTATGAGCTTACTGTTGTAATATTAGGGAAACATACTGAAAGGGTGGTGCGGGTGAGCTTTCCCTGCCTGCTGTCAACCCAACCAGCATCACCAGAGCCTGTGGAAAGCCTCCCGCTTCTCGTGGGGCTGGTTTTTGTGCTGCCCTCTGTCTCACTTGATTGGCCCCTGGTGGCACCACTCTCCCACTGAGCCAACAAGAGGCAGCTAGGGTGAGAGGTAATGGCCTCAAGTGGTGCTGGGGTGGTTCAGGTTGGATATTAAGAAACATTTCTACTCAGAGTGGTGATGCAGTGGCACAGGCTGCCCAGGGAGAGATGGGGTCACTGTTCCTGCAGGTGTTCCAGAACTGTGGGGATGTGGCACTGAGGGACATGATAGGTGGGCATGGTGGGGTGGGACTTGGTGATTGTAGAGGTCATTTCCAAGCTCAGTGATTCTATGATTCCATAAATGCTGTGGCCTTTGGGGTGGCTGTTGCAAAGAGCACTGGAAATGCTGTGGCTTATTGGTGTCAGTTCTGGTCTTGTGCTGTTGATTGGCTGAATGAACCTCTTAAATGATTTTGGGGAAGACCTCAATCCTCAGCACAACCCTGCCACTCCTCTTTGCTTACCATTGCTCAGTGGCTTGGCTGATGGCAGTGATGCTGGAAGCCTGCTGCAGGCACAGCACGGTGTGCTCTCCCTTCCCAAGGGGAAAGCAGACAGCTGCAGCCTCACTGTGCACCACACGCTGCCAGGGGGAGGCAGAAGCTGAGGCTCAGTGGGGCTGTGACAGCACGAAGGCACACAGTCACGACGCTGTTTGCATTAGTGACAAAGGTTTCCATTGCTTAATCAATTGAGTTGATTAGAGCTGAAATCCTGTGTTTTCCCACAGGTCTCAGTCTGCAACTCGTTCAGGTTGACCTGTGTGTTTCATCTGCTCACCCCACGTACTTTGCTCACCGTGCTGTTATCCACTCATTTCCAATTTCACACCGACGTGCCCTTGACGTATTTATAAACGAATTCTTATGTCAATCCACCAAAAAAAACAGCCAAATACATTCCAGTGAAATATTTCTCTACTCCGTCTCCTGTTGCTGTGACAGTTCTTGATTGCTACTGAGCAAAAAGGGTGGCAGAAGCTCGTGTCAATACCAGAGCATCCTCCTTCCTGCATGGTCAGTGCTGTGAAGAGCATTCAGAGCCTGCTGCTGTCTGTCTTGGCAGTGATTTTATCCATACCGTATTTTTGATAGGCGAATCTCAAAGGCTTCTGCAGAGGGAAGTAAATGAGAACACGTGCTTGCTCAGCTGGGGAAGCTGAGGCACATGAGTACAGTGATGAGCTGAGGATGAAAGCAGTTCCCTCCAGCTCCATTAGCTGAGCTTTCCTCGCGGTGTTAGGGGCAGCTGCATCAGAACATCACACCTCTCAGTGTATCATCTCTAGGCTTACCCTCTTCTCTGTCCAGCAGGATATGGCTCAGCCTGGAACAAGTGACTGGATGGTTTCTGTGTAATTAGTCACCACTCATCAGCTGGCCTCTAGTAGCTGGCTATAAGAAGCTGGTTGTCTGCTCTTAGCAAAATGGCATGAGCCACAAGAAAGGAGCATTTTTTTCTTTGCAGTGGGTGGGGGAAATGAGAATGGTCTGTTAATGTGATCAGCTGACAGATGGTAACTCACAGGGGATAATTAACTGTTTCTAGTACAGGATGTCGAGTGTGTAACAATGCTGTCAGTAAAGGCATCAACACAAGAAGAGGATTGGGTGTGTGATATGGCTCAGAGAGGACCAGAGCACGAGCTGACTGCAAGGTGATGCTAAAAGGAGGATTTCTCCCTCCAGTCTGGAACTAACGAGGTAGAGACAATTAAATCCATCTTGCTGAGGGCCAGCAGCTTTCTGCCTCCTGTCTGTGGCAGCGTGGAGCTAAGGGAATGGAAAGCTGCCTGACGTCTGGAGGCTCTGAGTGCTGGGAAGGTTTTCTGCCTCCAGCCCGAGGAGAAGGGGAATATATTAGAAAAAAACTATGGGACTTATATGTCTGGTCTGTCGAGAGCATTGAAGTAAGGAGCATGTCCCCTGACGGACTTTTCTTCTTAGGAGGGAATGAGCTGCAGTGAGTGAGCAGCAGCAGTGACATGATTTTGGCTGCCTGTGTCACCAAGGCAGCAAGTGTGCTCCCTGGGTCTGTCCTGCCTGCAGGGCTGTCTGCTATTTTAAGAGTAGAAGACATGGAAATGATGTTGTTTGCAGGCTGTTCTTGTTCTTCCTGCTGCAACCAGCTCTGGGAGGGTGGAAGGAAAGCAACCTCTGTGTCTTCTTGTGCTGCTTCTCTCTCCATATATTCTCAAAATCCTTGTTTCTAAAGACAGCTGTCTCAGCAGTGGGGGTTAAGCACAAGTGCATGTGGTGCTGGCAGGATAAGGAGGATGATCAATGAGTTGGAAACCCCTCCTTTCCTCTGGATTTCGAGGGCTATGTGTACAATTTAAAGGAGGGGAGGAAGGCGTCTGTACTGAAGATTTGTCAAACTTGTTCCTGGCAGATAAGTTGGTTTTATCGAGTGGCTTGACATGTAATTCCATGCAGTGTATAGATGTTTATCTGATGTTTACTCAGAGGAAGAGATTTCCTGCCCATTCTAAAAATTAAACTTGGTGTAACAGTGTGTTTGCTCAGGGAAAATGAATGTGAAGATGCTGTCAAAGTGTCAGGTCTGTCTGGAACAAGGGTCCTGCAGGAGACAAGTGACATTAGTGTGTTCAGAGATGTTGCATTTCAAATACCAAAGTGCTCAGGTTTTGGGGAGCCGTGTTAATTGAACTAAAAGAGATGCGAAGCCCAGAAGGGAGATGCTGTTCACATCTGGAAAGGCAGAAATGCTTGTGAGTGGGAGTCAGAATAGGTGATTCCTGCTTTCAGATGACATCAGAAGGATGTGAGTAATTGTTCAGAAATCAGAGCTTTCCACTTGAATTGTTTTATGGGGCTCCAGTTATCTGAGGGCTGCTCTGAAAGTAATGCCTCCTATTTTATGATGTCAGCCCATGCCATCAGAAGCAGATGTTGGTAGTAGAGGCTGAACCTTCCCACCAGTATCCCATTAGTTTTTGTTGCTGTGTGACAGATGGCAGCAGAGGGGCACTCTGACAGAATGGCATTTAACGTGGGTGTGTGGATGGAGCAGAAGTATGCAAAAAAGAAAAAAGGCACCCATTGACATTCATTGATATTCGCTGGGCATCAATAGGGACCAAATAGTGGATGTTAACACAGTGAAAGTTGGACTGTGTGGGCAACGTTTTCCTAGCAACAGTGCCATCATAGCAGCTGTGGAGGACCATGTGCCAGATAACAGTCTCTCTTCTGAAGGCTCAAAGCTTTTACAACAGTGGAATAATTATTCTGTATATGGGGAAACGAAGGCAGGGTGATTGTGGCTGCTGCAGCCCACATCCAGAACTGCTGGCAGAAGCTTGCTGTTTGCCTCAGCCTTCAAGGAAGCAAACCCATCTACATCTGTTAAGCACCCCTTCTTCACAGAAACCCACTGATTTCATAAGCCTTGCCTCTGCCTTGTGTAACAACTGGCTGGAAGAGCGAGTCAGTATTGCTCACGTTGAGGTTTGGCCTTGTTAAATACAGATAGCCTGCTGCAGACCTGTTGTTTGTGCCAGGGGTCAACACAAGCAATGCTTGGAGTTTGCTTTTTTCAGAGGGAGCTTTCTGTCCTAGCAATTTGTTTTGGCCTTGGACCCCTTCTCTGCTGCCGTGAGCTTAACAAGATCCTCTGTTGTTCTCCAGGGAAGCTTTCAAACTCAACGCTGTGGGTTTGAATGGGCTTTAAATAAAAGGTGTTCTGTTTCTGAAGTGCCCTGCCCAAGGGCTTCGGAGCACTCTGTGTGCAATGCAAACAGCCAGCAGACAAAGCCGTTCCAGGTGAAGAGCCCAAGTGTGGTGACGTGGCAGAGAGCTGCAGGGAAGCGTTTGCAATCGAGTCCCAAAGGAAGAAGGCTTTGTCTGAAAACCCCCCATCTGCAGGTGATGGCTGAGTGTCAGGGTGGGTCTTGTTGATCCGTCGGGGTGGATGGTTTGTTCCCTACTTCAGTGCTGAGCAAGAAGGAGGAACAGGCAGTAACGAAGAGATGAGAGCTGGAAGGAAGGAGTTTAAAGCAGGCTTCTGGCTTTTTTTTCCTCTGCTAAGGCATTGTCTCCCTGTATCTAAGCCACTTGAATTTGCAGCTTGCGTGACTTACATCCTGTGAGGAGACTTATAGCCTCGAGAACTCGGTCTGACTTCTCGGTTATGTTTGCAGAGTGAAAGCTCGGTCAGGAAGGCAGATTTGTAGGGTGGGTGAAGGGAGCTGTAGGGCTGGGCTGAGGACATCAGCCTCTCCCACCAAGCCGTGCAGCCCTGTGCAGAAGGATGACCTGTGTCCTGTGGGGCCCGTCCCAAGGAGGGGGGTATGAAGGAGTGTGACTGCTCAAGGAGCAGGGCAGAGGGGATGCAGAGCTGATGAGCTGCCCTGAAGCAGCTCTGGAGGCTTAAATACCTTGTGCGTCCAAACATGGTGTATCTGTGGCCTGAAAACCCGTCCTCTCCTGTCAGCAAGTGACAGGGTGGCTTCAAACAGCAGCTCTGTGTGTCTCATGTTACTGAGCTACCTCTAAACTCCTCCAGCCTGCATCTCCTGGCATCTCTCCAGTCCCAAGCAAGTAAATTCATTTCCTACTTGATAGCAGCTAGAGCAGCTCCTTCCAGCATGGGGAGCCCTGCCTGCATGCACTGCTGAGCAAGGAGAGTGCTTGGAGATGGCTGTGCAGCTCCCTGCTGTGCCTCAGAAGGATATATCTATATTTTTAGGGCTTTCCCCCACTCCCCCCCTTATTTGAAATAGGAAGAGAGAAGATTATGGCACTTGATGATTTAATCAACATAATCTCCAGATAAAACATGCTTCTGCTATACTACTGGGAGATGCTCATTTATGCTGGCATGCTTCTCCTAAGGTAAATTAAATCATTAGTTTTAAGACTGGATTAGCTACGTGCATCTTAAAGAGGCAGTTCAGTAGTTTTAAAAGCTTCTCAGCTTGGTATTTCTTGGAAGTCATCAAACTCTTTCAACACAAAAGTTACGCGACATAAAATAGAGATGCAGTGCTGAAATGTCCAGTGCCCTTGGTGCTGATGCAGGGTGCTCAGTGCCAGCTGCCTCCTGCCCTGCTCTCAAGCCACTCTCCCAGCTCATTGGTTCCATAGGGAGCTTTTGGCCCAGGGCTGGGGGATAGCAATTGCTCCTTCAATCCACCCTGAATCCTGAGCACCTGTTCTCCACTGCAGGGCTGAGCAGAGGTGTGTCTGTGTGTGTTGAAGGAGGCCTGAGCTGATCACTGCAGCATGGGGAAATGCAGGATGATGCATTAACCTGCCCTTGGCGGGGCACCTGAGCAGTGCTGTCTGTACAGCCCAAATCCTGGGTGATCAGCTGGTCTGTTACTACCCAGAGCAAAGAGAAATGATGGAGGCCGTCTTAGCAGTTTCTGGGCTTTTATGAATGTGATAATGAGGTGCTGTGTGCACCCATTTTTCAACATTTACCTCCCCCAGCTCCAGTTCTGCCCATGCATTAATGCTCTCTATCCCTGGAGGATTGTGCTGCCCCTGTCTGTGCACTTATTATGCATCTGGGCTGTTACAGGCACAGATGGACGGAGCATGGAGCTGATAGATGGCTGAATTTGGGATTACACAGCTAAGTCAGGCTGCTGGGGCTCTCATTTCTCTCAAGAAGGGTCATTAAAAGTGGGACAAGGACCCAGCAGAAAGATTCTATCTGGGTTCCTTAAGGTGCTACTCCTCCTGCTTGCCTCGTGCTGTTCTGTTGGTACCAGCAGGGCAGCCAGTGCCTCGCTGTGATTCACACAGCTGATCTCTTGGAATCGTGCATCTTTCTCTGCTTTGCTTCGTCTCCCTGAGCCATCTGTGGCACCATGTGCTCCGGCTGGAGGGGCTTTGACTGCTGGTGTGTGTGCTGGTGGCTCTGGGGACACAGGCAGTCCTAGGGCAGCTCTCTTAACCATTCTGCTGCTGTCTGGCAGTGCTGTGCAAAAAGAAAAAGCAAGTCCTCCTTGCTTCCCGAATTTTGTTTTTCCTATTGGAACACACAGAGGCGTTCTTCTGCTTGGGTATTTGGAGGTGAGTGTGCCTTCCACGGAGCAGAACATTTGCAGGTGATTTATTGCAAGATGTAAAGGCAGGTGTGTGGTACATCTAGAATGGGGCAGCTCCTGGAGGTTTGTAGTTTTTTGAGGGATAAAAGCAGTTGAAAGGTCCCTTTGCTACCCTTCAGAGGGGCCCATCGGTGCACTCAGATTCTTTTCCTCTTGCAGCACCTTCCTGCATCCCCTTTAGCAAAGGGGCTGTGCTCCCACCCAGAGGAGAGCATTTGCAGGCATAGAGTCTGGGCTGGAAAAAGTCCAACACTGTGCTGGGGTGGGCAGGTCGCTGTGTTACTGCAAAAGGAGATGAAAAGATAAGATCCCCAAATGGTATTTGTTGCTTCTGACTGCAGACATCAAGGATCTGTCACTGACGCTGCAAAAGGGGAAAATATGATTTCTGGTTTGATCAGGCTCTTTCACTCTTACAGCTCCGCAGGCTCCAGCCTGACTAGACATGAAGTGCTGTCAGATGCTTTGTCTGCTTCACCTTTTCCTCTATGCAGACTTTTCACGAGGGGGAGGAGAGGCTTTTAATTATAAAGGAAACCAAAGTGTTTGCAGTCCCCCGTGTGTTGATGGAGACACGGGGGCAAAGCTGATCTGCGGAATGAATTGTGGCATAGTTTAATGTCTCTCTCAAGCTGTTCTTCCACGCCAATCACCCAAAGCTCATCCTATGGCCAAGGGAAATGGGGCAGGTCTGTTTGGGAGCAGGCAGAGCCATTCCCCTTTTCTCCACCCATGCAGGTGCCTGACAGAGAGCCATCAAACCAAATGCAGGGGATCATTTGTGGAGGTGTTTGTTTGAAGCTGAGTGGACAGGAATCACGTTTCAGAGCCGTAAGAGAAAGAGCTTTTAGCTGTCGTCTTTTTTCCAAAATAGCATCCACATCACCACGCACCATGGGGATGTCAGGGTGAATCTGTTTCACTGACAACAAGATTGTTCTGTCTAGACTGGGAAGCACTGTTTAACTGACTGAGTCTGCAGAATAATTTAAAGGCAAAATACTTTATATAGACATTAAGTTTAAACTAAAAAAACAACTAGTTTGACAGATGATGCCTGATGGATAGCTCGCATGGGGGTGGGATGGTGGCTGGCTTTGTGATGGTAGCAACTGACAGATTTCTTCCAGCTGCAGCAGCCAGGGATGGGCGGTGTGAGCCTGTGGTCCAGCTGGGTGGACCCAGTGCAGGTCTTGAGTGCAATCCTTGGATCAGCCTTGGGTTTTGTTTTGCAGGGTGCTTAGCCCAGCCCTGCCCGCCTCTCCGTGCCTCAGCACAGCGTGCTGCTGGCTCTGGTGCTGCCGCTGAGGGATGCAGAAGGGGTTGTGTGGAGGGGATATGAGCCTTGCGTTTGCCATCTGTGTGGAGGGGCTGGCAGCCAGGGGCTGAGCCACAGATACGTGGTGGTGAGATGGCAGCCCAGCTGGCAGGAGGAACTTACTTTCTTCTGGCAGAAAAAGAAAGATGAAATATTAATAGCATGGCTCAAAGGCTGGAATAGATTTTTCTTCCCCCCCCTCCTTTAGACACATCGATGTTGCTTAGAGAAGCGGCATCCGCTTGGAGCAGGAGGGATGCCAGCAACCTGGAGGGAGCATGGCAGCAGGCTGGAAGGGGAGGCACGGCCCTGGGATGGGCTGTGCTCTGAGCTCAGGGCTTGGCTGAGCACTTTGGATGCACCACAGCCCTGAGATGTGTGCTGTAGCTTTGTTTGGCTCTGGTTCAATGGCAGGAAAATAAAAGGTTTTCTTGTCTCTCTTTTCAGGTCAGGGCTGTGCCCCTCTGCCTGTACGATGCCTTCGTGTTGACCACCCTGCTTGCCTGAAGGAGATGCAAAGTGGGAGACGCAGAGGGTTCAGCCCCGTGTCTGTCTGTCTGCCTGCTCCCTTCAGAAAGGTCCTGCTGGCTCCTGACTTGCCTCTTCCCAGATCCTGGTGAGTCGAAGCATCTCTAGGAATCCCTGATGGCTTTTTAAGGTGGAGATCATGTGAAGGTTTTCTCTCAGAGGCAAGCTCTTCTGTTTGCTTCTGCTGGTGAACATTGGGGATGGTTATCCAGAGAGGGCCTTGCTGCCAGGCAATGTGGCACTTGATCTTGAAACAGAGGTGTGCTGTGTCCTAAAATCCTTAAAATTTGAGGCCTTTTACATATACATTTGTGTGTGTGTGTGTGTATATATATATATACACATATATATATTTATATATTTCTCCTGACAATCACCTGACTTCTTTCTGTGCCTTAGTGGAGCAATTTGGTCACTGGGTAGGCAGCAGAACCAGCATCCCGAATGGGTGCATTGGCAGGAGAGCTGAGAAGGGGAGATCGCAGTGAGGAGGATTCAGGCTCGGTGCTTTTGCCAAGTGAGCTGGAAGGAACTGAGTTCGGGGTGTTTAAATCTCTTCCTTCTGTTTCTTTGACATCTCTGTTCTGCTCTCGCTCTGCTAGCTGGTCTGTGCCAGATTCAGAGGTCCTGAGGAGAAGACATGGTTCAGCATGGTTGGAAACAGACTGAAGCGCTCCTAACTTAAAAACTTTGCAAATGCTGGCTGTGAATGCTGCTTATTTCCTCATCAAGCGAGTGTAGAAATGAAGCATGTCGTGGCAGACAGCTACTTGCTCAGGTTCAAGTAGTGGGTGAGCAGTGAAATGGGGTTTGACCTAGACTCTAGCTTCAGTGTGGCCTTAATTCTTGGTTTGTGCCTCATCTGGCAGCACAGGGTAAGAGCAGGCAGCAGGAGGGGACCCTGATTCCCCCCTTTGTGCAGCCTTGTCTTCTGTGTTCCTCTGCTTGCCACCCTGCTGCTGTTGCCTTTTGATAGACAGCATGATTAATTACACTCCTCACGGCCTCTGAAAATTTATTTAGGGTTTTATGCTGGCTGCTGCTTACACAATGGCAAATCTGCCATGGCCGTGTCCCAAGCAGGTGGCAGCTAATAGGTCAATAAACTGAATCGCCCCATTAGAGCTGTCGAGCCGGGCTGCTGTGATGCAGGCAGGTAGAGGGGAGAGCTGCCATGCTGAGGAGAAGCCAGGACAGATCTGTTTTAGAAGAAATGTGTCTGGCTATACTGGTTTGTAGGAAATTGGTCGCTTTCCTGATAGCATCCACTGCTTTAATAGATCAATTTTTCACCATAGCTTGTCTGTCTAAAACTTTCCCTGCCTCTACTGCTATCCTATAAAGTGGTCTAATAGGACCTTTTAATCTCTGAGAGCTTTGGAAATCTTTTTTTTTTAGAGATTTTTATTGCCTTTTCCTCAGGTTGTACAAAGAAGAGAGGCTGGCGAGATGGTCATCTGGGGGAAATAGAGAGCTTGGAACAACAAAAAAGCCCCTGAAAATGCTGCTAAAGTCAAGCAGAAATCAGCCCAACTTGCACTAGCTAGCAGGCACCCAATCAGATTAACCAATCACCTCTGCCTTTGAGCATTTTGATTCTCTGGTGCTGCTGTCAAAGAATTGAAGGTGGTGTGCCTTGAGCAGACAAAATGCTTGTACCTGCTTTTCAGAGAAGAAACTAAGGCAGGACAATGGCAGAGGCAAACCCTGCAACCCTGGATGGGCTTCTGTCTAGAAGCGACTCGGCTCCTTCTATGTCCTGAAGTTTAAATGCTGTGGGATTGAGTTTCTGATGACCTGGTGGAAAGTTACCTGCTAGTGGAAAGTGGCATGAGGGAAAGGGAGTGTGAGCTGTGTTTCTGCATGGCTGTGCCAGCAGGAAGGGGTAAACCTGGTTTGCTTCACACAACACTGTGGTCCTGGCGCTGTTCACTGCCCTCCCCTGCAGCATAGCACTGCAGCCAATGACTTGCTATAAGCCTGCCCTGGGATGCTGGTGGGCTGTGAGTGAGATGCTGAGCCTTGCCAGAAGTATCACCTGGTGGTGCTAAAGCTGCTCTATTTATTGAGAGATGTGCTAGGGTGCCTGTGCTGCCCTCTCATGCTCTACATGCAGTGCCTCCAGCAGACTGCATCCTGGGAAGGCAGTTCAGGTATCCTGGCTCCTTTTTGCTTCATTACTGCCCTGCTGTTAGGTTTTAACTGCAGAGACAGTTTGTATAAACTGAAGCATGCTGCATTTATTCCATAAAATTTTGTAGGTAGCTTACGCTGAGTGTCACCTCTCAGTGCACAGTGAGCAGTTCAGCCTAAGGAAATGTCACTGACGCCATTATCTCTGCTGCCAGTCCTGCCTGGTAAACCTGTTCCCTACAGGATGGCTGAGCCCAGGGTGCAAGCCACATCCCTCAGCACTTGTGCAGAGTTCCAGGTTCTCAATAGCAGGCACTCAGAACTTAAAAACCACGGAATTAAGAGATGCCATGCAAGCAGTACTGGGGTACATCTTGTTTTCAGTGCTTTGGGGGTACGGGGTTCAAGTTGTCCCAGTGTTGGAGGAGTAGGAATTTTAATTTTGTGCTTTTAATTTTGTTCATTCCCTGCCCTGGCGCTGGACACCAAGCAATGCAAACATCAGCACTGAAACAACGACTTGACGGGTTAGGATGTGACTGAGTGCAAGGTTGCATTTCTGATCTGTGTCCCTGTAGGCGAGATCTTCTGGAATCTGGTACCCTTCGTGGGAGGTGGATGCTGCCTCCCTCCCCCAGTAAATGCTGGGCAGCAGCCTGTGGCCATGGTGCTGTGCTTGGCACATGGGTGCTTTGCTTCGAATCCTCATCAGGAGCAGCACAGAGCTGGCTGCTGCAGGAGCTGGGAGCTCATCTCACCCGGCCAGCTGGCTGCGTGCTGCCTCTGACAAGCAGCGTTTCTCCTTCCTCCTGCCAAATTCTTAGTACCAATTTTTCCCCTCCATTTCAAGCACAAATGCTGCAAGGGGGCATCTCTGCAGCCACCAGACGCTCCTGGAGGTGCAGATCACAGCGGGAGGCTTGCAGAGCTGTGACAGACTGCCTGGGCTCTCCGAGCTGAACCCATTTCCTCGAGCTCTGCCTCTATTGTCTGCACAAGCTAATTTCTATCTGGTGGTGATGCTGAGCTGCTCAAAATCACCCAGCTGCTGTAGCTACAGCCTTGCCTGTGGCTTCCTTCTGGGAAAGAGCTTGCTTTTTACTTAAAGCTTACGGGGGGGAAGCTGGCTGATTGCTAACAACTGCAACTGCTGCGTTAACTCTAGCTAAAGGACAGAAGCAGTGGGATGTGGCTGCTCCTGTTGGCAAAAAGCCCCCACCTCTGCCAATATCTCCAGACAGAAGGGAGCTGGCAGGGGCCATGCAGCTCCTGGAGCAGGGGCTGCTTTCTGCCTTCTGCAGGCAGTGGTGGGAGCAGAAAGCTGCATAACAGCTCCGTTTGGAGGCCACGGGGCTTTGGGGGAGAAAGTGACTTTTATAGAAATAAAGGAGACTTCCTTTTGGGTCAAGTGCTCAGGAAATGAATGGTTTTGAGATAAAAGCCTTTTTACTCAGGTAACGCAGATTCACATTGCCTAAAGGGAAGTCTGCCTTGTGCTGGGGTATTTTTCCCTCTGGAGGCATTGTGATTGCTTTTGAAGATGGGTTTTCGGCGTACAAAGGAGAAGAAAGCTGAGAGGAAGAAAGCTTTTAAAAATACCAGGGGTGCCAGTGGTCTGTTTCAATTTGTCAGCGTGTCTCTCTTGCTCAAAACGCCACTGTTGGGTGCAGGGACTGTTCCTCCTCCTTCCTTCATGACTTGCTCCTTCCCTCTGGCATCTTGATCAATGCAGTCTGGGCTTTATTTATTTATTTATTTTTTATTCCAGGCCAACCTCTTGCATCCAGGGCTGCTTGGCAGATGGGTGCTGTGCTGCGTTGGGTGGGATTGCCCCTGATGACCTCAGCCTGCTGTGTTGGAGCTGTAGCAGGGCAGGCCAGGTGCAGGTATGAAATGGACTCTTTTCCCATCAGTTTGATCTGAGGAGTCTCTTGGAAATACCTTACCCCATGGCCTCAGGGTCTCCACAAGGGTGTTCTAGCTTTGCTAAGACTTCTGGAAGCATCACATTCTCATTTCTCCTTCTGCTAGTTTCTCCTACCTTGCCCTGGAGGGACGAGACGTCTGCAGGACTCTCCTCTGCTGCTGCTTAGTGTGAAATGTTGTAAAAGCCAGGCATTGATTTCTCAATCAAAGGTGTCTGTTTGCTCCTCAGTCTGTGGCTTTAATGCCTGCAAATACATCTTTTGCTCCCTAACGGGTTGCTTTAAGATTCTGAAATTGACTGTTGTGCTTCAGAGATTGGGGAAGTGAACAGGTTCAATCAAGCCAGTATTATTTGTGCTGGCTCACAGAGGGGGTTGAGCCAGGTGGAAGCCTGGGTCACAGTGTCTGTCGTGTCTCAGGGGAGACCTTTACCTGTGTCTGGCTGTGGTGTGGGGCTCTGCTGCTCTGCTGGCTCCTGGAATGCTGTGGGTCTTCTTGTCCTGATGGTGAACCTGGGTCAGTGGGTGTGTGGTCTGAAGGCTGAAGTTGCAGCCTAACCTATGAACAGACACCAACCTTTCAGAAAAAATTGAAGACATTAAAACGAACAAAACTCCACCGAATTTCCATCTGCGCTTCTCGTTTTCATAGGGGAGCTGTGTGTGTTCCTTGTTTCCAGAGCGCTGTAGCTTTGCTGTTCTTCAAGTGCACTGTAGATGATGAAAGCCTTGCTGAAATCTGCTGCTTCTATGGAAGAATACAAGAGCTGAAAGTAGAAAGGATTCCTACCTCCCAGGACTGCTGTCCTGAGGGATGGCTGGTGTAACCTGGGCTGGCAGTGTCACATCGCCTGGGCTCCAACTGCTGCCACTGGTCAACCTCAGTTTTCCCACTGCTTAAAGGAGTGACGTGGAAAACCCTTTCCAAAGACCAGGGATGGAGATGCTCACCTGGATGGGGAGGGATGTTAGCTGCAGGAGCAGAGTGGAGCAAAGGAGGAGGGATGCTGAAATGCAGGTGACTCTTAGCACTAATTGTATGCAGCAGAGCTGTCTGGGGGGAGGCTGAAGGAAGCATATCAAGAATGTCTCAGCTATTCAAGTGAGAAATCAAATTAAACCTTGTATCAAATAGTAGAGCTGTTCTGTGCTAGGAGTTATGTCAAATTCATTAAAGGTTTCTACACACCAGTCCCCCCAGGAGTTAGCAAAGAGAAAAAACAACGCTTTGTGTCGGGGGCTGTGCTTTCCTGCTTACCTGGATGTGTTAATGATGTGGGTAGAGGAAGGGAGGAGTATCGATTTTAACCCTCAAGATACACGTGTGTGGAGCTGGGACTCCATAGCCATGCTTTTGTGTGCTGCTGTCAGCGTCTGTCCGTGTGTCTGTGCTGCGTGGTGGAGGGTGAGAGCCAGGGACAAAAGCTGCAGCAGGCTGGAGGTGTGGAAGGTGCTCTTGTTCCCAGTCTCCTGCTAACAGGCTGGGAGGTGGAGTCACTTGGGTACCCGGCATGTCTGAGAGTGACCTGGAGGAGATGGAAATACCACCATAATGCAGCCAGACTTGCTTCTCATTGGGCATGAGTCCATGCTTGTTCCAGGCAAGGAAGAGCTCTGGACAACACATTGCTCCCTCCATGGGGACAGATTGTATGGGGGCTGGATGGAGCACAGGCTTGGCAGGAGAGAGCCTAGAGCTGGGATGAGCTGCCAGTGCAGTGGCAGAAGAGTCTGCTGGGAGCGTGTGGTCTGCAGCATGCCGTGGGGCTTCAGCTGCAGGGTGAGCTCCCAGAGTGGCACAGCACAGGCTCTGCAAAATCCCAGGGGTTCAGCTTGTAGCTGCTTCTCACGGGGGTAGTGAGGCACTCTGGAGAGCTGGCAGCTGTCTGGAGGTGAGGAATGCTGAGCCTCATCCACTACAAATGCTGAATGCCAAAGCCATCTATGGCTGACGTGCTGAGGCCCAGGCTCTGCTAAAGCTATCTGATTTTTTTTTATCATCCCTGATGCGTGTTGTGCTTTGACTTAGATGCACTCAAGTGTGGGTTTGATATTTAAAAGTCATTTACAATACCGCTGCTGTGCTGACAGGAGAAATTAGTCTGACCCTGGGATGTACAAATCCTCATTTTGGAGCACAGCAACCTGAGACTGGCAAGGCTGAGTCTGCTCAGGTGCTGTGCCTACTGCTAGCTCTGCACCAGGGCTCTGCAGCCAACTTCCTGCCTTTCCTCTCTTTTCTTTTAGTTAACTTGTAAGAATTTTTATTTTTTTAGTCAAATTGAAGATGCTAAACCTCAATTAAGGCAACATGTGTTAATTTCCAAGATGTAATTTGTTTACAGAACGTTCCCATTCACAGTGGCAAGCGCTGATAATTGCCACAGTTTGCTTTCCAGCCTTGGATTTGATACAGCTGAGAGTACATGAAGGTGGCTCCCAGGTGGGCAGTGCTGGCTCCTGGGTGGGAACATGAGGAGCTTTTATCTAGGAGCTGACTCTAACCTGTGCACCTTTGCTTTTGCACAAAGCAGTCCTTGTCCTGGGGTGTGGAAATGAGCCTGACTGTGCCTGTTCCCTCTTCTGTCTTAACCCAGCTGTCCTGTGATACCTTTTGCTGTCTCTGCCCCCAGCATGATCTGTAGGCACCCTCATCCTGCCCCAGCATTCCTGCAAGGCCAAACAAACTGCAGTGCTCCTGGAGACGGAGCTGCAGAAAATCAATGGGGCCAGAAGAAAATAAGGCAGTACGTGCTTGTCCTTCGAGCTGCCAGCAGAGGAGATGGCATCTTTGCAGCATGATGGCTCATGGCTATTTTTTTCTTTTCTCTGGCAGGAGCTGTTGCTTTGAGCTGCAGAGATGCTGTACTGAAGCTTTGACATGCTGAGCTCTGTGTCCGATTCCTTCGAAGCACGCTGTTCCATCTACCTTTGAGATGCCAGCTTCTCCAGGGTGAGGTGGGCTGTGCAGCAGAGCTGTCCCTGCTCACAGTGTAATCCTCAGCTGTCAGTGTCTTGGATGAGTTCTTGGAGGGTATCCAGACAAACACAGGAGAGATTTCAACTGCTGCGATCCCCTGTCCTATTTTATCTCATTTCTGACAGCCCAAGTCTGCTGAGGCTGGGAAGTGGTGAGAAGAGGAGAGCAGCTTCCTGCATTTGTGGATGGAGAAGCACTCCTTGCTCTGACAGCCTGCTTGCTTCTGCCTGTTTCCTGCACTACTGACGGACTCTTTTGCCTTCTAGACTAGCTGCATCTTCAGGAGAATGTCCCAGATGGCTCTCAGGGAAAGAAATCAGAGACTGATCAGTAGCCAAAAAACTCTCTCATCCAGTATCAAAGCTTTAGCTGCACCTTATGCTTCCCAAGGACAGCTTGGAAGGGGCACAGTGGAGCTGCTCCTGTTCCTTTTGCACAGGGCTCAGGGTGAGCGAGTCTGCACAGGACCTGTGATGAGATCCTTGCCTTGGTCAGGCTGGAAGAGCTGCTGCAACCTGTCACACAGCACTGGCCCTTCTATGGTCTCTCATACCCAGCCCTGTCTGCTCATTAAGGAGTTGCTCTAAACAATGGATTTCACCATTGCCTCCAGTTGAGCTTGATCTATCGTGTCTGTCTGTAGGCACAGGCAGCATTCAGTGCTCCCAGGAACAGGTGGGTGTTCAGGCTGGATTTTTTGGCCATCTGCTGTGCTGCTGGGCTGTTTGTTACCCAGACCCTTGCTGGGGCCTTGATCTGATGCTGCAGAGAACTCTGTACTGTAGGGAGATTCAGCCTAATTTCTGGGAGCTTGCTGGCAGCTGAGTGTGGGTGGGAGCCCTGGCTTTCCAAGTGCCTAAAAACTGAGTTTGGACTGCTGCCTGCCTGTTGCTTCCTTTTGAATGGGGGAAAGGAGGCATTGCTCTGGTCCAGATATTGGCAGAGAACTGTGACCTGCTTGTGCCCAGGCTGGGCATGCCACATTATTCCCTGAGGGTTCCTGCCTTCCCTTCCTGAGCTGGAACTCCTCCTGGTGCATCTGGTGGTGCCTTGTGACATGGGGACACACATGAGTGTGAGGAATGACTTCTCTCTGTGGCTGCCCTGCAGAGCAAGAATGTGGCTGGGAGCATTGCCTGGCCTTTGTGGGGCTGGTGTTCAGCAGTTGAGCTTGGCAGCTCCAGAAATTGAAATGCAAATGAAACGAAGAGCTGAGGGGCAAAGGAGCTGCTGGCTTTTTCAATGCTGACCTCCACTGTGGAGAGGAGAATTGTATTCTGGGTGTTGCTTATGTTCTTCCTGCCTTAGCCTGGGCCATGCACTGCCAAGATAAAGGAATGCAATTTTCTCTGCTCGTGTCAAGATCTTATTAAGTATTTCCATATAGCAGACAGGGAAGGGACAGCCCAAGCCTTAGAGAGTCACTGCACAGCAATCTAACCCTGGCAGCCCTCAGGGAACACAGGCTGGCTGGCAGCAGGAACAGTGCTGAGCTGCTGGGGAGCTGCGCGAGAGCACAGGTCCCTTACTCCAGCCTTTCTGCTGCTGGACATATGGATGGATGGGGAAGCAGATTTCACTGATACAGATGATCCCTGCTTCAGGATGTAAGGAAGTGCCCTTGCTCCTTGTTTAACAGGAAGGAAAGCCAACCATCTCTTCGCCACAGCATGCGGGTGGCTGTGCCCTCCATGTGTGGGTCCTGTTGGGGCTGCAGGTGGTAGTGGAGCTGGCTCAAGGGCTGCTGCCCCATCCTGCCAGGTCTCTGAGGTGAGCTGACGGTGTTGAGGGAGTCTGCTGTGGCCAAGCCCTGGCCAAGTCAGGGAGGGTGCAGCAAAGCCAGGAAACCCCCCGTGCTGTTAGAAAAAGGCACTGTCTGGAAACCATCCCACGTGCTGGAGGAGCCTGGCTTTCTGACAGAAGCATGCTTTAGATAAAGTGCTTTTGTTGGCTTGTTAGATCTATTATTCATGCCTTTATGTACATAGCAGACCTAGGGAGACCAGCTGTGGCCTCCAGCCCAGCCCGCAGCGCAAAGAGGACAGCGGAGATGCGTCCCTGGCAGCACCTCCTCGCCCCTCCATCGGCACTAATCCCATTCAGCCTCCATCCTCTGCTTCCCCCCGCTGAGGCTGCGGGCGTGAGAGGCCGGCTGCTTCGTTAGGGCCGAGCAGATTAGCTGTCCCCCTCGGGAGCAGCTCGCTCAGCTCGCACTGAGATAACAGGGCCACGTCCTCCAGGCTGCTGGGCTCCTCGGCAGCTGGCGGAGCTGCGATTAGCCTCAATTTATGCAGACTGTTAAACAAACACCTGCAAGGTTCAGGGACGGGGAAACCAAGCTGTTTTTGCGAGCGGCTGGTCATGTTGTGTTAAAGTGAGAGTGCTGTCCTTTCCTCACTCCATGCTCCCGGAGCTCCCAGCCATCCCCAGCCCTGGTGGAACTCACAGGGCTGTGAGTAGTGAGCTGGCTCTGATGCTGTGCTGGGTTGATTGCAGCAGGGACAAGCACAGTTGTGTCTTCCGGGGCTGCTGCTGTAGCCGACAATTTCTAAACTTGTTCTGCTCTTACTGCTTTCTCTGTTGTTTGCTTGCCCCTAATCCCCAGCAGTGGAGCTGCTGTTATCACCAGCAGTGCAATAGGTAGCGTGGCAGGGGCAGAGCGATGTCAGCATCTATTGAAGTGTTGGTAAAAGGGCTTAACGTGGAGAAAAGGAAATCTTGCTCCTCCTGAGACCTCGCTGGAGCATTTTGTCTAATTAACCTCAGAGGTGATCGCTTACAGCAGGGTGGTGTGCCAGCAAAGAGCCCAAAAATAGGCTCTATCCAAGCACAGCTCGAAGGCACGTGGCTCTCCCTTTGTAAAGCTTGGCGAGACCTGCTGTTGTGTGGGGCTAGAGCCGAAACATGGCTGGACTATTATTATCTGCCTGGAAGTTGGACTGAAATTGCAGGGGCATTGTTCTGCATCCTATATGGATGTGGATGCACGCGCTCGTACCACGCACGCAAAGTGCTGGAGAAGAGAGCCTGTGTTACACCTATGAGCTCCCAGTTTGGAGAGAATGCCTGCCTCTTCCTGTCACCCAGAGGAGATGCTGCTGAATGGCTGCTTTTACCAACCCACTTGTTCCTGCTGGGTGGTTTGGGAATGGTGCAGCAGTGCCGCTTCCTCCATGTGCTGCATGCTTACGTGTGGGATGTGCATGGATTTCTTCATCCCTGGGCATTTTTATCACATTTTTATCAGGTTCTGAGGGAATTCTTTCAGTGATCTCTTCTGTGTGTTTTCTTTTCTTTCTTTTTCCTCTCTCGCAGATATATAGAGAAATCCTTTGTTTCCAGGTAAGGATGTGCTGGATTTACAGTTGCTACCACTGTTAATGCATCCCTGTCTGTGTGGTCATGTGAAGGTAAGATCTGATCTGCAGTAACCACATCACCTGCTGTTCTTCTTTCCATCCTCCACTCTTGGTTTCCGTGCTGCTCCAGGATGTTCTTTCTACACTATATTTTTGCAGTCATTTTACTAAGCTTTTTTCATACAGAGGGGGAAAATGGAAGCAGCTCTGCAATTTACCAGGCTGGGGAGAAGAGCCTTGTGGCAGCAGCATGGCTGTGGATGGCGGTGGGTTTGGGGTTGGGATTGGAGGAGGAGAGCATCTCCTGGCCTCCCTTGCTGCAAAGGGGGTGCAGAGCTGCTCGTGTCCAGCAGGACACGAGAAAAGGATAAACTATTCACAATCCTGTACTGTACGTGGTGGAGATCAGTGGGTGGTTTTGCCCAAAGAGGGCAGTGCCGTGCCACGTTCCTCCCCAGTTTGTCTCTGTAAGGCGAGGAGGGCGCTCTGCAGAGCTCGGTGGGAACGGTGAGCATCGAGGATTTCTTGAGGGGAAAATCACCGTGGCTCAAGATGAGGCAGTTGTTTTTCAGAGGGGTAGCAATTACTTCAAAAGAAAACAAAACCAAAACAGAAACAACAACAGCAGAAGACCTTGCAAGTAACTGTCACACGAATGCTTGTTCTGTCTTCTGACAAACTGCTTTTTCTCACCAGCTCAGGCAAAAGTACACAGCTGTAGTGCTGCCCAACTTTAAAGCGTTTTTCCTATCTGTATTCCTGCCCTGATTCACTGCAAGGACAGCTGGGAGCTCTCCTCTTTGCTGGAGAACATCCCCCCCCTTTGCTCCCCTGGAGCTGTTGGTCCCCATTTCTGCCCCTAGCAGCTTTCCCATCGCCCCACCCCAGGACTGTTTCTGCAGGGAAATGCTGCTGTTGGAAATTTGGCTTACCCTGGGGCAAAGTTAGGGCTGAGCAGCTGTTTACTAGCTGGCACGCTGCTGTCAGAAGTGAGGACTGAGCCCCTTTCTCTGTAGGGAGGAGGAAGGGGTCCTACAGGCACTGCTGGGTGCTGTGAGTTGCATTCACGCTGCACGTTCGCCTTTTGTGGATATATGGGAACAGAGAGGCTTTGCTGCCTGTGGGAGGAAAGACTTCAAACAGCAACGAGCCGACGTTGCCATTTCCAGAGGAACAGCTCTTGCCGTGCTGGGCAATTGGCTGAAAGAGGTGAATAGGGCTTTCCTTAGGGGTTAAAAGCTCTAGCTCTGGTTAGGTATATTCATGTGGGCTTTTTCCCTTTTGAAGAAGGTGGACGAAAAGGGCTCTGACTCCTTTAAATAGATCTGCACTTCCTCTACCAGCCGGGAGCTCTGTTAGAACTGCTTGCTGCTCCTTTCTGCCCAGCAAGGACAGCTGCCAGCTTAACTCTTAGCCCTCGCGTTAACAGCAGAGGGGCTGAAATGAAGAGCGTTTTCCCTCGGCAGCTATCGAGAGGAAGAAGTTTGCTGCTGCTGCTTGCTGGTTTGTATTTATTCTGTTAGCCAAAGCATAGAAGCACGCGTGGGTGCGAGGTACAGCTGGTGCTTGGAAGGCCCTGGGTTGCTGGAGGGGCACGGAGGGTCCTGGGAGCATCGGCTCTGGGCAGGCTCCAGCTGGCTGTGAGCGTGGTGCCTGGATGTCAGTGCTTACCCCACAACTCCTGCTGCCTTTTGTGGCTTTCGGGCATCGACGTGAGCAAGTGCTGCTGCCAGCTCGGAGCTGCTGCTCTGGCTTAACGTGGGAAGGCAGGAGCATCTGTCCCCCACTGCTTTCCTATTAGCGGGCTGCTATAAGGCAAAAAGCCATCTGCCTGCAGAGGTTGGGGTTTGTGATATTTGCTAACCCGGGAGAACACTGCTACAGGAAAGCAGTCAGGCACGAAGGATGAGAGATCCTCTTTCTCAGAGTTCACTGAAATGGGAATTTCCTGCAGGTTGCTTTCCCATTGACCAGAGGGAGATCAGACCCATGGCTCATCTGTTCACCCTTCTTAGAGCTGCTGAAGAGACTCAAAATGGGGAGGTGGCCTCATGTTCCTTCCCGGGACATGCTCTTCCTCAAGGTTAGTGCTACCAGCTAGGGCCTTGTGTTCACAGGCAGCCTCTAGTGCCAGGTTCATGCTGATCTTGCTGAGCACTTTTGCTCCTGAGGACATCTGCAGCTGGTTCAGAAAGGTTTCCACAAAGTACAGTCACTTATTGTGAGCCAGCATTTGCAGACTAATCCCATACAAGTCATTCGATGGGTCACTGGAGCTTGTCCTGGGATCTGCCCAGGGAATCCCAGAGCTGCCTGGGGCTGAGTGGTACCTCAGCTCTGTGCTGAGAGCCTGTCCTGGCCCTGGTAGGGTAGCCCTGGCAACTTTGGTGTGCTTCCTCCCATGATTTTATTTAATTTCTGCTGTCTCTCCTTTGTCAAAACCAGTGTAGGCCAGCTGATGTCCTGATGCAAAGGGTGCACCCCCCCCCTTTGCTGTGCCATCTATCTGGTGATATCAAGGGCAAGAGCGTCACGTTCTGACTGCTCATAAATTATAAGGGAAATAGCTTTCTTCCTTCACCCCTTGAACTTTTTTTCATTCCTTCGTTGTGTTAATTAATACGTTGTTCAAGCTGTACGTCAGGCCCTGTTCTTGCTTGCTGTAGATGAGGCTGCCTTGTCAGTGCTTGGCCTCCTTTTCCCATCAGCTCGAGTGGAGCTGTTACACGTTAGTTCTCCAACAGCGCTTTGATTACCTCTCATAACACAACACTGTCAATGCAGACTGACCAATGCAGCAGTTCAATGAGTGTGTTGCTCTTGACAAGCCTTATTTGCCCTGGATAAGTCAGGTAGGATATCTTCAACTGCAGGTAATAGGCACTAACATCCTCTCTGTGTATTATCTGAAGGTTTCCTGATCTCTCTTTCACCCGAAGGGGCTTCCTTGTCTCCACTGCAGCAAGATGCAGAGCCTCTGACTAACTCTGAGCAGGGAACCGTGGAGTCCAGAAACAGCAGATCTGCTTTAAGTGAGGCTCTTGCCCTGGCTAATCATCCCATCTTGAGAAGCACAACATACTATCTCGGGCTTCTTCCCAAGGTGTGGTGACCGACGTGCATTTGATGTCTAGGAGCTGCCCTGGCAGTGTGTGGGCCATCATCCTCAGCGGGGAACCAGAGACAGCAATCACTGCTAAGTGTTAGATGATAGCATGTTTTGCTGGCTGCTTTGATGCGTTATGTTTTCCACCATCTGTATTTGCACTGTGTTGGAGGCTTGCTTGCCCTGCTAGGGCTGGGCTGCGATCCCTCCAGCACTGTGAGCAGCCAAGTGTGGTGTTTAGAGGGTGGAGAGGAGATGGCAAGCTTTCTTGCAGCCGTTACTTTGCTATGCTGATGCCTTGTCTCCCCACACTTGCTCATTTCTTCAAATATTGCTGCTCTCAATGAACTCTTAGCAGCTGTCAGTCCCTGTTTCTGAAGTGATGTGCAATTCTGAGCTCCCTGCTGTGGTTGGGGTGGTCCTTGTGCTGACACTGCTGACTGCTCCCTGCTCCACTCCTTGCCCTGTTGTGCTGTTTTAGCCTGCAAAGCCTCCTTCTCAAATACTCCTGAAGAGCTTTCTTTTGGAGTAGAGCTGCAGGAGCCAAAACAATCTCTGCTCTTGCAGAAAGAATCCTGCAGACCTGGATCCTCTCCCCTCAGCTACTGCTGCCCTGGATGGTGTTTGTTGGCAGGCATTGCTCCCAGTGCCCCTGCTTACCTCGTGCTCTCCCGAGAGGAACAAGCCTCACATGATGGCTTTGGAAATAAGTCAGGGCATGTGTCTTGGGCAGCACGAAAGGAACTGGAAACCTGAGCTTTGTTTGCACGCACGTTGTTTGTGGTGTTGGCAGGGATGGACCCTGGCTCCATGCAGCTGCTGTGACTGGTTTACTGGGCACAGCATGAGATCCCCTCCTCCTTGAAGGATATTCACTGTTTTTGGAGCCATGACCGCCAGCAGAGGAGATTCATGCTTCCTGAGAGCAGCAAGCTTTTTGTGTTTGCCTCCCAGCTTGGGTGACCAGTTCTGCAGGAGGGCAAGGAGCAGAGCTGCACGCAATTACCTGCGGACACTGGAGCGTGGTCAGAGGTCCCACTATCAGCCATGGCCCAGATGTACCGAGTGAGCCTGCTCCCAGCATCCTTGGCTCCTGCAGATGCACGTGAACCAGGCTGGCTGTGTACTGCAGGTGGAGGAGAAAAGAAGCCTTTCATCTGCTCCCACAGAGCAGGCTGGCAGCCAGCTTATGCTGCTGCTTGGTTCCCTCTGCCACAGCCAGAGCAGGGAGGTGGGAGCTGAGCAGCTGTGCCCCTCCTCAGGGATCAGCCCAGGGTGAGAAATGTTAGGGGTGAGCTCTGCTCCCTGTGTTAGCAATCAGATTGCTGCTGCAGGGTTATCTGTCAGCACTGCCCTGGGGTCACAGTGTCACACAGGAGTCCCCCCGGAGGGAATCCCATGAGCCAGGTGAAAGCTAGCTGATTTATCAGGTGCTCTCTGTGCTATGCACCCTTCCCAGTGTCCTTGGGTATGTGAGCCTGGATGCAGGCCCTTCTCCTGCCCTTCACAAGGTGTCTCTCCTTCCTCCATTGACACCCTCATTCCCTGTCGCTGCAGCAGCAGCATCCCTCTGTGTTGCTGTCTCAGCTGTGCTGGCCCTGCCAAGGCCGTGCCTCCCCTCCTCCCTGCCCACCGTGCTGTGCCAGCGAGCCCAAACCCACTGTGCTGGTTGCCTGATTTGTTTTGGTTCATGTTCCAGCCAAGGATAAAGTTGCAGATATTTCTGTGCAGCGATAGGATCTCACCAGCCAGCCTTGCTTTAATGCGATCCCAGGCATTTGAGGTGCCCCATTACCTTATCTCCCCTCTGCAGATATATGTTACTCACCTCTCTCACCCTAAAAGCGAGCCAGCCTGGGAGGGAACTGCAGAAACTCAGCCTCTGCAGCCCTGCAGGCAAATTGTCGGGCAGAAAGCAGTGAGTGAGGCTCCCACCCGGCTGCCCTTGTGCTTTTTCTGTGCAATGTTCCCTTCTTTCTGCTTGCAGTGCTGTGCTGCAGTGGGATGGCTGGGAAGGCTGCATCACAGCTGACTCACGTTGCTGGTAAGGTGGGAACCCCACGCCTTGGTTCCCACCTAGCTCCCCAGGGGCACCTGTTTGCTCTCTGGCTTTGCGGTTCAGCAGTCCCTGACATGAAGCTGATATTGCTGCATGCAGGGGCAGTGAGGCTGTGCCTCTTCCCAGCTGCATCTTGCTGCTCTCCCACTGTCACATGAGCATTACGCCATCTCCCCTGTAGAGAATGAGTGTGGAAAGTGCCTGGGTGCCAGAGCAAAGTGAAATCTGCTCCAGCTTCAAACGCATGCAATCCCAAGCTGTGCACGTTGGGTAAATGCTAAATCCTATCTCTGGTTCATAAAGAGGGGAGGTCGGTGCTGAAGAAAGGCATAGGCACCAAACACCCCATGCTTCTGCAGCTCTCAGGTCTCCTGAAAGTTCCTTGATGCAAAGAGAAACGTCCCCAGCCAGGGTGGGTCATGGGCCATTAGGGGGGCTGGGTCAGCCCTGAGTAAGCAATCAGATATAAAGGTGAGACTTGTTCTATTGAATGATCAAAAAGCTGTTGGTGGCAGAACTGCCTCTGGGAGCAGGCAGTGCAGAAAAAATGAGAGGAAAATGGAAGGGGGGGTGCGGGGAGCTGGAAATCAACAGCTCAACAGCAGTTCGTCCAATACAGATCCTTGAAAACACAGGAATTTTGAAGGGAGGTAAAAAAGATGTGATGAGAAACACATGGGAATTTCTAGCAGTGAGGAGGAGGAACTGAATTTTAGCATGTTGTGGGGGGGTGAAAAAAAAAAAAAAAAAGAAGCAAAAAGCTCTTAGCTGTAGGAACTGGGAGAGCAGAGTGCGTGTTTTTGGAGCCTGGATGGGGCTGATGCCATTCCCATGTGATGTGCATGGATCTGTTTCTATTCCTGCAGTGCTGGGTGGCTCAGGGTGGGCAGTACAGGAGCTCTGGGTCACCCCCATCGCCCCCCATTGCCTGCGCTCAGGTCCTGAGCTCAGGGCAGCACAGCTCAGCTACACGCCGGCTCCGTGCTCCTGGAAGGCGGTCGATGGAGGTTTGTTGTGGGGTTATGTAATGATTGACCTCGTGGAAACGGCTCTTATGAAAGCATGGAATCGGCTTAGCTTGCAGACGGCTCAAGCTGCGATGCAGGAGATGCTATCATTGCTGTTAGGAATTCATACTTTTGTACGGTTGGGAAGCATTTGACTCCACCTCGTTGTGTTCCGGCTAGAGAAATAGGCCTGGGTCACAGCTTGGACCAGGCTGAGCTGTGTGCCATCACCTGGCTGACTCACAGAGCTGCTCCTGGTCTGCCCTTGCCATGCAGCCAGATCCATCATGCCTGTCTCTGCCATAGGAGCCCCCTGTGCAGGAGCTGCAGGGAGGAGAGGCAGCGCTCTGCGATCCTTCTGAGAAGCACAGATGAACCCACACCTAATTGCTTTTAAAAACTCCCTGTTGCTATGGTGACTCAACAAGCGTGATGCTCACAAGTGCTTCTCTCCACTCCCAGGTCCTGCGTTGGCACTGGGAAGCCTTGTGTGTACCTGTGTACGTACATCTGCTTTCTTCCAGCTTTCAAAGGTGGCATATGGTCCCCTTGGAGCGTGAGCAGAATCCCTTCTGAGCTGGGGGAAGATATGCTTGAAAGGTCTTGTAATAAGGTTAAGGAGAGGCCAACAGCCGCTCGCCCTGCTGCTGAGCGCTTCAGTAGCTAAATTTAGTCCCTTGAGTCATTACTGAGTCAGCAAATTGGGGGCAGGAAATCTTGATTTCTCTTTTCTTCCTTTTTCATCAGTGATGAACCGTAGACGGGCTCCAGACTGGTTTCCCTCTCAATCCAGCACGCTGCCTGCCTGCAGTGCTTTCCCCTGGAGCATCCTTGAGCCTGTCCAGTAAAAGTAAGAGCTCCTTTCCTCTCTGCTGCAGCCACCTGCCCTGACAAGTGGCCTGTCCTCGAGGAAGCAGCATCGTTTCCTATCATTAGTGATGTGGGGTATGGGAAGCTGTGTCCAGTCAGCTTTGTCTCTTGCTGGGTACACGCTGGTCGAGGCCCGTGGCAGCTCATGCATCCCCTGGAGCTGCCTTGAAACCCACTGATGGGTAAAGAAACCCCATCCAGCTGCTCTTCTGTGTGCCTGGGAGTGCCTCAGCATGAATAGCAACAAAAGAGCTCAGGAGAAACAAGCATGAATGGTAAAAACAAGCGGCATCAAGCGATTCCATGCTACTCTGACAGACCTGTGCAGCAGCCCTGCCTACTTCGTACTGGTCTATTCCTCGCTGCCCTGTTGGCCAAGGGGCACCCAGCAGGGACGTGGCCTGGCAGATAGATGCCTGCAGGCAGCTGGCTCCTTCCATACATGCTTCAGGGCCACCAGGAGACCCTGGGCTGGAGCAGATCAGCAGATTGTCCAGGCAGCTCAGCATTGCCCCTGGAAAGCAAATCCTGGCAGCGGAGCCCCTGTTGCTAGCTGATGGTATCAGTTTGTATTAGATCCCACTGAGTGTATTTTACATAATTGCTTTCCCAGAATGAAGTGTTTTTACAAACGCGGCGTTTAATCACCTTTTTAAAAGGAATGAAAAATCACCTTCCTCCCCAGAGCTAGGAAGAAGGCCTGAAGAGGAAAGTGCTCACCCTACAGCACTCACTGGGCTGGGAAGCCCAGAAAACCTGGGGTTGGACTGGAAAAAATCTGAGGGCTCGAAGAAGAAAAGCCCATGCTGAGAACATTGCTGCTGCCCTCACTTCTGTTTCTGGTGGAGGCATCCAAAAGCAGGAATTGCTTCGGGTCCCTCTGCAGGAGAAGGGAGCACCACCAGACTCCGGTTTGCTGAAGGGATGCTTGCAAGCCACGCTGCTTCTCAGCACCTGGAGATAAATCAGTGCTTGCTGGACGATGAAGGGCAAAGCAGTGCTCCCAGCCCTGCTGTGGCTGCTGAGGATGGATGCTGTGCAGCTGACTGTGCGCTGCAGCCTGGGCTGGGGGCTGCCGCTCTCACTCTCATTTCTTTATTCGCAGCAAGTGAAGGATGAAAAATCAGAGTAATGGCCAAGGAGACGACATCCACTTGACTTCTCTTGCCTGTGGTGTGAGCGATTTATCTAGCTAAGGCATTGCAGTGGAGTGAGACCAGGAGCAGGAGGACGGCGCTGCAGCGGCAGCAGCAAGGTGTGCTCCCCCCCTCTGTGCTGCCTTTGATTTGCTTCCAGGAGGGAACTCTGCTCCCCATTCCAAGCAGGCCCGGCACTGGCTGGCAGAGCAGCGGGAGCCCTGCTGTAACTAATGAGATGTTTGCTGCTCGCTGCCTGACACTGCGGTGGGTTCTCGTTGTGCCTGAGCCCTGTGCTGATAAACCGAGCCTCCCGGAGATGAAGCGGCTTCCCTCAGCTACAGGCCTGCTGTGTTCACTCTTATCTAATAGGATCTTTCCTCTGAGCTCTGCTTAAGCCTCCTGCGTAGCATACCAAACCGCTGAGGTTTGATCCTACAGAGAAGTGGTGCAGAGTGAGAGCAGACCTGAGTGTCAGCTGCCCTCCTGTTGGTAATTATTGGACAGGACTCACGTTCATGGAGGGTCTGTGGGTTCCTTGTGGCTCTGGAAGGTGTCGGAGAAGGAAGCTTTCCCCCAAGCCAAACATTTATCCCCTCCTAGCTGCCGTTGCTGATTAGGGGATGGGTGTCTGCTCTCCCCCGTTATTTATTGTGCTGTAGAAGCCAAGGTAATGTACATCAGTAAACGCTATGAAGGGTTTCACGCGTGTCAGCTGTGCGGACTTTATGGAGCAGACACTCTTTCAAGACAACGGGCTCCGTGTCTTGATTAATGCTGCAGCCTCTGGCTGGCTGCTTCCTCCCTGCTGCCACACTGAGCTGATTTCCCAGGGTGCCCTGAAAATGTGCATGAAGCAGCGTGGGACAGAGGGGAGGGAAAGGCTGTGTGCCTCCCGTCGGCAGGAGGATGGGCAGAGCACACAAGGAGAAGTTTCTTCTCCAGAACAGTGGCGATGCAGTGGCACAGCTGCCCAGGGAGTGCTGGGGTCACTGTCCCTGCGGGAGCTCCAGAGCCGTGGGGATGTGGCACTGAGGGATGCGGGCATGGTGGGGTGGGCTGGGGATGCTGGAAATTTGCTCTGGAGGCGCTCAGACCCTTTCCTATAGGCACCTGTCGCGGGAGACGTCCTCCATCTCCACGGGTTACTCTGGGCAGATCCAGCTCTCCTGCAGGATGCTCTCAGTAGTTGCTTTTCGCCGGTTCTGAGGATTTCTTTCTCTCAGCACTTGTAGGTGACTGCTTCCTCCTCCTCCGCCGCCTTCCTTTTGTCTCTCTGCAGCACGACAGGTCTGGGAAGGGCCATCTGCCGCTGTGATTAATGGCCCTTTTCTGGCAAAACAGCAGAGACAAATGTCCTTCTGAGCGCGGCAGAGAGAAGCGCAGAAACAAGCTGGCTAATTTTCAGCCATTATTTTGGAACCCAAACTCCTTCCCAGTATCAATTTAGCTATTATTTCAAAAACTAATTAATCCTCACTCATGCAGCTCCGAGGGACCAGTGTTTAGATAATTAACAGCCCGTGGATTATGACAAGCCTTGCTCTCGGATCCTGTTACAGCGCTTGCCTTCAAGTACATCGCGCTGTCGTTCTGCTTACCAAGGCCTTTCATCAGTCCATCTTTCTTTTTCTTTCTTTCTTTCTTTCTTTTTTTTTTTTTTTGACAATTAATAACAAATAATTAGCCAGGATGGATTCTATTTGCTTTCTTGCAGCTCGGCTTCATTTTGGAGGACCGAAGTGTCCTTCAGCTGCGCAGGTCTGTAGTGATTTTGGAGCTAATTACAAGCAAGCAGGATAGGTCGCTGCCATTACCAGCATCTGGAAAAGGGAGTTCTTATTGCTCAGCTCCTCAGGAAGTGACCTGAGGTGTGAGAAAGGAGGTGCTTCTGTGAGGTTGTTGCTACCTCTCCATCCTGAGCTTCCGTCCCAGGAGAACGTCTCTTCGAACTGCCCAAAGCTGCTCTCTGCTGCTGCTCTGAACTCCTCTTAGGAGATTTCTGCCTGTGAATAGGTCTGTCTTTTCCAACTTTGCCTAGGAAAGCCTTAGTTACATGAGGAGTTTTCATCTTTCCTTTCAAAGAGGTGAAGCTCAATCTCAGCCTTTTTCCCTGTGAGATGCAGGTCTCTGGCTGGCATCCCCTCTCTTCTGGCTCTCCGTGCTGATGGCACCTGGAAGGTGGAAGGCTGGGAGAACAGCTGTGATCCCTGCACCTTCTGCCCACTGAGCAAAAGCAGAGTGAGGGGCCCAAGCTGCTCTGGTTCCTGAGCTGGCTCTCCTTGGGGCAGCACGAGGGCATCCATCGGGTTGTGCTGGTTTTAAACAGCTGAGCATGGATGCAGACTCACTGCTGGTTTCAGGCAGAAGGAAATCCTTTCTGATAAGCTGCTGCTGTTTCAAACAGATGATAAATCTCTGCAGGTAGAACTCCCTGTGCTAGTGGTTTGATCCCAATGAAGTATTTGCCAGGATGGCAACTTTTACTCTGCCTTGGGAAATACTGTCCTTTCACCTGTGTGCAGCTCTTACTTCTTTTGCAAAGCCCATGGTTTAAGGAGATCCCCACCTTCCCAGTCTCTCTCCATTCCCTCTGCAGATGCAGTTTGCCAGAGACCCTGTGGCTCTGCACCTTGAAAGGCAAAGAGCTTGCAGGAGAGCTGCACATCTTTGTGTTTGGGGTGCTGTGTCCTCCTAGCAGCAATCAGAGAGCAGCAACCCGGGACCAGGGGAGTGGTGAGCCCAGTGGAAATGCCACTCAGGCTGGCTGTGAGCAGTGGAAATAGAGCAAGGGGCTGCTGCTGACCCTGGTGTGTGCACCCTGAGGTGGTTGTTTGGGATGGAGGTGTCTTTGGAATTGAGCTTTTGGGGAAGGTTGCACTCTTTTGTCCATGTTTTAATGATTTGTTTCAGCAGGGCCAGGCATCTTCCTCTGCCATCTGCCATGACCTTTGCGGTGAGGTTGTGCATGGAGAAATGTGCTGAACCACCCCGTTGCCATGGAAACCGAGGCTGGGGGGGGGGACCTGCCTGCTCCTGCTAATTGCTGTGGCTTTGTGACCCCATCCGTCCGTCCTCCTGCCTCCTGTAAGTCTGTCCGAATGCACAACACTGGCCCCATCCTGCATCACCCTGCCCCTTGACTCCCAGCCCCAATGCCGTGAGCAGGATACAGAGTTTCCCTTTCTCCCTTTTGTGTTATCACAACCTGCACGAGATAAGTTAAAATCCATGGCTTGAACATCCCTGCAGCCCATCACCCCATGCATGCACATCTGCCTGCATGCTTGTTGCAGGAGCAGAGTGGCAGTGCAGTGATGCACCCTCCCTGCATCCCAGGCTGCCCTGGCTTAATCTCATCCAATTAAATAACTGCAGATAGTGGGCTTAATAAGGCCCTGCTGTGAAAGATCACTGACTATTTCTTTTCCAACGTGCAGTGAATTAGGAGGCAGCCTGCGAAGCAGTGGTGAGCAGGGAAAGGACTGCTGCTAATTACTGTCCCCCATGTCCCCTCTGCTGTCACCACTGCTGCTGGGCCCCCCATTGCTCCCTGCACCTGATTGCATTTTGCTGCTGGTTGTGGCCAATTTGCAGCTCTCAGCTGCTGCTGCTTCTCCCTTCCCCCCACACCCCCTGCTCCTCTCCGAGTTTATTAATGAAAACCTTATCTGTCGGTGCAGATAATGCCAGAAATAATTAGTGCACACAGAGGGCTGGCAGGCTGCTCTCTGCTCCCACCACCCACACCCTCTCCTCTCCTTGTTTACAGTTTCCTGTGCTGCTTGGGGGTGCTTTTTGGGCCTCCTTGCCCTCTACAGATTTATTTGCTTCTCTCTCCAAGCTTTCTTTGCTCAAGATAGACCTGAGGCACAGATGCATCCTAAAGGGCTTGACCTTAAGCACCTGGGCTGCAGGTGCCCTGACCTTATTGCTGCTGGAAATGGGGAGCTGCCCCCCAGAGCCCAAGAGCAGGGATTGCATTAATCCTGGCACGCTCTGGTTGGGTCATGGCCTTGCTCCTACTGTGCCAGCGCCGTCCTCGCTTTGCTCGTGCTCCCTTTCCTTACAGTTAGCATCATTGTCTCTTGGCTTAAATCTTTCAGCCTGATAAAGGACGACAGCACTGCTGGAGTGCCTGGGATGGCATAAATAATTCCAGTGCCGAGAGAGATTTACGGCTATATAAATGTCAGGAGTGAGCCCAGTTTGTATTAATGGCCTTATTAGTTACGTTGCTGTAAAATACAGATCCTCCATTTGTTAAGTGGCTGTGGTTTTGGTCCACAGCATTAATCCAATAAATTTGGGCTTCTCAGTACAAATCTTAGTCTCTGAACCCCACTGGAAAATCCTTCATGATATGTCAGAGAGCTTTAAATGGTTTTGACTGAGACAGAGGTGGGAATAACAGAGCTGGTGGGAGTGCAGGTGTAAGGCAGTGCAGCAGCTCATCCCCACCCAAGGGCATGGGAAGTGTGGAGGTCCCTTGGCCATGGGGGGCTGGGGGGTGAGATTGGTGGTTTTGTCACCAGCTTGGAAACCACAACCCAACCCAGAAGCTCCCATGGCCCTGAGGTGTCTGTCCGTCCTTCCCACCCTGCTGCCATCCCTCCCCGTTCCCTGGTGCATCTCATATGAGGACGTTTTGCAACTCTGCAAACTTTCCACCAGCGACCTGCCAAGTGCACGGGGAGGGAGAGGGGAAAGCACCACGATAATTGAAAATAAATGGTGCATTATATGAAATAAATGTTCTGGTGCAGCCAGCTTGCTGTCGCTGATTATTTATTTGTTACTTGCAAACACTTTGAGGAGGTGTCTGGGGAGAGGGGTTTTGGAGATAAAGTGGTGATGCCTTCATGCAAAGGGAGCTGTGAGGCATGGGGAGCTCTGTGTGTCCTGCGGCAATGGCAGGGGGACAGCCACAGCCATTGGAGCAGAGATGTCATCTCCAAGAGGAGAGTCCAGAATGTGAACCCAATGTTTTGGGGCCATGTTGGAGCTCTTCTAGGCCCTGTGTGCACCTGTGAGGGGCAGGGGTCTGCAGGAATGGGACCAACATGAGCAGGGAGCCTCCGGATCTCTGCTCAGCCGGAGGTTGGGTTGCTTGCCGTGTCTCTCTGGTTGGAATTAACTCCTGTTTGGTAGGGGAGGAGGCTGCGTTTTCCCAGGAGGGGTTGGATTTGACCAGAAACATGGACCCTTTTGCTGTATTGGCTCCTTTGCCGTGTCATGCTTCTTATGCCTTGGTAAGACTTATCCTGGATTATTTTTCAGCTGCTAATTAATCTTGAGAGTGTTGTAAAAGCTTTGAACCGCTGCTTGAAGACTGAGTGGGTGATTTCTGGCCTTGTCAGACAAGGGGGGGATATGGAGGTGGGATCCCAGTTGCCCTCCCTGGGCAGCTGAGACCTGGGATCTCTGCATTGCTGGCTGGAGAAAGGCTGAGGATGAACCCCCCGTAGCCTTCAGATGAAGTTGTAAAGATTTTGGCTTGATAATCCCCAAGTTCTGGTCTTCTTGAATCAAACACCACGGACCAGGAGCAGCATGAGGGCTGAACATCCATTCGAACCTCATGGGACAGCAATGGCAAACCCATCCCTCCCAGCTCGCTGAGGCAGGGCTGGCAGAACCCAGACTCCCACTGGCCTCTGCCATGATGCCATCACACTTCTGCATGCAGTGCTTTGGGCAGGCAGCACGCTGGCCCTCGGCACACTTTGGTTTTAAGCCACACCGTTTCAGTCTGCTCTGGAAGTGGCCTCATCCATCACTGCCAATGCTGCAGGATCATGGAGCACGTCTCCCTCGCCTGCACTGCCACAGCCCCTGAGCTCCAGGCATTGCCTTTCTCACTCCAGTAGCTGCTTTCAAGTACAATTCACTTTGTTATTAATTTCTTTTACGCTGAGGCTTTAAAAGCCCATGGGAAAGGGAACTTGGGTCACAGAGACAATCTGTAGCTGAGTGCCTCTAAAAGCCATGGGCAGAGAGATGGAAACTTGCAACAGGCGCCTGCCAACCTCATGGTCCTGGGGGCAGTGGCACCGGGTGAGCTGGGCTCAGTTCAGTCCCTTGGGGCTGGAACCCTGTCACCATCCCATCCCTGTGCCCCTAAGGACTCTGAACCCCTTGGAGTTGGAAGAGGAGCTGTCCCCCAGCATCCCCCAGCCATTAACAGTCTATACCAATCTTATGTTATATATATAACATATATGTTATATATATATGTATATATATATATACCAAAATTATGTTATGGTATGTTATTTGCAGGCCCATATCCCAGCTCCATATTAAAGACACAATTCTTATGCTGGTTCTTATTCTTATGTTGGGCAGACAGCAGGATGCAGTGCTCTCTGGGACTTGAGTGCTGCAGGCTGCCAAAATCCTTGAGAAATGTTATTTTGGAGTCTACTCCTCCGTGCGGGGGCTGTGTGCCCCTCTCCTTATCAATATCAGCGCACAGGACCCCCCCCAGGTTCCTCCTCCTCAGCCCTGGTGTCCGTATTTACAGCTGGAGCATGCCAGGCTAATTGCTAATCAGTTGCATGCAATCAGCTCTTCTCCCACCACCTCGGGAAGGGCCGAGTGCTGAAGGTGACTCCTGCAGGAGCTCATATCTTCAAAATAAAAGTGACAATCAGCACAGGTTTATTATCTGAGCAGCGGATGCTAAGTTGGGGGGGGGGGTCAGCAGATGCCCTGGCTTGGGCTGGGCTCTGTGGGCTTTAGACATGCACTCCTCTCTTGGATGGAGGAACCCAGTGGGGTGGAGCATCCCTGGTGGTGGAGGGTCATGCCTGGATCTCCTGCTCTGCAGCTGCTTGCAGGGAACGGCTGCAGTGCGGTTGTCTGAGCAGTGTGGTGGCTGTGGACTTGGTTTTGGGGACCGAGTGCTCTACTGTTGGCAGCACTACTGGGGCCAGTCTGGAGGCAGCCCCGTTTGTGGGGTAATTAATTCTCTTTTGATCATCTGCCATGTAAATCATCAGTGGCCAGGAGTTAATCATGTGTATGAGATGAATCTTGCTCTTGCCTTAATGAGTGCCGAATCGTGACCGGCATCTGCTTACTCCCCACACTTTCATCTCCGGTACAGTGTGAACAATTAATTGTATCTAATAATCTCCTCTTTATTCTATTAAAAAAAATAAATAAAAAATCTGAGGGCAAACAGCCTCTGCTCCCCTGACCTTTGCTGCTTTGGTCTCAGACAACCACTTGCTCTTCTGGAGCAAACAAAGGGGCTGTGGGTTCCACAGTTGGGGTGGCACATAGCTCCCCTTGGGGCTCGCTTGTCTTCTGTCCCTGAGGCTAATCCTGCTGGTCCCAGCACAACGGGGTCCTGCCCTGTTCAGCTGGGAACCAGAGGGCACCGAGGGTTGCTTGCAGTCCCTTGGTGGCATGCAGCGATGTTTTGCCAGGGGCTCTTAGACCAGTCCAGTCCAGTTGGAAGGAGACAGCAAGGTCAGCAGGATTTGGGGCTCCTGGACGCATTCCCTGTCACATCAGTCCCCGGGGCTGTAATTTAGTCTGGTTTAACTGGAGCTTAAATTAGCCCGGAATGGAACGGAGCTGCAGCTGCATTCAAAAATATCTAAAATCACAGCGCAATAAAACATTTCCGCGTTCCATTAACGCCTCTCAGCAGGAAGTGTCTGCTCCCCAAATCCTCTGCTTGTTCTCCGCAGCTCTGAAAGCTCGCATGGCAGTGGCTGTCCCTCAGCCACCCATCCCCAGCCTCCTTTCTCCCCATGTCATTGGCATTCAGTTCTCCTGTTTATTCAATTAGTGCCTTTCTGCTTAATTATCTGGTTAATGTGAACATGTCTAATTGCTGCATTAGTGAGAGGGGTGCCTGTCCCCCTGCACGGCGCACAAGGCCATGAAACTGTAAAGAGTGGAACTTGGAAAAAGCCTGCTCCAGCTGATGACTCCGTGGAAGGGAGGGATGGGTTGAGTTGGGATGGGGCAACCCCATAGAAAGGATGGACAGGGTGGCATAGGATGGGTTGGGATGGGATGGAAATGTCCTGTCACCATGCGGGTGGTGCCAACCTGGTGACAATGGTGATGCCACCAGCTTCCAGAATGTCCACCTTCCCACATCTGTAGGGCAGTGCATCTCCCTACTTCTATTTCAAGGAAAAAAGGGCTTTTTCTCCTTCCCCTTTTCTCTGTCCCCTCCAAAGTCACCTCCAGAACCTCATCTTTGGATATTCCCAGCTGTGGGGACAGTGAATGGACTCAGTGGTGGGGGGCTGTTCTTGGGAGCTTCTCAATGGGGAAAACTTACAATGAAATGGATGTTTCTAAAGGGAGAGATGAACGCTGGCATGGGAGGGATGGACCCAAGACATGCTGCATCCTCAGTGTACAACCAGAATCCCCCCCCCCCCACTGTCTGGGACTGGCTTAGCTGATGGAATAATTGGTAGGTGCTGCTGAATGTAATGAATAGAGGGTACTCACAGCCTTTGTTTATTGACTCTTGAGTTCTAATGAATACTTCCAGAGGTAATCATTGATTTTCTGCATTTGCAGGAAACCTGCTTGGCTGGGAGATGGGTTGGAGGTGGATACAGGGAGGTTTTGTGCAAAACCGGGCTGCTGAAGAGCCTTCACCCATGGGGAGCAAAGTGGGAACAGAGGTATGGATGGAGATGCCCTCAAAGTCACAGGATGGTACAATGCCACTGGCCATGGGGCCACAGGGACAGGCTCAGTCCTGCTTTATTGAGTATTCGGGGACTACAAGAATCAATGGGCACGGAACAACAGCTGCAGTGGGCAATCAGTATCCACCGGGTTCTGCAATGTGTAAAGCACAAAGCAAGCAATCCAAAACCAAGGAAAAATACGACATCTATAGAAAAATATTTGTCCAGCTCCAGGACAAACCCAGCTTTATTCACTCTGGAAGGGAGAAGAGATTAAAATGTAATCCTGGGTAAACACATTTTCTGCTTTCTTCCCCTTGGGTACCTCTCAGCAGGCGCAGATCCGTCCTGCTGAGCTCCCTGTGCTCATCCATGGCAGCAGCCGAATGCCCCGGGCAGCTTTTGGCTGTCATCTCCCAAATCAAAATCTGGGACTGGGGTGGGTAAGGGGGGCTTGGCCCTTAGGGTGGGGGGAGAAAAAAGGGATGGTGCATCCCCACGGGGATGCTCCCTGCAGGGTGTGGTGCTGGGACTGTGCTGGTAGTGCCTGTGGCACCCAGCATTGCCTCTGCTTATTGCACAGAGCTTTTTCTGGGCATCTTATGTTGCTTTTTTGGGCTGTTTATTTATGAGGCAATTTATTACAGCACAGTTATTCTATAGTGGGGAAGTGTATTCCTAGGAGCCTCCGTTAACGGAGCCAATTGCTTAATTAGCTTGCTGATGTCTCCATGAGGTACGCCAGGAGAGGTTTCTGCTTGTAACAATCACTGCCTTCCCCCTGCACACACACCACCCGTGCTGCTAATTTAATAGTGCAAATATTTATTATCCCCAGTGTTCGGCAGTGAATCTGGGGGTGTTTCAAGCAACTCCAGTCTCCAGCCCCAGGGACAGGGTCTGGACCGGTGGGGATGGCTGTGGGCTGGGGGGTTAAAGAGGGGAATGGTGGAAATGTTGCATGGTGCACAGGGACCTCGGCTGTGGCTGCATCCTGTAAAACTCAGGGCAGGCACCAGTGCCCGATTGGGCATTTGGGCACCAAGCTGCAGCGATGGGATGGAGCCAGCCCTGCTGCTCGTGTGTTTGTCACAAGAAAGTGCTCAAGTCCTCTGTGATTTTTCTTCTTTCTCTATTGTTCCTGGCTATTGTTGCTGGCTCCATTATCCCCCGGTTGCTTACATAAATCAGCACGTGGCTCTGCGAGACACAACAGGGAGCAGTGCATCCATCCAAGGTCACTGTCCCTTGTGCTGCAAGAGACAAATCCCCTCCGAGGGCCGAGAGCTCCGCGATGCTTCCTGCGCGGCCGAAATGGGCCCCACGAGGACCATCCTGGTGCTCCCAGCCAAGGATGCTCTTGGTCCAGGGATGCTCCCAGCAGAGCAGCTGTGGGAGGCGGCACCGGGGAGGGGACAAGAGCGGGCCCGGCCCCATTCCCCGCCTCGCTGCCACAAAACGGGAGTCGGGAGCTGGCTCGGCTTCACACTCTCCCCTCCAACCCTACCGAAACGGGATATCCCCCATTAAACCTTGGACTGAACCCAAGCCGGCACCGAACCGAGCCGTGCGCGGTCAGGAGGGATGTAGAGATCAGCACCGCGGAGAGCGGCCGTGCCGAGCCGTGCCGGGGCCATGGCCAGCGTGCAGCAGGGCGAGAAGCAGCTCTTCGAGAAGTTCTGGCGAGGAACCTTCAAAGCCGTGGCCACACCGCGACCGGAGAGCATCATCGTGGCCAGCATCACCGCCCGCAAACCGCTGCCCAGGTAAGGGCGTGGGGAACCCTCGGCTTGGGGGCTGCTCCTTTCTGCAAATGTCTTGTTTAGGGGCTGGGGTCACAGGGGCTGCCCGCGGCTGGGGGATCTGAGCTTTCTGTTCCCCCCTCCCCAGGTGGGAAACTTTGGCTCTTTGGAGCCTGGAGTAGCGTTAGGGGCTGGATCATAGTTTTGGGGTGGGGGTCAGCCACGCAACCCCCAGCACATGTTCCTCTGGTTGTCTGTCCCCCTCTTTCCCTTGGAGCCAAAGCCCAGGGCAGCAGGGTCAGACCGCACAAAACGGGACCGAGGGGCTGCTGGTACCCACTGAGCTCTGCTGGGATGCGCAGGGATTTGTGTGACTTCCTCACAACAACACATCCTCAAATTTAGAGCATTTTGATTCTGTTGGCTGTCACAATATTGGCTAAGAGCATCTTTGCAATGTTTTTCAAAGGGAGTGAAGCTTCTTTCCATTGCTCAATGTCACCAGAGTTTGGCAAAGGTGTTGGATCAGTGCAGGAGAGGGCTGGGGGATCAGCCTGCACCAAACATCCGTGAGCCCATGGGGACCCACACTGAAGTCACTGAATGCTTCTATTTCTCCATTAGTGACCAATCAGGTTTGGAAATTGGGGAAGCTCAGCTTGGGGCATCATGGGCAGCAGTGGCTCTTACAGCATTTCTACAACTGGGCTGCGATCCCAAAGGCTTCACTGCAGAACTGATCTAAGAGCAAAGCCCTCTGTGCCAGCAGGCAGAGGGATGAAGGGAGCAGGGAGCCCAGCACAACACTACGGTGACCATCTGTGTCCCTGTTTCCTCTCAGCTTGGCAGATGCGGGCAGCATGGGGTTCCCATTGCAGAAGGGGATTTTCCTCCTCCTGGAGAGGTCTGTGGGGTTCTTGCCTTTCGGGTCCATGCACAGCCCCAGATCAGAGTGCAGTGCTTCCCCGGCGTGCCCAGCCCTGCGGATAAAGCCTCTTCCATCCTAATTCCCCACAGGCTGCTCTGGGAGGTTTGCAGGGTTAAAGCTCTGCTAAAACCACATTTCATCTGGAACAAAAGAATACATTAATCCCACCCGTGCCCAGCCAGGGGCTGCACTCAGGGGTCTGCCCTTGACTCCATAGAGCAAAGGGGATACTGAACGCTGTGGCACAGAGGGAAGAGCTGAAGTCCCTCCTTTTCCATCTCCACTTTCTTCTTGCTGAGTCTTTTATTTTAAGGCAGTGGGTGGCTGTTCATTACCGTCATTACCTGCGCACAGCCCCACGGGGCAGCTGTGGGAAGCTGCTTCTCCCTCCAAGGGGCACGGGGCTGCCGCTGCCCACTGGCACCCACTGGCACCCCAAGTACCAGCCGCATCCCTGCTGCCAGATGGCTGAAGTGGGTCAACCCGGGCCAGCACAGGGATTTATTTTAACCCCTAATCCCCCAGGATGTGTTGTGCTACACGTGGTTTCACTGCCCAATTTGCAGTCGGCAGTGATTTCGGGGTTGGGATGGGGCGCAGCTCTCTGCCACCCCAACCTGCAGCTCTCCTGGCACATCACTGCTTCCTTCATCCCCACCATCCTGCTCGGTCCCCACGTGTCAGCACCGGGCTGTGCTGCCGGAGGGCCCCCGGCTCCGCTAATCCCCCCCCTTGTCCATCGGGCATCTGCTCAGCGGGGCCTGGCTGCCATCTGCTCCTTCCTGCGCCCAACGAGCCGCAGCGCTAATGAGCCCATGGCCGCGGCCCAGCGGGGGGAGCGGGCCTGGAGGAGGAAAGCAGAGGGGGGAGAAGCAAAGCCCCCGTGCTCGGGGCGCCGTCAATAGGGCGGCTTTGTCAGCCCCTGTCCGCCGGCTCCAGCTGCACGGCGGCTGCGCTCATTAGGCAGCTCGAGGGCTGCTGGGGGTGAGGGCAGAACCGGGGATGCCCACAGGAGCCTTCCTCCTCCTCATGTTCTTCTTCTCTCAGCCCCATTCCTGGCTTGGTGCTGGGGTGATTCCCAATGGTAAAAATCCATCGGTCCCCAAAGGCACTGTCTGCATCCCAGGGCGCGGTGTGGCAGCACGGGGTCTTGTAGAGTTCTGGAAGATGCATCTGGGACAAAGTGAGGGGCTGCAGGGCTTTGGGTCCCCATCGGGGTGAGGGGCTGCAGGAAACCGCATGAGGCTAATCCCCCCCTACACCATTCCTGACTCCGACTCAGGAATAGGAGATGTGTCCAAAAAAATGACTTAGCCCATCTTGGCATGACAGGGACCATCTGGAGAGAGCTCATAACCCCACACCACTCCTTTAAGGTTTAACTAGCAAATATTCAGGGCTGTGAGATGTGGGCAGGTCAGTCCTAGGGGAGTTTACCCATCCATAGGGCGGGGGCTCTCCACTCCCCCTCCCTGCCCCTCTCCCTGCAGTCGGACCTTCATGTGCGTTTTTCCATAATATGAACTTTCCAAAGGCAATCCCTTCTTCAGTGAAATGAAATCATTTCATGCATGACTGCAATTCTTCATTCTCTTTATTTTTTCCTTACCTTTTCTTCCCCTGGCCACTGAAACCTCTCTGTCATTGCAAAGCCCAGAGCGGGGCAAAAAAAATAAGAAGTGTGACCACACAGCAACTGAAGGGCAGTTGGGTGCCCAGAAGGGACACCCCAATTTGGAACCCATTGGTGCTCAGCAGGCAGAGGAATGGGGCCCAATGGCACAGGAGCAGTGATGGTGCACTGGTGCGATGCAGTCCTGGTGCCACCACCTCCCCTCCAGCTGAAAGTGCTGACAAACACTGGGAGTGTAAAAATAGCAATTTTTTTTTCTTTTTTTTTTTTCTCTTCACAAGTGCCTTCCCTGCTAGTGCAGCAGGGACTGCGAGGAGAGCTTAAAGAACTGGAAGTGGGAACAAACTCTATTAAAAGAGAGAAAGGTGCTGGGGAATGCACTGCAGTCCCTGCACTGTTCTTGCCCTTTTCTAGGGACAGTGGGACTGGTCTGAAATTGGTCTCTTTTGGGGTAGATTTGGGCTGAAAATGACCTCTTTTCGGGAAGGGTTTGGCTGAAATTGGCCTCCTTTTGGGCAGGGTTTGGCTGAAAATGGCCCCTTTTGGGGTAGGAGGGCTCGTGCAGGGCATCTTGGGGCTGAAACAGTCCCTGAGTCCCCATGCTGAGGCTGGGGCTAATTGATCTGCTGACAACCCCGTTCAACACTCCATGTTTAATTGATGTCTCTCCATTAATGAAATGAGCAGCTGGCTGCAGCTGGCCCGGCTCCAGGCTGGTCAGCAGGACCAAGGCCATGGGGCTCAGTGCTGCTCCTCCAGGGTCACTGTGCTCAGTGCCCCCATCCCCACTTCCCATTCCTTCTCCAGTCCCCCATTCTGGCTCTCAGCTGTGTTCCTCATGGAGCACAGGATCGGGCTCACCTTGTTGTTCATGGTGCGGAAAGAGCAGAGCCAGCACCCCGCTCACCCTCCCCACCTCTCTGCCATTGATTTGCCCTGACCTCGCTTTACCATGCTCTGATTTCTTTCAATCAGGCTTTGAATGAAGCCTCTGCACCGTTCAATAGAACCAGCCCTGGGATGACCCAGCTGGTGGTGCTTGGAGCGTTCCTGCATCCCCCCTGGAGCATCTGCTGGTGATTCCGTGGCATAGACTGCCCAGGGAGTGGTCAGGCCTCCGTCCCTGGAGGTGTTCAAGGAACGTGCAGATGCTGCACTGAGTGATGTGGTCTGGAGCGAACACAGCTCGGATTAGGGTTGGACCAGATGATCTCAGTGGTCTTTTAAACTTTAAGATTCTGTGATCCCGTGTGTCCCATGTCCCACAGCATAAACCCACCGCTTCCAGGCTGCTGCCCGTCCCCTTTACCCCAAACCCGAGCATCCAATCATCCACCCACAGAAGCCTTCCCAGTCTCCTTGGTGGCTGTCCCCTACTCAGGGCTGCGTTTGCTCGGTGTCACATTGGTTCCGGCAGGCTGATGGGCACAGAGCTTGTTTGCAGAGATTGCACAGAGCAGAAACCCTTGCACTTCACCTCCAGCTGCAATTACCAAAGCCAAGTCGATGCAGTTGATGGTAATGGGATGGTAACACTGTCTGAATTTGTATTTAATGCTGATTCCAAGGGTCTATAATTTTCATCAGCACCACGCGACTTTTTATAGAACAGAAAAAATGTGAGAGCAGTTAATGAGCTGTAATTCTGGAGAGCTTCTGCCTTGATTGGGACTAATTATTTTCTTTATAAAAATAATTAACAACCCACACAACCTATGGAGTGAAAGGCATGTGGCATTAATTAAACTGCGCGGTGTTTTCAGCGCACCTTTATCTGCTGACCCCGTCGTGTCCCGGGCACAAGGGTGGGCATTGGTCACAACGTGCCAAGGGACAGCGAGGGGACAGTGGCACAGTGGGACCACCCTGAGCCCAAATTCACCTCTTTCTGCAGTGCTCCAAGAGCCTGGGATGAGCCCAAGGTGGATGGGGAGCGTGTCTGTGTGCTTAGCAGCACGCTTACATAATATACAATTGTTAACAAGACTAATTCCTCTATTTTCCTGGAGGTATGCTGAGAACTAATGAATATATTTGCATAATCTTGATTTTGTTTATGAATAATTCTGGATTATCCCGACGTGAATGGCACAGGGGCTTTGCCTCTCCGGGTTGCCTTTCAGCGGAGGATAGCAAAGCGTTTTGCAAATATTAGTTCAGCCTCACAAATCCCAGCAAGCAATAAAATTATTATTACACCCAATTAAAGATGGATGTGCTGAGCAGGGGAATGACTGTCTGCAGCCTCAGGGCTGGGAGCCCAGGGCCAGACCTTCCCCTCGGGAGCATCTTGCCACCTCCCTGCCTGGGCTGGGAGTCTCTCTGGTGGGAAAAAATTGTTTCTGAGTTCCTTATTGCAAACAGAGGGGGGATAAGCTTTGTCTGAGCACCAAAGGGAACACTCCTGCTTCATGTGGAGCATCTGCCAGACCTCCCTGTGCTCCCCTCCTGCCCAATGGGCCCTGCTATGATCCATGCTCAAAGCCATCTCCCATTGCTCCCGACAACTGTGTGCTCACAATCCACTATTCGATTAAAAGTTAACGAGCTATGTTATTGGCAAATAAACTATTTATCTTGCTGCCATTTGCCCTGCTCGACAGAGCAGGACTTTGGGCAAGGGAATTGCAGCAAGGACCCACAGCCCTGTCTGGTGCGGGGACGGGAGCTGGTTGACATCACTGTGGAAACCTGCAGGGTGTTTGCCAGGGAGGGAGATTTGAGAACAGGAGAGGCACAGGACTGTTCCCTGGGAGCAGCATCTTGGGGTGGAGGACACCCAAAGGCAGGGACCTAATTAGGACTGCAGCTCTAAGCTACGGTGGAGACACCTGCCCTAGTGCTGCCAGCAGCTGCCTCCAGCAGGAGTTTTCGATGGAGATGGAGCCACTCCTATCACTGTGCCCATTATCATCCCCATTCCCAACCCTATCCTCATCCTCATCCTCATCCCATCCTCAATCCCCTCCCCATGAACCTGAACCCTCCCTGAACCCTGCCCCCATCCTCATTGCTTCACTATCCCCATCCTCATCTCCATCCCCATCCCATTCTTATCCTCATCTGATTCTCATCCCTGTCCCTGTCCTCATCTCTTTACCATCCCCATCCCATCCCTAACCCCATCCCCATCCCCAGGCTGTGACCATGCAGTGTCCCTGGAGCACCTGGCACCAACCCTGCCACCAGCAGGGATGCCTCTGTTCTTACACAGCCATGGATAGCAAATCAGCTGCTGGAAAGGCAAAGAGCCGAGCTGCTTTTTTGGTCCCGGGGTGTGATAAGAGAGGTTGTGAAACATTTCTGGAGGCCAAGAAGCAAAAAGGAGCTGCTGCCGGGTCTGGTTTTGCAGCGGGATGCAGGGGTCTGGGAGGGGGGTGAGCCACAGAGGCCAAAATTGGATGAAAAACACCTATTATGGAATTGTGTTTCTTTTCTGTGCTTAAGCTGCTTCAAGAAAGCCACGCGCTTTTCTGCAGCTGGTGCCTCTGCTGATGCACGAGGAAATAGAGGAGAGAAGATTAAAATTGAACTGGCTCAGGATCCGTGCAATCAGGGAAAATATCGCAGCGATTTGCTATTATAATTTCCAATAACAAACGGCAGGGCTCCTGCTGCACTAATAACAGCGGTCTGAATGAGGTGGGGAAGGAACCTGCCGTGGGGTGGTTTTGTGTCTGTGTTTGTGGAAAGCACTTACAGCCTCCCCCACCTCCTAATTTTAAAGAGGTATTTTTAGTGCCTATTTTGAAAGGATTTACGTAAACACATCTGCATGAGTTTTGGCGTGGAAATCTCTTTACAACCTTCTCCTTCCCCCCCCTCCTTCTGCCGGGTCAAAGGAGCAGTTCAACCATTTTCTTTTTCAATCAACTGAGAAGAGGCAGAAAGCAAGAGAGAAAGAAAAGGATGATTTCACCAATGCAAAAAGCCTCCTCTGCACAGTGATGCGCTTTGGGAGGACTGTGGCACAGCAGAGTGGATGTGGGTCAGCAGGGTCCCAGGGCTGTGGGTGCAGGTGTTTTTTTGCAGGTGATGCATTGGCACAGCTGTCCGGGGAGTGGTCGGTCACCAACCCTGGAGTTGTTCAAGGAACGTGGAGATGCGGCACTGAGGGATGTGGTTATGGGCACGGTGGGGTGGGTTGGGCTTAGGCTTGAGGATCTGAGAGGTTTTCTTCCAGCCTTCGTGATTCCATGACTCTATGATTCTATGATCCAGCACCCAACTGCTGCGCCCTTCAAACAAAGCTCACCAGGAAGGCGGTTTTTCAGCTTCTCGCTCCTTCAGCGATGAGGAGCTGCAGGAGAAAGGCTGCTTGATGAGAGCTTTGTGGCAGGAGATGGCTTGGGGACTCAGGAGCCTGAGGACAGGGGAGGGGGCTATGTCACCCAGCGCATCTCATGGTCTGATGGCATGGCATGTGCCCATGGTGCTGAGCGCTGCGATGCGGACGCGGCCACGGTTTGCTCCCGAGGCAGCAAACACCCTGTGCCTTTGCCCTGTCCTCCGTGTCTTTCCAAGCTGCCATGGCCCAGCCCATGAAAAAAAAAAAAAAAAAAGTATGTATTTATATCTATCTATTCAATCAATGTCTATGGAGCTTAACGCAAAGGGATTACCAGCCCGTTTAGAACGTTAGTGACTCTCAGCTTTCACCGGAGGAGAGTATTGGGTTGAATTGAAGCCAGCCTTTGATGGGATTGGAGAATAATTATTTCCATCAATAATTACTTCCAAGCCCAGAAGAAATGGTCCCCAGCGTGTAACAGGACAGCAGCCCTTGGTCGCCTTCAGGCTAATGTGTTTCAACACTGAGACCTGAAATGCCATTAGTGGGGACATCACCCACTGTGCCCAGGGAGAGCCCCCATCCGCACCACTGGAGCTGCTCCAGCTTTGCACAGGTCATTAATTTGGGGACATTTTTAATGGATCCTAATGACTGAGCCTCAGAAGACTGTTCTTAAAAGGGGGCTGGGAAATGCCACAAGCTAATTAGCTCACACAAAGAAAGCAATTAACCATGTAGCTTCCTGGATGGTTAAAAATAGCACAGATAATGGGAAAAGACTGGGAGATTTTTTACAAGCAGAATAATAGATTTTAAAGCTGGAGGGACCATTGGATCTGCCAGCATCACCCCTTGCATGTCCTGGGTGGGAAATATTTCCACCAGCTTCATCCCATTGACCCCCAGCGTATGTGTTTGCCTAATGTTCATCCCTAAACCTTCAGGCACTGTAAACTGTGCTCCAAGTAAGAAAGGGCTGTTAGAAAAGGTGGGGTTTTCCTGAGAACACGGGTTGAAATAGGAATGAAGTCTCTTCGATGGATGCTCCTGCACGAGCTCCAGCCCCCAGAATTGTGATTCTCATGACAGGGGCAGGCAGAAAGATGTTCCCAGGGGCTGGGGCTGATGTGCAGCTTCCACATGGAATTGCACTTGAGCTTCCTTCCTGGCACCACTGAACCCCCAAGATGTGCACCACTCCTGGTCCTGGTCCTTCAGCACATATTTGGTGTCTGCGATGCTTTCTAAAGCCCAAATGCCTGGCTGGGCTCAGCCTTGCTGATACTTCCTTTATTTATTTGTATAATACTCTGCACGACACCAAAAATACAGTGTTCTCGGTGCCCCACTGGGTATGGTTGACGACTTTCCATTAGTGCTTCCATTCTACGATACAAATATCTGCAGGGCTCTACTCACACGGGCTCCCTGGGGCTTGTGCAGACACCTGCACAGCTCAGGTGGTTCCCTTTGTTTTCCAGCTCTCTTATTGCTCTTTCTGGCCTCTTGCCATGCAGTGGGACGCTCAGCTGCCTGCCGTACTCTGCCGAGGATCGACGTCCTGAGAAGCTGAGCAGCTGTGTGTCCAAGGAGACCTCCACCACTAACGGCTGGGCAAGAGGGAAGGAGAGACGTGGCCATGCTCACCACAGGTCACGCAGGTAGGGACAGGGCCACCCCACCGTGAGGTTCAGTGGAAGAAACGTCATCCTCATCCCTGCTGAGTCTGTGAGATCTGGGCAGGGGTCGGACAACCATGCAAACCTCTGGCATCCCATAGGGAGAGCCCCATCCCCAGCTGTGGGTCGCCCTCAGCAGTTCCCATGCCTAGATCAGAGCATCAGCATTGCCCTAACTAGGATATAGCTTTGTTATCAGTACATTGTTAGCCCCTGACAACTTGCAAGGGTAAAAATGAATGAAGCTTGCTAAGCAAGGCGACTAGGGTCTCAGCCTTTGTTGCTGAACTGGGATTAAGGCCTTTCAGTTTGGTTAAAGATGCTGGAAAGAAAGAGATAGAAAGTGCATTTACTATCTTCAGATGTCAGGCTAACTGGAACAATAATCTAAAGTGTATTTTTAATTAGACTCTGATTACAATCACAGAGGAACAATTAAAGTTAGATCAGCTCAGGGAGGAGGCTTCCACTTCAAAGACAAAAGGCTTCATCTTGGGAGCAGGGGGAGAGCTCCAGGCAGGCTGCCTATGGCTGAGCACGCAGCCTGGAGGTTCTCCATGCCCTGGCACAGACGTGGCAGGAGCTGACGATGGCCTAAGATGAGGAGGGGGCTGAGCTGTGCTGGAGCCCACATCCCACATCCCTGTGAGGATGGCTTTTCAACCACAAGGTCCCAATGGTGGCACCTCCAGCCAGTGGGATGGGCGGTGGGGATGCTAAGGCATAGGCCCTGTGCTCTAGTTTCCATCATTCACTGCCTTTCTTTAGGGTCACCAGCCCCCACGCATTTCATATTTTCAGCCCAGTGCTCCAAATTAATTAACTGCAGTGTTTCCTTTTTGCTGAAATGTAACACAATTTAAAAAGAAATTAATTTACAGCTTTTTTCCCCCCAAAGTTTAACCACCGTGTAAGAGATGCTTATCTCACTAAATCACCGTATCACATCAATAAATATATATTTTTCTAATCAATTGCTATTTAACATTTGCCATGTCTTATATTACTGTTAAATTCATCCGGTCTCAATAATTATTGTATGCAAATCAAATGCCAATTAATTATTTAAAACATATTTACAAAGCAGCAAAACCCATAAATCCGTCATGGAGTTGTTAACCTCAGCAAGCTCATTTCAAATAACCAGCTGGCATCTCAGCCAAGTACAGTGTCTGTCTCATTATATCTCCATTAAACCCATGGAGGAGGCACTCAATTTCAAGTGAGGGTAATTAGAGGGTAATTAGGTGCCCTGATCTGTCCTGGTCAGCCCTCAGGTAGGGACGGTGGCATGCAGGGGTGAGCAACCCCAAGTGAGGTCATTCTGATGGTGCTTTTATGAATTTATTTTAAAATCTCGTTTGGCTTTATTCCCCTCCCTCAGCCCCTCGTGTGATGGGGAACGTGCACCGCTGCCGGCCCGGGGGAAGAAGAAGAAGAAGAAATCCAGCCGCAAGAAGCGACGGAGGTGAGGGCAGCCATGTTGGCCCGGGCCTTGCCTTATGGGGAAGGTGTGAGGGGCTGGGGCTCTGTTGGCCATCCTCCTGCCCTCCCCTTACACATAAACAGGGCTCAGCCCCAGCTCTGCCTAAGCCCCAGATCCTGGGGGTGGGGTGCAAGGTGGGCAGCACTGGGAGTGAGGGGCTGTGCTGGCCCTGATGCCTCTCTGCTCCCCCAGGTCTCCTTCCTACAGCCCCTCTCCTGTGAAGAAGAAGAAAAAGAAGAGCTCCAAGAAACGAAAAAGAAACAGGTATTTCTCCTTCGGAAGTGTTGCGGTGATGTGTTGGGTTCTGAAAGCCAGCTTTTAATTTAAAGAGAGTGATGAAATTTTGGAATTGCAAATATTTCACTGTCTTCTCCCAGCTCTTAAACCAATATTTGCAGAGAACAGTGGATGCCATCTCCCTTGGAAAGTTCATGTATTTATAATTTATTGAATGAGAGCGAGCAAGAAGCTACTGAAAGTGGTGAACAGAGTGAAAAGCAGCCCTTTTTTGTCATGGAAAAAGGTGAAAGGGAGGGAGAATAAAAGGAGATTGAAATGCCTATAAAATATATCCTTTCCAAGAACAGATTCTTATGCTATTTTATGGATGGCATCTCCTGATATCTATCTCGGGTCAGATGCTTGTCATTTTTACACCTGTAGTACCCATTTGTGCCCTTGCAAGCTGAACTATAGCTTATAGTTCATCCCAAAAGGCATCAGGATCAACCATTGAGCATTAGTGACCAATAGAGGTCATTTCCAGATACCACTCAACTACAGATCCCAACTGGCCTTGTCTTGGGCCACCTCATGGCCCTTCTAGACAGGACTTCAAGCCATGTCTTCTGCGGGATGTTGTGCTAGGAGCTCAGATGGGACATAAGGCAGCGTGCAGGGGGCTCAATGGAAGGAAGTATGCCCCTCCATGCTCCCAGGTTTTTCCAAGGGCCATCAGCATGATGGTTCCTACAGGCATGCTCCAGGAGGGAAGATATGAAGCTGGTTTGACTGTGAGCCTGCTCTGGAGTTCTGCAGAAATAATTCCTCCTTTGACTGCTGCTCAATCCTTTGTACAGAAGATCAGGGTTTAGACTCTCCTCTACAACTTCAAACTCAGTGCAGCGTGGAGTCAGTAGTAGAGAAAAGCGATCCACCAGGGACAGAGGAGGTGTTTGATTCTACAGAGAATGACATGCTCAATTATTTGCAGCGTGCCAGTGACTTCCATCAGCACCAGCTGCCCCGTTAGCTGCCCCATTAGCCCAGCTGGCTAAAAGGGAGCCAAGGCTGTCTAGCTGGTGCATTGTTTCCTTAGTGCTCAGCCTCAAGATGGGCGTTATCAGATTGTCTCTGATTCAAGCTTCCAGTTTTGTAAGTTGCTGTACTTAGTGTGCACCTTTGTGTCTTGCAGGTTATCCTCAAAGAAGAGAAGACACAGGTAAGAGTTGAGCACGTGTGGGTGATCCCCTAGAAAAGGTCTCCTCAGGATCTTACAAGGTTGATGTTCACTGTGTGGAGGCAGGAATCGCTTCTGTGCCTCTTTGTGGAATCCTCTTGGTTCCTCCATCCTCTGTGGGTCTTGCAACCTTGTCCATGTTGGATACCTTCTGCATCTTGAGCTTTCATTCCTCTTATGGTTTCACCTACAAGCAGCACATAAAGCCGGAAGGTTGACTGATGCCATGGGGACTGTGTCCAAGCCCAGGTTTCTCATCAAGAGCTGAGACCCCCTGTGTCAAGGCGGAACTATTCATCCCTTCAATTTTTTAATTGCATGGTGTTTGGGGGCAAATTAGCTGTAATGCTGATGTGTGGCTGTGCAATATATATATATATATATGTATATTTCTATCAGAAAAGAAATCTCCAAATTAATTAGCCATTTCTTATTTAGTTCCTCAAGCCCCAAAAGTAAGAGAAAGGAAGAAAGAAAACACAAAAAACAGTAAGTAGTGATTCACAATGTTCTCTGCCCTGCCAGCTGTGAGCAGAAAGTCCAGCTCTTCTGATGAAGGCAGTATGAGACCCAGCTCTGCATGCCCTCACTGAGAGAGGCTTTAGCTCTTCCTTGTTTGCTGCTTTCAGAGGTTACACAGGGACTGCTAGTGATATAACCAAATATCCAAATGGGAGCAGAAAGCAATGGGGGCTGGAGAAAAGAAGAGGTTGTTTAGAGATGATGGAGACTGCTGAAATACGGAGTTGAGGCTCCCATCTGCTCTGGTGTTTGCAGAAGACAAGCACAATATTTGTCTCGAGGGGCAGAGAGGAGTATGGTATGAAACGTGGTTCTTTGGGGCCAGGAGGAGGGCCTGTAAGACTTTCATTTTGCAACTTGTGGCTTCTCACCTGCTTTCAGAGCACAGAAACAGCTCTGGGGCTGAAGCCTGGGCATCAAACCCCTGGCTGGCTCTGCTGGGACTCAACATACCCTGTTAGAGAAAGAAGAGCTGGCAGACAGGGATTTGCTGTCTGATTGCTATTAGCAGGGCCTGCCCTGTAATTCTTTCCAACACAACCTTTACTCTTAGGAAGGGAACAGAAGGACAAGAGCCCCTAGCACTGCTAATGGCACCTTGCTGCCCACTGGGACTGAAGAGACTAGAATCCATGAAGTGCTGCCTTCACCTCTATTGCATGCAGAAACCCCATCTCCTTTTCTCTGCACTTCTGCATGTGCAGTAATGCACTCACTATTTTCTTCCCACAAGCTGAGCTGCTGTGTGCCCAGAGATCGTATAGATCATTGATAAAGCTGAAGCTTTCTTGATTATCTGTATAAGAGGGCACCTTCCACGCACAACAGTGTTGGCCAACCTGCGTTAGCCTGGCAGTGTGGTTAGAACAAAGATTGGATGCAGTAGTGCACTGACTGAGGGAATGAGAGCTTCTGGGATTGCTCTTTGGAGATAAACCACCCAGGGCTCTTTAGTTCTCATCTTTCAACTCAGAAATCAGAACTGAGTCACTCGTGGTTTCTTCAAGCCTCCCCGTTGCTCCCAGGTGTGGATCAGAGAGATCCCATAAGCCAACTTGAATCAGGATTTGGCTTATCCTTGTTATCTAAGCCATATGGGAGCAGTTTGTCCTTCCTGAACATGGGGAAAAACTCTTAAACTGGAGGCACTGATGCAGAAGGTGAAGAGAAAGCATGGAGGGAGGGAGAGGCAGTCAGTGCTGCTGACTTCAGCTGTACAGAAGGAATGAAGCTCCCCAAATGTAAAATGCTGGGAATACAATCATAGTGTATAAAAAGCATCAGAGAAAACAGCCAAGCAGAGTTCAAGCAATTGCCCTCGTTGCTGCCCTTTTGTTTTAGAGGAGATGCTGTGCTCAGGCAATTGGTTCACTGATTTCTTATGGTGCCAAATTGCTAAATGCTGTCCAGGCAGGTATGTTAGCAGTGTCAGTGGCTGGTACAGCGTGGCCATGAAACCAGATTGTTCCTGTCAGCCAACCCATCATCAGCTTTGCGTGCTGGCACAGCAGTGCCAGGCTGAGCAGATGGTTACGCACCAGACTCAAAATAGCTGCTGTGGTGGGCACTGGGCATGACAAGAAGGAACAAGCACAGAAGGTTTCAGAGCCTGCCACTCGCATAACCCTGCTCCCTGAGTGCAAGACTGGGGCTTTTGGCAAGGACAACACCGGTCCTTCAGTAATGGGGCCAGGTCCATCTGTAACAGCCCAAATGAAGCAAGGGGGAGAGCAGCAGGACGGTGAACCTGTGTCTGTGTGCAGTTTGCTGGTCCCTGTCTTGTGGCCATGTAAGAGAACGGAGCAGCAACAACTGGGCACCTATGAGAAGTCAAATAAATGGTCCTGTCCCCTCAAGCAGAAACCCTGCATAGCGTAGGCTGCAGTTATGGAGGCTGTGTTTCATGTTTATAACAACAATAAGAGCAGATTATAGGACAGGCTGGACACTCTCATCTTGAGAAGGTGGGGAAAGCTGGTACCCAGTGTCATGTATTATGGGGAGTCTGGGAGGGTTTGAGCTTGGCATTGGGCTGCACAGAGAGACAGTGCTCCCCAAACAGGGCTTAGCAATGGGCTGTCAGGGTGGGCTGCAGGATGAAGAGAGAATGGGTGACGTAGCTCTTTAGGGTCCTGAAAGCAGAAAGCATTGGTGCTGCCTGCTGCGCTCCTGTGCACTTGTCCATAGATCTTCCAGCATGGCGCAGAGGCAACCTAACAGCTTGTAGCTAAATGCTAGCATAGATCTCAGTAAGATGACATGCCTTGATGTCAGGGCAGCTGTGAAGGGATGGAGAATTTTTCATGCCTTTGTGTCCTTTGCAATGTTTCACGCGCCAATCCCTTTGCTTTAAAACGCAGACCTTGTTTCTGATCTGAGTGCAGTTGACTTCGGCCTCCAGCTGCAGGGTCTCACAGCCTAGGTCTGCTATCTAACCACGGTTTCTTCTCTGCTTCCCAAAGCTCTCGTGGGCGCACCCGGAAAGCTCACGGCCACCGCCGCTGCCACTCTCGCTCAGAGAGCTCTGACTCCTATTCCCTGAGCTGCCGGAGCAGGTAATGTCACCGCTCGCTGGGCTGCTGCCCTGCAGCACTGCAGTGAGTCAGGAGTGTGAGTGCAATGGCTCGTGTGCCCCACTGACCTTCTGGACGGATCCACGTCCCACTCTGGCAGTTGGGTGTTGAGCTCCTTGTGGTCATGGCCATAAAGCAGAGATTTCGGGCTCAAGAAGCGGTGGCTGCACCTCCTCAGCTCAGCAGTCACTTCTAATCTCCATGGCTGACGATCAGCCAGTGACAGCTGATTTCAGCCCGGTCTGCCTTTCCCACCCCAGGGCTCTGTACTGCCAATGTCCCAGGAAAGATTCAAGCTTGTTCTTAGCAATGGAAATGTATTTGCCAATGGCATCCTATGGTCACTATCTTTGACCTGATTAAAATCTCTTTGCTGTAGATGACAGATGCATCCTGAGGCCAGCTGAGTGGATGCTGGTGCTAGACCCGCATCACTGCAATAGCAAATTGCATAGCTATGCACATTGTGAGCTTGTTATGTGTTGTTTGAAAAAGCTTTATGAACAAACTACTCCCTCTGTCCCACTCCACTCCTTCGAACTACTGAGAATCTTCTCATGGAAACCTGGTGATCAGTGCAGGGAGGAACACAGCCAGTAATAGGTGGGAAGTTCATGCAAGTGCAGTGTCTTCTCTTGGAGGTGTATTGCCATAGGGACATTCAAGGCTGTGTGGAAGCTGTGAGGCGCCATAAAATTAGCTGAAACTTGAGGTTTAAAACCCAAACCCCACCACACATCTTCCTGGCTGCAAACCAAAACGTTTTTAAAGCAAGGAAGCAAAATACTCCCTTTCATTCCATCCTGACTCCACAAGGAGACAAGGGTTTGCGTGCGGCTGCTGGTGGGCGCTGCTGCAATGCTGAGGATAACGCTTTGCTTCTCCGTGTTTTCTGGAGGCACAGAGCCAGGTCTCGGGAGGAAGGGCGTAAAGCACGGCGGAGACGCTCCCAGCACCATGCAAAAGTCCCGGCAAAGAGAAGCTCCTCTGCAGAGGTTCAGGCCAGCCAAACCCTCCCACTGCACAGCTTCCTGTCTCCTAAGGAAGTCGTAAGTATTACGCACTGTGCTTCTTTGCTTTCAGTAGCCACGGGAATATGGGTGAGAAGTCTGACACGAAACTTTTATGACTCGATTATAATGATGTTAGACAAAATTTGGTTACAACAGCGTTACTTATTAATGGTGCTGTTCTCCAACTGTATTTGAAGTCATTCCTTCCTTCAGCACTTCTTCTTCAAGAGTGGGGTTGGAGAGGGGAAAGATTTGCCGAGTCTCTAGCCACTGAATATTGAATTGAGGACACTTAATGTTTAAAAAAAAAAAAGTGGCCTTCAGCAATGATATTTCACAGGGATGTGTTTGTTATGCAGTCTTTGCTCAGCTGAATTTGAACTTAATTCATCGGTCTACATGTCCGAAAGTTTAGTCCTTTAGGGGTAAAAAAAAGGAATCAGACGTATATAAAGGAAATATTTACATTTAATGAGTTGGTGATTATTGGCAGGGGATGTTTTCTATTGGGATCCTTTCGAGATCGCTGTTGCTCTGGACTGACAAGCCCAGGGGCCAACTTGAGAGCTTGTGTGCAGCTCTCATTGATGTTAATGGGAACTGCGTGTGCAGCCGAGGGTAAAGTCAGTCTCAGTGCCTTGGGATGTTTTTCCATATACATGGAAAGAGATGATATAATACATGCCTTAGAACAGAGGGAGCAAAAATGGAGAGAAATCTTAGATAGCAATTGGTATGAAATCTTTTTTTCCCATGGCACATTTTCCCCCTTGTTCCCAGTAGCTGCCAAGCAGAGGTGTGATGCTCTTTGATCAGTGTTAGTATGTGATGGGTGCTCTGGAGAGGGGCAGTGCTACACAAGACTTGAGGCAGCACAGAACCTGGTGCTCTTGTGTAGTTATGGAATGCTTCCAGTGGCTTGAGTGGAGTCTGCTGAGCCCTGAAGTGCTATATAGTGGGGACTGATTTTTTTCTCTTAAGCCCTGTCCTGAACTGGGATTAGCTCAGTCATACCTTAAATAGAGAAGACAGTCCCAGCAAGAGGAGGCTCTTTCTCTGCTCACCTGCACAGCTGGCATTTCAGTCACAATACACAGAGATCATATATGGATACAGACAGGCACAAGCTGTCTCCCAGAGTCACAGGTGCATAGTTACTCCTGTCATACACACCTACTGAGTGTGTAGTGCACAACTGAGTCATTGCTTATAAAGCCATATGAGGCAGAGCAGAAGTAGCAGAACCTGCATCCTGTGCTTACGTGCTACAGCAGCACATGCAAAGAAAGAAGGACGAGCTGCAGAGCTTTCATTGCCACCGGCCTGGGGTGGTACCCTGTGTCAGCTCAGCAAGGTCAGGGTGACTTAATAATGCAGGGAAACCAATGGCAAAAAGACTTTTACTCTGCAGTCCATTGGTGTCCTCTCTCTTCCCAGACAGAAGTATGCTCTCTTGGGACATCGTTCAAGAACGCATTTATCAAGAACACACTTGTTTAAATTAAAGCCCCTGGCAAAGTGCTGAATAAGGTCTTTAAATATCACATACTCAGAACCAGCAGGGGAAAATGGAATGGGAGCTTTCAGTCTTGTCTGCTAATGCTATACAGTCTCTGTCACACCTCTTGGCCTGGGCTTTCAACACAAACCCTCCTGACGTGGGGAGATTATCCCCACGATATCTCCAAAGGAAAGTGATGGTCCAGGGAGGGCTCTGGCACACAGAGGAGCCCCAGACAGGCAGTACACAGACTTCCTCGAGGTAATGCTACAGCACTTCCAAATCTATTTTTAAAAAATTATTTAATTTTAAGCCAGATTTTATTCTATTTTCTTCTGAAAAACGGAAGCTTTCTGTGGTAAACTTTGTCTCCACGCATTTTGTCCCTTCTTTTCTATTGGAATGACCACATCCAGCTCAGTTTACCTGCATTCTGAGGGATGAAGCAGACAGAAGAGCGCCCTGTCCACGTATCTATCTCACTGCTTCTTTCCCTTTTGCCTTTATGTGCAAGTCAGTGCATGCACACATGCAAAAAACACCCCCAGAGCTCCCTGCTTCTTTTGAGCAATGAATTTCCAAGCTTCACACGCTCGTTTTTTCCTTTAATCACACGCAGCCACAATAGGCACCTGTTGAGAAAGAGGATTGTGAGGCTGTGCCTCAGCATGCAGAGAAACTGGGTAATAGGCTGCTGCTATATCTGAACATTAACAGCAACCCCCTGTCCTCCTGCTGCAGACACTATTCTGCATTGGTACAGATGTATTCCATGCCCTTGTGCTTCTGGTTGAGCAGAGCAATATAAATACCTGCAGGGTGTGAGCTTAATTGCCTTTTGTTGTACCTGATGAAGATAACTGCACACCGCATCTACCTTCCCTGCCAGCTCCTTTGCTTTCGCTGAAGCTCGTTTGCAATGTCACTAATTAACACAGGCTTGACCCAAATTTTCAAGGAGGCTCAGTGGGGTCTGGTTGTTCCAAGCAGCAGCACTGCTTGTGCTGGTGTGCCTGCAGCGAAGTACAGGTGGGGCAACACAGTGCAGGGATAGGGACAGTGTGTGCAGGGGGGCAGGGGGAGGCTGATAGCACGCCTGCAGACTGCATTGCTCTTGCTCTCTGTTTTCCAGCCTGGGTTGTGGTTTCTATAGGAAAAGCTGCTCTTTTAACTGCTGCATGCCATGTTTCTGATGACAAACAGGGTTCTTCAGGAGCTGGAAGGCAAAGCCTTCCCTAAACACGTAAGCCTCACTCTTTTGCTGATCTTCCCAGCCAGAGGACTGAATTAACCTCTGGTTATCACCCGATAAATTTGCAACTCAGTGCTCATGCAGAGGCAAGAGAGCGTGCAGCCATGAGAGGACCAAGCAGTGCCCCAGGTACCCAAAAGAGGCAACATGATGCAAGCCCTCACCCCAAAGCTGTGCCAGACCAGCCCAAACCAAGGTGGATGTGCTCACTGCAGCGGGCGGAGAGGAGTTTTGCACTGCTGTCAGCTCAGGCAGAGGGTTAGCAGAGCACAGCCCATCTCCCCATTGAAGGGCAGCCCTCTGGGCCCCACTCCCTGCAAGGCAGCAGGTGCTGCAGTGGCAGCTGTCAGCGGGGAGCAGGGGTCACTGCTGCAAGCTTTGTGTGCCTTTCACGGGCACAATGCATGGACAGACAGAGGGAGGGAGACATTATGCACTTCTGAAAAAGAAATTAACTCTTGTTTTGCGACTCATTTCAAAGCAGAGAAAAAAAAAAAACAACAGAAAAACCCTCTGGCGATGAGCGAGGCTGCGCGGCGCTGCTCACTGATGGGCCTCGGTCCCCTTATGGCTGAGAAAATTTATAGTCCTGTCTCTCCTCGAGGCTGTTTGAAGCACAGTAAATGGACTCGTTGAGTTTAATTGGAAGACGAGCAGTGATTGTATTGTTGTAAGCCATTAGGCTGCACTGCCTCTAGATCTAGGAGCGCACTCAGCATTACGTTCTGAAGCATCAGGGCCTCGTTTCTACTCGTCCCTTCATCTTGCTTAAATAATGATTTGAAACAGAAAAAATAACAAACCCACACAGTAAATACATATCTTGGGTTCTCTTGAGGGCAGCAATGTGTCTCACACCAAAATCATTGAGATTATTTAATTACTTATTAGAGGGGGGAGGGGAAAATGCCAAATGTTCACACGGAGAAAATTAGATTCACAGAAGACCAGACTCTTTTAAGACACCCTAGAAAAATAAATAGCCATTAGAATTCAATTGAACTCTGCAGTGCCTTCAGATGCAGCTCGTGGTTCCCATTTTGTGTGGCAGGAAAATGGAACCAGAGGTAAAGCCAAGGTCACCAAATGGGGGAATTTGCATCTACCCAGCAATGATTGTCCTGCCTCCTACCACAGGACAGAAACCACAGGCCTTCCAGCCCTCACAAGGACATATTCCACTTCTATCCATGTTACCTCTTCCCAGAGTGCTGTTATTGCAGTGGTGGAGCTGCAGAGGGGCACTGGGGGATCACTGGGTAGATTTTGGGATGCGCTGACAGCAGCTGTTACTTCAATGCAAGCAAAAGAAGAGTTCCTAGCAATCCTGGGTCTCAGGGGTAGAAATGCCAAGAAATGGGTGGATTTCTTGACTGGGAAGAGCTAAAGGCTGTTTGGTTTGGACTGGGAGGGAAGATGCCGATGCCCACCCCCAGATTCCCACCTCTGGAGTCAGGGAGTGTTTCACATGGTGTTCTTAAGCCTATAAATGAAATGTAGCCAAAAGGTGGCTGCCTCTTGGTCAGGGTTCAGGTATAACACAAGCCAGAATCTTTAGAAAAAAAGGGCCGTGTTTGAAAGCACAGTCTTGTATTTTATGGGATGTGTTCAGGGAGAGAGCGTGGTTCTGATCGTGGAGGCCACATCCCTTGTGTCTTTGGGTGCAAAACAGAGCAGGGCCGGACCCCCAGCTCTTTTGCATTCTTTTGACATCTCTGGAGTAAACCTATGCTAGAATAAACAAGAGCTGGCAGAGAAATGGCAAAGAGCAGCACCTGTGTTGCAAACCCTGGGGCCTCGAGGAGGCCGCACAGGGTGCAGATGTGCCAGGTCTGTGTTTGTCCTTAATGCTCCCCATCACAAGGGCAGGCATTAGCACTCGTGTAGCCTCGCTGACCAGTGCTGGACTGGCTCTGGTAGATGCCAGTAGAGATAAAACTGAAGAGATAAGACATTCAGATGATGTAAGTCCCCTGGTGGTGCCAGCTGACAGCCCCAGCCAAGGCAGCCAGCACGGCTGTAGGGTTCTCGCTGACCCACCAGCTTCAGTAGCCTACCAAAAACCATCATCCCCTTCCTGTAGGTTTCCAGTACAGCCAAAAGTGGGGAAATGTTGTTCCCCCCGCGACTTTATTTTTGACTTCTTCGCTCGAGTTCCTTTTGCCATTTCCACCCGTGGGCCACCATGAAACCCAAGGGGATTGAGTGCAAGCCACAGTTTTCCAGCACAAGCCATCAGCCCCCAGGAGCTGTCTGGGCAGCCTAATGTAAAGCAGAAGGAAACAAAAACAAGCAATAATAAGTGAGAGAAGCGAGCAGACAAAAAGCAGTTGTGACATTTACATAGCAGAGTCAAGTGAACAGTTGGCAGTGTGGATTGAAGAGAGGGTTTATGTTTTTTTTTATGTAATTTGAGACTCTAATGATGGACTTATGTTGCCCGCTCTTCCTTTTTTCTTACACCTTACCTACTAAAGGAGGAGTTCTTGATGGGTAAGTGGATGCTATCCGCAAGACACCAGGGAATTTATTAGAGGTCACTTGAGCGCATTAGCTATATCTTCTTCAGGGGGAAAAAAGCACACAAAGAAGTGTCTGTATACCTTTTATTTCCAGAGGGATTTTTTCTTTTTTCCCCTTTTCCTTTTTTTTTTTTTCTTTTTTTTCCCCCCTTTCTTAGTTTTTATTTTCAAAGTGCTAAGCTTGTTTATTTGCCAGTTTGTACAGAAGCCCTTTGTTTGATTTGCTTTGATTTTTCTTTGCTTATTTTTGTGATATTCATTCAGAAATTCACTTATTTAAGCATTTGTTTCATTTTTGTTTTCTTTCCAAGGATTATAAAGTTTTGTTGTTTTTTTTTTATAATATATATTCCCATTCCCTCTTTTGTTTCTTTTTTTGCCCTCCCCCTTTTAGGTTAAATAAGGGCTTTTTCCTCTGTTACACCTTTTTTTAATTTAGTTAGCCTGTTACTTTGAATCCTTGGTTGCCCGTTTACTTTGTTGAACTCTTTCGTTTAACATGGATCGCATGCTGATACTCTTTGCATGATCTCTAGATCTTCCCATTATCATAGCAGGGGGAAAAGGAGTTTCTTCTTACTGTGGATTTCTTTCAGGGATATGTGCTTTTGTTTTCTTCTCTTTCTTCTTTTTCTTTCTTTCTTTCTTACTTTGTTTCTTTCCTTTTGTTTCAGTGCATCATGATGGTAAAATTTCTGGGTTTATTTAAAACATAAAATAAAAGCAAAGTAAAACCAAGAGCAACCCTCCCCAATAAAACGTTCAAACAATGCCAAATGGCTTTTTTGCTTTCAGATCTCTCAGTCAGGGTCTTCTGCTGACCTCTTTACCAAAACAGACAGCCCGCCTGGCCATCTAACCAGCCAGAACGGAGAGTGTCATGAATATGACTCAGGAAACGACACTTCTTCCCCTCCCTCCACTCAAACGAGCTCATCCAGGTCAAAGGACAGCCAGGAGAAACGAAGCGTAGCCCACGATGGCTTTGGCCATGCCTTCTCATCCGGGAAGCCCAAAGTGGCCAACGGTGGTAACAGCTCTGATTCAGGAAATTCCTTCACCAGTTGCTTTTCCCAGACCAAGGCTACGGCTTCAGAAAATCTGTCTCCAGATCCACAGGGACAAGACCAAAGGTCAGTGATTATCAGCAGCTGATGCTGGTATTTGTTGCTCTGTATCTCCTGCTTGCATTCCCGATGCACTGGTGAGCTGGCGGGGAGGTTTTTGTGGTCTGGAGGTGGTTAGATCTCAATCAGACCTTGCCAGTCTGGAGTTCAGAGCCCACAGTGAGCAATGCTGGAGCCTGAGGAGGAAGATGAAAACCCAGCCACAGGTCATCATCAGGAGAAAGAAGTAGGTGGCAGCTCCATCTCTGCCTCCCTTCCCCAGGATGTGCCACGTGGTGGGGATGAAGGAGCAGAAGCATGGCAGCTGGTACCCAAAGCTGTGCTGGGGCAGTGGTGTTTGGGAGGTGAGAATTCCACCTCAGGTCTTAAATGCCAAATGTTAGAGCCAGGGGAGTTGGTATTAGGAAGAACAAGTCCTGAATTTTCATTTGGAGGGTAACATGTTGAGGCTGTACATACTTCTCACACGGTGACTCCAGTGGGATAACTCTGCCTTCACATGGGTGGAGCTGGGATTGCAGCTGGTCCTTACTGTTGGGAAGCTGACCCCAATTCACATCCATGGCTCTTCTGGAAATACAGGGATTCCCACAGCCCAAACCAAAGGCAATAGGACATGCCTGCTCACTTTGCTCCTGGAGCACAGCCCTGCCACGCTTTCCTTGCTCCTTACCCCAAACCCCAGAGCCTGCAGGGCATGGGGCAGAGGAGCTGAGAGCCTAAATATACGTTTGCAGAGGATGCCTGTCCTTGTGTCTCAGCTGTTCAGAGGAGAAGAAGCGCAGTGTCCCCCCATCGCCAGCTCGCAGCTCACCGCTCAGGCCGTGCCCCCGCAGCAAGTCGCGCAGCAGCACAGGACGCTCCTCCCCTGGCTCCAGCTGCTCCTCACCCCGCAGGGCCTCACCCAGGTATTCCCGCAGCAGGTCCTGCTCTTCAGGGAAGAGGTAAGGCCAGCACAAATGGCTCTCTCCATCAGTCTGGGTAATCTCCAGCTCTTGCAGGCTGGCGGACTCCTTGGGGTCGGGAATGAGAGTTTGTGTGGGTGCCAGGGAACCACGTGGCCCTTGAGGTAGGGGGCATCTCTCCCCATCATGAGCCTAGATGAGGGGAAGTCTGGTACAAACTCATTCTCCAGCATCTTTACCTCTTATGTTTCTTCCCTAGCCCCAGGTCTTCTTCACGGTCCCCCAGCTATTCCTCCAAATCCTGCAAAAAAAGCCCTGGAAGCAGGAGCTCAAAGACTCGCCGAAGCCCCAGTTACTCCCACTACAGCCCTACGAGGTATGACCGTCTCTACATTGGTATCTGCTCCCTCACGCTTTTCCATTGCCTCCATCACTTGCTTCTACTCCAGCCAACTTTCTGGTTCTTTCTGTCAGCTCCAAACTGCCCCCTCAGCTTCCAGAGTTGGAGGGAGCAGGGAGACTTGGAGGGTGGCACATGTCTGAGCATTATGCTGATCTGCAATCCAGTGGAAATATCTTCCCATTTATTGCCTCAGGGCAATCAGTGCAGCAGGGAAAGATGCTCTGCTCTTCCAAGTTGCAGCTCTACCAAAGAGGTTTCAGGCCCTGAGAGTGTCCCTGCTGCATGGGCAGGTTCCAGGTACCCTCATGCTGGCACTGACAGAGCCATGCATGGGGAAAAACAGCCCAGGTGACTGCTTCACACCCTGTAGAAAACACAAATCTCACAGCTCAGCCCTAGAGATGCCTTTGGGCAGTATTTTCTGGTAACATCTCTGCTTCTGAGCATGCTGTGAGCATTTGGTACCTTTAAAATGTTACATTTGCAGGACCTGATTCTGCAAGCTGTGACAGCCCCTGTTCCGGTGCAGGAGAACATTTCCTGCACGCAAGGATCAGGTCCTTGACCTGTAACGTATTGCTTTGCAGATGGCATTGAGAAGGAAACGGGGCATATGAAGTCATCTACCCTCCACAGCAGGGCCTGTGCTGACGTGCACAGGGATTTAACAAAAGAGAAAACCATAGCAACCCCAGCACTCCTGCTGGTGAGTGGTGCACAGCCCTGCAGAGCTACCTGGGCCCTTTGCACACGTGGGGCCTGCTGGCAGGGTGTGCTCACCCGCTCTTGCAGCACAGCCAGCAACAGCAGCTTCCGCAGTGCTGTGGAAATACCAAATGCATCCACAAAGGGACGGGGAAGCCATTTAGCTTAGCAAAGCAGGGCTGCTGGGAGATGCTGCTGAAACCTCCCTGCAGCCTACAATTGCTGGGTGTCTGTCTGTCAGGCTACTGAGTGTCCGACTGTCCAGCAAAACGCAAGGCTGAGGCCACCCAAACACCGTGCAGAGCGCCTTCCACTCAACTGGATCATTGCCTTCGTGTTCAAACCCCATCCAGCCGATTTTTGCACCTGCAAAAGCCCAGCAGTGATGATTTTCAATCTGGCCCTTCCCTTAGGGACCGTGAGCACAAGCACAGCTCCAGTGAGAAGGAGTCACACCGGCAGCGGGACCGGCAGCGCCGGCGTTCCTATTCCCCCCTGAGGAAGCGCAGGAGGGACTCCCCCAGCCACCTGGAGGCACGGCGCATCACCAGGTATGGAGACATCACAGCTGGGGCACGTGGGCTGCTTTCTGTCCTCAGCCACCTCTGGTGCAGGTTGCTCCAGGAGCACAATGGTTTCCCTAACCCCAACTCTGCCTCCCCTCCAGCTGGGGGATCTGCAGCTGGAAGCAGAAGGAGGGTGCAGGGGTCTCTTTTACAACCACAGAAGAAAAAGGGCAGATAAATCAGAGCAGGGATTCACCCACCCATCAAGTACAAGGTGCAGAAGGCTCTTGCTTCACCCTCTCCTATGGCAAACATCCCATGCTACAGACAGTCAAATTTGACTCTCATTCTCAAGCTGAGGGCTTTTTGGGAAAGCATCAGGCAGAGCCTCAGACTTGACGGATGGTGGCCGTGAGGGTGGTTGGCTGGAATCCCAACGCCTGCCAGCTACCTGCAAATAAAACCAGACAAATCTGAGAGGTGTCGTGCAGAGTAAACAACATATTTTGAAGATCTTGGCAATAAATCTGTTCTTGCCTTCATGATAATCCTGCATCTCTCTGTCCCCACAGCGCCCGCAAACGCCCCATCCCCTACTACCGGCCCAGCCCGTCCTCCTCCAGCAGCGCCAGCAGCTATTCCTCCTGGTACAGCAGTCTCAGCCGCTCTCCCAGCCGGAGTCGGAGCTACTCCAGCCACCGGACGAGCCGCAGCCGCAGCTGGAGCAGCAGCAGTGCAGAGAGCAGGAGCCGCAGCAGGAGCTCGGGCCCCAGGAGCAGCCGCAGCCGGAGCAGGAGCTGTGACTCAGGAGGCAGCTCCGACAGCCTGCGTCGCTAAGGAGTGCCGCCAGCATCACCGAATTCCTTGCGTTCTCCACATCCTTCCCACCTACTTGGCCATTGATCGCAATCATCCCCGATACTGATGCGACAGCAGCACCGGGTCCCCTTTTCTCATTCCGGATGGAGTAAGAGCCCTCGTCCTCCTGGAACAGCCCCTCTGCTGCCTTGCATGGAGGGTGGATCCATGCAGCTCCCCCAGCCAGAGCTGGGGCTGGAAGAGGGGCCAGTGCCCCACAGAGGCTCTGCAGGCCCTACAGAGTCCATCCTCCTGACATCCCCATCTCCCCACCGCTGCCACTCTGCAACAGCTGCCAGCTGCTCCAAAGGAAGAAGACTGTCTCTTTGCTCTTCTCTTGCCAAAGCGGGAGCCAGTGAATTAATTCCCTCTGGAGGAAGAGACACATTTAGGGAGGAATTTGCTGGGAAGCTTTGGTGATGAGTGGACGTGACCTGTCCTACTCAAGGCAAATATCAGGTCCCTGATATTGGATCTCTCCTCCCGAGATTCTGCCCACTCTGCAGCAGGTCTCTGCCATGAGCATATTTATTTATTGCCATACGCCCAACTCTGCTATAAATAGAAGGCTAGAAATCCCTCCTGACATTACTTTCCGGGGGGAAAAAAAGCTATTCCCTCTCTTTCTCCTGCCCTTTCCTAACAGGGTGTTACACATCCACCTTTCACAGGGCTGTTTTATTCCCCTATAGTAGTGTGACCACTGAGAGGAGACGCAGCAGAGGGGAGTCAGTGCTGCTGTGTGAGCTGGGGCTGCACGGCTCACACCCCATAGGCACCCCCCCACCACCCTCCCCCCAAATTGCCTGTTTTTTTTCCCAGGATCTGGGAGGGCCCTGCCTGCCTGGGCGGCCCTGCGGTTTTGTCTCCCTGCCAGGCTTGCCAGCCCAGCTGCCTGCGCAATTACTGTGTTTTGCAGAGCAACAAAGGCTTCTCCTAGCACGGGCTGAGCCGGTGCTGAGGATTTTCTTTCTCTTACAACACCTGGGTGCTTAGAGACGCTAATTTAGGTCTAAGACTTCCCTCCCTCCCTTTTTCCATCCCCTCCCCTTCCATCCTGCGTGATAGTTAACGAGTTTGGGCTTAATGAGTCAAGGAGGTGTGTCATTGAAGTGTCACAGGAAAGGGCTAAGGGCAGCCAGCATCTGCCGGAGGGGGAGAGGGCTGGAAGGAAAGGCAAACCCACAGCCAGAGAGTTACCCACGGCTCCCACTGGCAGCAGGTAAAGCTGTGAGCAGGGTAAGGTCAAACACAACCTGGATGATTGCCTTATCAAGCATATGAACGTGTTATCAGTTGGAAAACACAGCAGGAAGGTTTATACTTCTACTTAGCTGATGCAAGGGGAAATTTGATAACAGGGGCCCTTTTTCCCCATCTCCTTCTCACTGCAAACCCCTCAGGCTGCGGTTGAGAATTACAGACGAGGTGTTCTTGCAGCGGGTGCTGCTGCCTTTCCCCCACCCCGGCCCCACAGCAGCCCCTGGCTCCTCTGGTGGGGAGCACCCTTCTTCTAAAGGGCTGAGAACCCCATGCTTTTTTCTTAGAGAGTCCCTCCCAGTTTGGCATTGTCACCCTGTGGCGCTCCATGAAAGGTCTGATCTCAGCGACCAGAGGCCAAATCCCAAATCTCTCGGTCTCTTCATGCCCCTCCATGCCCCCAGATGCCGGCATGCACCTGCAGCAGCGAGCCAGATGGGAAACAGCTGGGAAAGCAAAGAGCTTTGTGCAAGCGGTGTAAACAGCCCAACTACATTGAGCCGAGTTCCTCGTGGGACAGAGAACAAACACAGTGCTGGAGGCAGCAGCGCACGCTGGCTGTGGGACAAGAGGTGCCACGTGGCTCTGGTACCCATCCACCTGCACGGCCGGCTGCAGCTGAAGGCTCTCCAGCATCGGAGCAAAACCTCTTTATTTATTTATTAATTATTTATTGACGCACTTATTTATTATCAGTCGCGTTCTGTTTCTAATTGCTACGGTCGGGACGGACGCGAGCGGTCGCCGTCGGCAGTATTTATTTATTTATTCTGGAGGGCAAAGGAAGGAGCAAGGAGTTATCGGGGCTCTGTGTGCTTGTTTGGGTCCCCCCCCATTGCATGGAGGTTCCCAGTGCTGGCCCGGCACTGCCAGGAGGAAGGACTTCCCCGCGTTGTTTTGCATTGTGATCCACCCATGGAAAATCTGAGGTTGGGCCGTGAGAGCACGGGAGGTGCCTGCAAATCCAGCCCTGTGACAGCACTAACTGCGTCTGTGTGTGTGTGTGTGTGTGTGTATGTGCATATGTTTCCTCAGTGGTATTTCTCTCTTTATTTTTTAACTTAAGGTTTTTGGTACAACGCAGATCATCGCCCGTCCTGTCAGTGGGTTTTCAGTCACTTTGCAAGAAGCCTGTGAGCTTTTCTGTCTCTGTGCCTTTTGCCAATGCTTCTTTTGTTGTGTGCTCGCTCACTCGTTGCTTTTATGGGATCTTTGCTCCATGACCAGTGTCTCAGGTTGCTGTTGTTTGCATGGAGCAGCTTTCACCCTGGGGCAGCTCGGCCCTTTGGGTGAACACAAATCACTGCTCATTGGCACTGGGGCTGTCCAGGTCCTCACCAAGAGCTTTGGGGCAGTGTGTTGGCTGCCTCTCAGAAGTGCCATCTCAGAGGGTTTTCTTTCCTCATCCTTCCTGCTCCTTGTGTTGTCTCCATCCCAAGTGCCCTGGTTGCCTTTCCACAGCAGGGCACATGACTCAGGGTCCCCCTGGGATGCTCCCTGCTCACTCAACCCCCAAGCTCTCTGCTTTCCTACCCCACACACCAGGTCAGGCTCCAGCAAGCCCAGCCAGCCCCTGAAGTTTTGCTGCAAAGCGCAGAGGAAGGATATTTCAGTGCACTGTTGTGTCATTCCATTTTGTCGCAGGTTACGGCGCTCAGCTGTGCTCTGCTTTATGTTGACCATAACTTTTCTCAATGTTTCTGTTGTTTTGGGCGACTGAAGTTGTACCAAACCTATCTGCAATGGCCAATTGATGTTATTTTGCTATGCATTGTACATAGATCGAAAAGGCTGAGAGGACTTGGCCTCTTATTTAATATTTATTTCTCCTATTTATTGAGCATTACGTAGAAAAGCTGTTTGGATCTCACCGTTGGGTCCATGGGATATGTGAGAAAGGGACAATTTTAGGTGCCAGACCGCAGTCTTTAATATCCAGCAGGGCTTTGTTATCTATGTGATAGAGGATGAGCAAATCCTGTGACTTTTGCAGCTGCCTGGAAGTCTGTGTGTGACCAGGATGGTCTCTGAAGAACTGCAACATCCACTGCTGTAGCAACAGCTCTGCGGTAAAGCAGCCTAAGTTTTGGACTGTTGTAGAGAACAGCACCTTGAGCCCCATCCAGGGAATGGGAGATTTAGAACAAAAGCCCAGACAGGAGAAAAGCTGACAGGGAAACCTTGGCCCTGTTTTCTCTGCTGGTCAGTTCCTTACAAAATCATACCGGCACATTTGTTCATTCGACTTCACTGTAAAACTACCTTTGCTCTCCATGGAAATGCATACTGTATTCTTTAGTCTTCCTGGGATATTTGAGTTGTTAGCTTGTTTAGAAAAGGGGTCCAATAAAAGTTCAGATGATATCTGGTTCACATCGCAGCCTGGTTTCTCATGTTCCTTTTGGATGGGGTGCAGTGGGATATTTTGGGTTGTTTCAGCTGCTGGGTGCAGCAGGGCATGTGCTTGCGCTCTCAGCTGCTGGGGATGAGGTCCTTGGGGCACGGGCTGAAGCTGAACTATTGTGAGCTCAGATTCCTGCCAGCTGGGTCAGTATTTCGCTGCCTTTTGCCATGCGATTTGGGTCATCCTCAGCTCACAGACAGCCCAAGCCAGTAGCGCAGATCTCGCACCAATCTGGGGACAATGGGGATGCTCTGTGTCCCCTGATAATACCAGCCACCAAGTCCTGCCGGCAGCTGAGATGTGCACCTGGGAAGGTTCTGAGCATGGCACAGACATGGGGCAGTGTCCCTAGGTCGCTTGGCAGATAGGAGGGCTCTGCGCTCCCCAGAGCTGACGTGGCGGTGCTGGCAGCTGTGGGAGGTGACTGGGAGATTTGGAGTGACAACAGGAGCTAAATTGGGATCCCTGGAGAGGGACGTGTGACTAATGGGGATAAGCAAGGCGACAAGACGGATTCCTGGCCTGGGAGGGAGGATGGCCTGAAGCTACTTGGGAAACATGGGACTGGAGATCTCGGGGTGAAATGTGGCAGGGATGGAAGCGGCCATGGGGCTGTCCCAAACTGTGTGCTGGTGTCACCCCTAGAATAGCTGGTGTTACTCTAGGTGATGGGAGTGCTCAGCCAGGCAGGGCAGGAGATAGAGAAGGACACTTCAGCCTCTGCTGACTGCTGCTTCTCAGCTCCTCCCCGCATCTCCAGTCATACCCCAGTCCCTGGGGAGACCCTGCGATGCCTGGCTGTGTCTCCCCACACACACACGTGAAGGAGATGAGGGACGAGCACAGGAAGCAGCTGCTCCCCATGCAGGCAAAGGCAGCTCCCTGTCCAGCAATGCCACGTCGCTGCTCCATGATTAATACCCTCTGAGCGACCAGCAGCCGCATCGCAGCATGGCCCACAGCGCATTACGGCCTTCCTGCTGCAATTTGTTCCAGCAAGTCCATTAGAGAGATTGCAGATGCTGGAGAGAGCAAGGTAGAGACGGGAGGGAGCGAGGAAGCAGTGCAGCATCCGGTGCATCATTGGTGACGCTCATCGGCGTGCCGGGACCCCTCTGCAGGAACCCTGCTGCCACCAGGCACCTCAGTGCCACCAGCGCCAGGTACCCCGCCGCACCCCATCCCCTGCAGCCCTGTAATTAGCCCAGCGCGGCTGTGATTACACCTCGCCCTGCTGCAGCGCAGCCAGGCACGCGATGAGGAGGAGGAGGAGGAGGAGGGCGAGGACGGGGCCACGTGGGGTCCCACTCCCACACCAATGATTCTGGAACATTGCTCTGGGCCCAGCCTCAGGCATCAGCCCTCAATCCCAGCCACTTTTTGCTGGTGACACATCTCCGGGTGCAGCGGGTGTACAGTGCAGGGCCCAGCCCCACCTGGGGGTATTTTTGATGGGTGACACAGGGGTGCAGGCAGCCCCCCTGAGCTCCCCGGTTATTTTTAGGCAGGTGCCGAAAACCCTGCGCCAGCCGGGATCCTCAGGCCGGTGCGAGAGGTCAGCTGCACAGCCCAGATTCTCCACGGCTGTTTCATCCTCTCCAAAATACTCGGCTGACAGGGCAGGAATTGCAAAACACAGCCTCCCCCTCCCGCAGCGTATAAATAGCGCTCGCCCGGCGGTGGAAGGTTGCAGAAGTTTCTCGGCTCCGAGCTCAGGCATTTATTGCGGCTCTCGCCCGGGAGCGGTGGGGACACGGCGCAGTGATTGTGGGAGCGAGAGGGGAGAGATAAGCTTTTAATCTCGGGATATTCGGTTTGATTTTGATTTTTTTTTTTTCTCCTTCTCTGGACAAGAAGTTTTATTTTCCTCCGCCCGATCCCTGGGACCGAAGCCAACCAGGAAGCGTTTTCTTGCAGCCCACACCATCCTCCCCACACTTGCTTTCCAAGCTCCGGATGCCTCAGCCCTGCTGAACCTCTTCCACCCTTCGCGCTCTGCCCGGTGCCGGGCTCCCACCCAAACCCCCGTGCGTGGATGCGCCTGCCCTGGGCCAGGCTCCCCGGGGTATTCCGCAGCATTTGAGGCTCCACAAGGAGCACAGAGCCATGGCCGACAGCCAGCTGCCCTTCTCCTGCCATTACCCTGGCCGGCGGAGCCTCCGCGACCCATTCCGAGAGCCCGGTTTGACCTCGCGCCTCCTGGACGATGATTTCGGCCTCTCGCCCTTCCCTGGGGACCTGACGGCAGACTGGCCCGACTGGGCTCGGCCCCGGCTCACCCCCACCTGGCCGGGCCCTCTGCGTGCCCGTGCATCCGCCATGTCCCCTGGCTACAGCACCCGCTTTGGGGGGTACCCGGAGAGCCGCAGCCCCGTGCCCACCTCCCGTGAGCCCTGGAAGGTGTGCGTCAACGTGCACAGCTTCAAGCCTGAGGAGCTGACGGTCAAAACCAAGGATGGATACGTCGAGGTGTCAGGTGAGGGCTGGGGCGCGGGGAGAGGGATGGGGCTCGGGTGGCACGCTCAGTGCCGACAAGGGGAGGCCGAACCTCCTTTGGGGTGAATGTCTGGGATTTGCCTTCCAGCTGGCACTCAGATGTGAGCTGCTGAGAGGGGCCCCAGCCTGGCTGGGTTAATTATAGCTGGCGAGGACGGAGCTGAGGGAGATTCCCTTTAAAGGGGCCGAGAGCGAGGCAGCCCGAAGCACCTCCCAGAGCTCCAGAGCTGCACCCTGGCCAGAGCACCTCCTGGGGCTGCCAGCGCTGTGCCAGGCCACAGCACTTCTTCCAGGGGCTGATTTGGGGGACAGTGCGGGTTGGGGGGATCTGGGAGGCCTCAGAGCTTGAGCCCCATCTTGGTGGGGCTCACGCACAGCCCAACAGCATAGCAGAGGATGGGGACAGGATCCAAAGATTTGATCATGTTTGATGGCTCCTTCTTAAGCCCTGGCTCCTGGCAGCAAGCAGGACTCAGGCTCCATGGGAAGCAAAGGTGTCTGGTGGGGAAAGCAGCTCTTCCTCCTCCTCCTCCTCCTCCTCCTCCAACCAGTGCAGCCTCACAGGCCAGGCACTTAGTGCTGTTTCTTGTTGGATATGGTGTATCCCTCCTCACGTGGGAGACACCCATAGAGGGAAGGGAAAACATCTCGTTTGGAAGAGTTCCTGAGGTTTGTTTGTTTTGCTTGTTGGGTTAAGCCCTGAGCCCAGTGCGGTGGTGACATGCCTTTGTCCTCCCCCCAGGCAAACATGAGGAGCAGCAGGTGGAAGGAGGCATCGTCTCCAAGAACTTCACCAAGAAAATCCAGTAGGTATCACCCTGCCCTGGGGCGTCCTCCCACGAGCACAGCCCCATCCCCATGACATGTGATGGCTGCAGCCCTGTTGTTCCCATCCCAAAACCAGCCCTGTGGGCTCCTCCGGCCCAGATATGAAAGTAGAAAGGGGTGCAAATCACCGTGCTCCTATTTTGGGGCTGATCCCATCACCAGCCCCAAAATACACCCATCCCCGGTGTGCAGCTACACGTGCACCCACATCCACATCCGAGTGATGTCAGTCTGATCGCTATCGCGCTGACTCACCCCAGCAACAACAACAGCAGGGAGGGAAGGCGAGCCCAACACCGAGGGCAAAGCACAGCGGTGCAGCAGCGGCTCTGCAGCTTCGCTTTACCAAAACCTCCCAGCAAAGCCGCGTGCGCAGCGGGTGGGAGCCAGCAGCCAGGCTCCTTTTATGGGCAAGGCATGGGTGCGACGCAGCAGCCAGGCGAGCGCGGGCGGCAGTGACGTCCCATCAAACACATCTGCCACGGAGATTAAACAGAGCGCCAGGCAGCCCAGGGGCCACTTTAATATCCCTATGCATTCCCAGGCGCTGCAGTAGTAACATGAGTGGGGGCAGTGAGACCAGCTGGGGGTCTTGCAGGGCAATCTCAGTGGGAAGGCTGCGAGCCGCGTGGCCGCAGCATCTCCTAACCCCACACAACTCTCTGTCCTCCCTCCAGGCTGCCCTATGAGGTGGACCCCATCACTGTCTTCGCCTCCTTGTCGCCGGAGGGGCTGCTGATCATCGAGGCTCCCCAGATCCCCCCCTACCAGCAGTACGGCGAGGGCAGCTGCAGCGGCGAGATCCCATTGGAGAACCCAGAGGCCACCTGTGCCTGAGGGCCCTTGTGCCCCTGCTCCGCTCCCCTGACCCCATTCCCCCCCAGCCCTGCTCCCCGGGCCCCAGCGGGGTGGCCCCGGGGCACGGCCTCTCCCGCCCCCTGGGAGCAGCAGCCCCACAGTGGTCTGACACTCTGGTAGAGGCTTTGCATCCATCAGACCCAGCAGAACGGGTGTCTTCGTTATGGTTCTTTTTATGCTGTAAGGTGAGCAGATGGGATGTTTGTAACAATAGTGAAAAAGTGCCCTTTTCTCTTCTTAAGTTGAAGTGGAATCCTGTGGTCCTGCGTCTTCTTCTTCTCTGTTTTTGGTTTTGTTTTGAACTCCATCTCCATGCCGGCCCCTTGGCAGCCCGCAGACACGCAGCTGGCAGTGGGGCCAATGGCACAGCCCTGTCCCAGACAGAAAAACCCCCACCAGACCTGCTGAGAAGTGTAAACTGTCTGCATGTTTTGTTTTTGTTTTTGTGTTGTTTTGTTTTTTTCTTTTTCCAAAAAGAACTTGTGATTTTACTTATCAGACTTGAGGAATAAAGATGAGTTGATGTTCTTAGACTCTGCTGGTCTTGGCTGAGACGTGAGGGTAGGGGGGCTGGGGATGCTCTGTGTACTCTTTGCCCTCCGGATGGGCTCTGTGCCTTTTTCCTGGCTGCGGACACAAAGCAGCCCTCTGAGCCAGGGAAGCTGTGTTTGTCCTCGCACCATCCCCGCTCACATCTCCCCCCACCAGCTCCTGGCTGCAGCCCAATTCTGCAACCCAATGCCTGGGCACAGCAAAGTGGTGATGCCAAAGGGAGCAGACACCCAGTTTTCCATGTCAGTGGGACCTTGGAGTTAAAAATACAGCTCACATGTTGCGCTTGGGCTCGCTCAGGGCTCAGTTACCAACAACAGCCACAGCATGTGCTATAAATCCTGGCCCCGGCGTTGCATTCCCCCTAGCACAGCAGCCTTGCTCACACTGCAGGGGGGGGATGTGCCGCACCCCAGTACCTGGATGGCCCCAGCCCTGGGGGCACAGGAGGTCCTGGTTCTGCTCTTTGGAGCTGCTGGGTGGGTTTTGTGCGTGGCTGAAAGAGGGGATATAGATTAAAAAAACTCAACAAATATCCCCAAGCGTTGGTGGCTGGTGACTGTGCATGTGGGCTATGCCCTCAGCTTTCTCTCCTGCTCATCTGCAGCTCGGGAAAAGAGGTTTTATTACTTTGTTCCCTCTGCTCTATTTGGTTCTGTTTCCTGATGAATTCCTTAATAATATCTTACAAAGAATGGTGAGAAGTGCACCTGCAATCATTTCCTAATGCCATCAGCAATCAGCAATGAAGACCTTGTATGCAGGCAGTGCGTCGGGCCCCTTTGCCAAGCAATGAAAGAAGCAAAGCTCAGTGCTTTTTTAATCACTACCTGAGTGTTGAAGAGAGGGACGTTTTAGCAATAAATTTTGCTACGTGTGGTTCAGCGGGTGATACAGCAGCTTTGGAAACACGGTGGCATTTCAGCACTGAGGCTGATGCTCAGGGCTGTTTGTCAGCCGCAGCCCTGGGTGAGATAACACTGCCAAACCATCAGAGCTGTGTAACACTGCAATGGCCGCTCCACCAATTACATTCCATTTTTATGGTCTCACAGCAATTACCCTGTGTTTTATGGTGCCGTAACGTATTAGGCTTTATGGCTTCATACCCGCTGCAGCACGGAACCTCTGCATGGGGAACAGGGAGCACCAGAAGCCCCCTGAGTCCCAGGGATGTGGCCCCACTTGGAGGAAAAAGCTCTTAGCGTGTCTCTGAGGGTTTATATTCCAAAAATGGAAATGAGCAGCTGAATGGATTCATTTTGCTGGCAGCATGTGGGGCAGGGTAAACAACACAGAAGCAGCTCCAGGGTGGTCCGAACACATCAGGCACTCTCAGAGGCTCTTCTTCCCATAGCCAAAGGTGTCTGTGCCCTGCAATTGCTCACCTCCGTCCTGCCCCAGTCACAGGCTGGCATTGAGCAGCTCTGCCCCTGTGACCCCCTGTAGCCCCTCCGTGGTTGCCCTATGACACCCCCTCCAACCTCCGTTTCTATTTCCTTGTTTTGGAGATTTCTCTCTGCTGCATCCCTGCAGAGCACATCTCAGCCTGCAGAAGAGTTCATGAAAACAATAAATTACAACTAAAACAGTGGATTGAATCAAGCTTAAGCATCTCCGTGGTGAAGGTGAGGCACTGAGTGAGGACATGCAAAGCTCCATGCTGGGCTTTGGGTCATTCCCATTCAGTGTGGGGTCAGCGCAGTGCTTGTACTGGGGACGGGCAGCAGGCAAGAAGCTGGATGTCACCCACTTTGTTTCTTTCTGTTCCATTTGCACCATGTACTGTGGCTCCAGGATCTTATTACTTCCCATCCCATCATTTCAACGCGTGCAGCCACAGCTAAATGAGTCCTGTGCCTCATTAGCAATGGGATTAACCGCTGTGTTGGCTCGGAGGTGTTTCTCTTTCTGCCTCAAACACCCCAATCCAAAGGGGGCACCTTGGGGCTCCTGCTCTGCAAAGGGAATTTTGGGAGGATCTCCCCATGCTTCTCACTGGGCTTAACGCCAAAGGCCCCAGGAGCAAAGGGCATACAGGGCACAGCCAGGGTACTGCTGGTAGCCACCTGGAAGGGATGTTGCTCCAGTACAGGAGGAACGATTGAGTTTCATTAAGTTGCAGTGATTAGCTCCAGACACCGGTAATGGCGCTTAATGGATCTAATGCACTTCACGTGGTTGTGCATCACCAACATGCGCCTGGAGACCACTCACTCTCACTGCTGCTCAGTGCTTTTGAGACTAAAACTGGCATAAAAGTGGCAGGTGGGGCTGGGGAGGTTGTGATGCTTGGGTTCCAAACCCCACATGCCCACATCCCTCAGTGTCGCATCCCCACGGCTTCAAAACACCTCCAGCGATGGGAAACCCATCCCCCCCCATGGGCAGCTCTGCCAGTGAGGGGAGGGGGTGTCCCTCAGGAAGGACTGGGGGGGGGGGGGCATGGCGGGCGCTGATGCTGCAGCCGTGGGGCTGAAGGGGTTTGTGCTCTGCAGAGGGTGGTGCTCGGCTCTGTGTACTGCCGTTCCCTGGGAGACGGGGTGGGTGTTGGGTTCCTGGGCAGAGAAGGGTTTGTTGTTGTGGAAGGAGGGCTGGGGTTCGTCAGCGGCTGCTGCTGGGTGTTGGAGGTTGTAAAGAAGGTTTGCAAGGAGGTTTGCTTCAAGGTTGCAGCAGAGGTTTGTTGTCATGGCTAGGAAAGTAAAGTTTGTAATAGCATAACGAGCACAAACTGCTCCTGTGCTGGAGCAATGCCGGCACCAGGTGTGCCCAAAATCAGCAGAACTGAGGCACCTGTGGCAGCTAACCCTCAGCTCAGGGCTGCTGCACTGCCAGAGCCGCCCAAAGACGGAGGAACCATGGTACCAACAGCCAGCAAAGCGCTGAACCCCAGAGACTTCGTGCGCATTCAGCCTCTGCCCGCTTTGGCTGAGAGAGAAGGGAAGGTGCTGGCCAGGAGCTGGGCGCTGTGCAGGAGCAGCGGGCCGCCGTCAGAGCAAGTGTGCTGGGAGACGTGGCACAGGAGGGAACGGCAGCGCACACAGGGGCTTTTCACCCCCCGAGGGAAGCCCTACCAGGAGCTGGGCGAGCTGCTGTGCGCCGACCCAGTGCAGCTCACCCTGCGCTCTTTGGGACAGCTCGCACAGGTAGAGCCGGCTTTCTGCTTGTCTTTGCGTAGGAAACAAAGGCTTCTCTTTTAAGTCCCCGCTCGCAAGGAGGAGAACGATTGCTTCTGTTTCAATCAGTGTTCCCTGCCTTGCTGTGGAGAGCTGCAATCTGCCCTGTTGCTGGTACAGAGTGTTTGTACGCGTGGGGCAACGTGCTGCGGTTTGGGAGCTGGCTTTTGTAAGTGGCAGCAGTTAGAATGGAGCTGGGGCAATGGGAAGTTAATGGATGAAAAGGAAACCGTGGAATAATGAATGTAATTAATTAAGGGAGGATGCTTGGGAAAAGGTACAAGGTGTGGTGTGAAGGAAGAAGAACCGTTCTGAGGGTGTGAGGATGGAGGGTTAAAAAACAGGAGTGGACAGTGCTGATATTTAAAGGGTGGGTAAAAGGCCTGAAGTTGTGGATGCCCTGTCCCAAGAGGTGTTCGAGGCCAGGTTGGATGGGGCCCTGGGCAGCCTGGTCTGATATTAAATATGGAGGTTGGCAGCCCTGCCTGCAGCAGGGAGGTTGGAGCTTGATGATCCTTGAGGTCCCTTCCAACCCAAGCCATTCTATGGTCCTCTAGGGGTGCACTGTAGCCAATTACTGAATTCTGCTACTTCGTGTTTTAACCGCATTAGCATGTTAAAAGCATGCTGAAAGCTTTGAAAATCTCAGGTAACTGTTGCTGCTTTTTCTTTTCCCTTCCTAAGAAGTAATGGTTACTGCATTTGGAAAACAAAGCACTTGCCTGGCACTGAATCTGACCAGTCCTCTGCTTTGCTCCGTGCCCAAAAGTCAGGGAAGGCCCAGAACTTCGGGCTGTTCTCCCTCCCAGTCTCGTTATTTAAGTTGCCAGCGTGCTCTGCAGAAACCAATTTAAGCTTTTATTTTCTTTTTTCAAATATACAAAACCAAAACTGTGTTCCTACAGCCCGATTTAAAAGTACTTTATGACCTGCATTTTTGTTTTGTATGTTATTTACCCCCCAGTCCTTCCCTCCCTTAGCAGTCTCCATAGTATCCTGAATATTTTGAGAAGATTGTAGATACCGGATGCATCTAATTCCAGTTGTCTGAGAGTGCTAAGAAATGTGTTGTATTTGATTAATGCATTTGTACTCATCTCTGCCTTCTGAGTTTGCATTTTCTTCGGCAAGAGGCAGAGCTGATAATTTGCAGTGGTGGGTGACAGTAAAATTTGTAAACAGCAAGGAGATAATAAAGGCCCTGGGAATTCAGGGGACTTGAGTATGCTAATATCTGCTGACAAATGTCACTTTGTAAACTGGTATGATTTAAAAAGAAAAAAAAAAAGTCCTTAACAGCTAAAAACATTTTTGTAATGAGTGTGCTGGGATGGTTACACAAAATGATATGGGCAGAGGATATTATATGTGGTAATTGCATGTTTAGGATCCTTTTTATAGCTACTCGATGCCAACAAATGTGTTTAGAGAAGCTGTATATGTGCATTGATGCTCTTTGTGTCTTTATTAAGTACATTTGGTGGCTGAAGCCTTAGAACAGGTATTTCAATGTCCTGACTGCTGCATTGGAAGCTGCTGTTCTGCGATCACGCAGTGGAAGCAGCGTCTGTCTTGCAATAAAAGCTGGCTCTGTGCAGTGACAGAATTCCCTTCCACTGCAACCCTCTGGGGTGAAGTGAGCCCATTTCCATACTAGTAAGAGTATGGGAGAGTATTAGATACAGAGGTTGGTGCCCTGCCTGTGTCAGGGGGTTGAAAGTTGATGATCCTTGAGGTCCCTTCCAACATAAGCCATTCAGTGATTCTCTGAATCTTTTGAACGTCCAGTACAAATAATTGGAAGTTACTTCATTCAGTCTGAGGTTTTTTTCCTCTCTCTTTCTCAAAGGTCAGGCATGCATTGCAGACAGCCCTGATTCACGGCAAGTCAAAGAACGTCACTTTCCAGACAATATTTTTGATCTTTCTAAGCATTCAGAGCAATGTGTTAAAGGTCTTTTTCTTATTCCCTCATGTGACAGCGCACGGTGATTGGTCGCCTTTTATCAATGTTTATATAGCTTCTTCGCCTTAATTGCTATGACAAATTCATTTGTTAAGCTTTTGAAGTGGCTTGTTGACTTTTCGCATGGAAGAGAGGTGGCCTTTCTGACAGAGCCCTAAAAACAATCCAAGCTCACAAAATTATTACTGCCAAAACCTGCTCTGTGCTTGTCATAAAAACCTATACTGTAATTCTGTGCTTTAGGTAAATAGATCACTAGATAAGATTGACAGCAACATCAGCAAAGGAAGGTTTTAAGCTGGAAACTGGAGAAGAAAATGGAGCAATTTCTTTCAAGATAAATTACACTGATGTTATTTGTTATTGCTGCAGTTAAAGATCTGTCAGGGTATCCAATCTAATACCTTGCTTCCCAGAAGACTGAAAAGATGTATTGCAAGGCATAACTTAGAATGCAAAGAGCCTTTTCCCTCTCTGATGTCAAGGTTAGTTGGAATTCCTTATCGCTGTGGGAAGAGCAGGAAAGCATTGTTATGATGGCTTACTGCTATCCCTGGATTGGGGAAACTGGTCAGACCAGACTGTGTGTATGTGGTGACATTCCTAATGATTTCCAAATCACATAACCCAGGCAGGGTTGTTTCGTTGACACAAGTCTCAGGCCTACCTCTATGAAATGGTAGGCGCCAATCTTCTCACTAAAGAACAAACAACAAAAAAAGCTTTCTTACGATAGTTTCACGATAGTTTCTTACCATAGTTTTACATTAGGTTTTGAAAAAACTCCAGGAATATCTTGCAACTTCCTACTCGAGACAAGGTGAAATTTCAATGAAATAACAAAGTGTAATATTTCTACCAGCTATTCAGCCACCAAACACCAATACTTTCTCCTGCAGTTGCTATCTGAGGAAGGTAACTCACAAGGATGGATGCTGCTCGGCCTGTTCTTCCAGCAGTGCCAAAGCATTGCATGAGATGTTCAGATTTAAACATCTCTTGCCGTAGTGGTGTTGGTCACTGATTGGTAGAATGTGACCCTTTCCCACGTCTTGCCGGAGGTGGTCTTAAAGTCTGTGTTAGTCAATGCTTGAGTATCTCTAACAATTAAAAACTCCACATCTGCAGCTCTGAACGGGAAATTTGGAGATGCATTCTGTTTGCAAAGATTAATTCATATTTGATTTAAGTTTTTACTGCTTAATCCTCCTGCCTGTAGTACTTTACCAGGCTTAACATGTCATGATAGTCTGTCAGCCCTGGAATTACAGTGTTTGTGTAAGGGCTGGTGTTTTGGGCAGGATGAAGGCAATGAGCAAAAAGCAGAGAGAGGCTGTAGCAATGAGATTCACATTTTAAGCTTCCTTAGCGATCCAAGTTTATTTCCTTTTTTTTTTTTTTTTTTTTTTTTTTTTTTTTTTTTGTCCTTAAATGTTCCGGATGAATAAAATGAGAGCAAAGATGAAAAATGCAAAGTTAGACCCAAATATTTGAGTGCTGAAGTAGTCAGCTTTATTACAGGTCATAATCATTCCTGACGCACTGGAACAGGTTGCCCAAGGAGGCTGTGGATGCCCCATCCCTGCAGGCATTCAAGGCCAGGCTGGATGTGGCTCTGGGTAGCCTGGGCTGCTGGTTGGTGACCTGCACATAGCAGGGGGTTGGGACTCTTTGAGGTCCTTTTCAACCCAGGCCATTCTATGAATATTTAAGCACTCCTGTTGATAGTTTTATTGAAACGTTTTTCTTTTCAGCCTTGTGAGACTGACAACCACTGCCTCTCTTGTATGCTTGGAGAAGGTGTCTTACAAAGTGAATTATCTTAGCTAATAGCATATAAAAAACAGTAAACATGAAGAATTTCTGATCTCAAGCTCTTCCAGCACCAAAATGGTGATGAGTCCAGAGATTAGGAAATATGCTTACAGAACTACCAGGCTGTTTGTTGTTTGCTTGTTTTTAATGTTGGGTTTTCCTCCTTGTTTGGTTAAGAGCAATAGGTTTACTTTCTGACATATGAGGTGATAGTCCTAACCTAAGCCTAACTGCATGAGAATGTTGTGTCCTATAAAAAATGAGGGCGTAGGATTGCTAAATAGCAGCTAACCACACAGCCTCCGTGCTGCTCAATTCAAAACAGTCTAATCAATTTCAAAAGTTCAATTTCTATTCCTGAAGCCTGCTTCGGTAACGAATTAAGGGAAGCATATCAAATGTAATAATGCATTGTTATTAAGGTTTTAGTAAACTTGCCAAATGTCAGCCTGCTAGTACAGTCACGGCGCATTACGCTGCTGTGATTACGGTTGAATTGTCATTATAACAAATTGCATTGCTCACCTAGGTTTGGGAATTGATCTGCAGCAGCGTGCCTGGGGCAGGGGAGAAGTGTGTTAAAAAGGTGACACTTGCCAGTGAATATTCAAAGCATTCGATTTCTGGAAGGCTTAGAGTCCTTTTCCATGTAGTGAACACAAATATTCTGTAAGGTGTGCAGTGGAAGGAGTAGAACAGTCATTGTGTTCCAAGAATGGGTTGCTCCCCATCAGAGGGGCTTGTTGAGTGCCTTTTGCTTGCTGGAAGTGCTTTGTAAAATGGTTACTCTGGGAGAGAATGGGAAAAGGCTGCTTCCAAAAACATTTTGAGATTTGATTGGAGTGATCTATAAGAAATAAGTCGTTGTCATTGTTAAATGTGTAATTGGCTCTGTTTAGAGCTTGCAGTGGATGCTGTAACACTAATTCCTGGCTGTTTCTGATCCTCTGTATCTCTGTAATAGCACAAAGGAATGTTAATTTTGGCCCACAGAGCAGTACTACCTGAGAATTTAGTATAGAAAGTGATGAAGAATAATGTAGCTAGTAGAAGAAGAAGGGGAGATGAACTTGCATGAGCAAACAACAGTTGAAGCAGGTTGCAGTTTAGCCAGGACAGCTTGCTAACTCCCACCACACACTGCATGGAAGAGGAAGAGCTGAAGAGGGATTATCCTTCTCATGCAGACAGTAACAATCTGGGGTAAATTTATTTATTTCAGCTCAGAAATATTGAAGCCAGTTGTTAAACTGGAATGTTTCCATGTGCAGGCGAAGCGAATACAGGTGCTCAGTTGTGAGGGGGAAAGTGTAGTATTTAAAGCTTGAAAATCTTTTGTATAAAATCAGATCAGTAATATTTCACTTTCCTTGAGACTGTAGAGTGATGTGTCTTAAATTGCAAGTAATGAAAGGCAGTGCTTTCTATGGCTAGAGATGCTGCTCATTATTCATGAAATGTCTATGGAAGAAGTGTTGAATGCTCAGCAGCACTGGGGGAAGAACATAATGGAATGTCTCTACGTTCTTTGTAGTATAATGTGACCTTTCCATTAAATTAACGTTGTGCTATTTGCACAAAAAGAGAGCTAAGCTAGAGAGTATTTTTAGGGGACAATAGTCAAGTTAATTGGGTAGCTATATAACTGTCACACTTTACATTAAGAGCTCAAAAGCAGTGTACGGGGAATGGAGGTAGCAGCTGTAATGTTACTCTGGATTCTCTTCAGTGGAAAATGGAGTTGCTTTGCATCTTGGTTGAAAGCTTTGACTGTGGCTTTGTCTGGGGGACACTATAGCCTGGGGCTGTTATTTTCCCCAGTGTATTAAGATGGAGATTTTGGTGTAATTAATCAGTGACTTTCTGCTGAAAGCTTTGCCTGTCCTCTCTCCTAATCTAGATAGGAAAAGCAGATTCCAAAGTCCTCCAGTAAAACACTGCTAGGTTGCAGTTTGACTTCAGACAGCCCTATGCAATTTGATTTAAGAGCCAGAAGGTGCTTCATGTGGTGGTTGTGATGTATTTAGCTTTTAATTTGTGCACTGCATCCATTACGAAGCTTACCCTTTTAAGAACTTTTAACTCACTCTAGCTACATTACATCAGGCTTCAAATAACAATTCATATGTTTGAAATGAAGAGATTGTAGCGCTTGGTGGTTTTCTTCTTTGGATGGTTTTGGTAATGTTTTCTATCCCACAGTGGAAGTGAGGTTATAGTAAAATGGAGAGCCCAAAGAAGCCCTTGGCTCCTCCTTAGTGCTGTGAGTGCACCCTGTTGTATCTTTGGCCTTGAGCTCATGGCAGTGCAGCCTCTGATAGGATAAAGTCACACCGTTCCTTGTGCACTGCAGCAGTCCTTGGATTGCAGTGCTTCATCCTGAAAGTATTTACTTTGATAGTTTTGACCCTGTTCTTCATTTCTCCTTTTTAGGTAAAGCCAATAGTTCCCAGTGATCTTGCATTATTTGTCTCCTATACTGAGGATCTGATCTGGCCAGGATTCCAGGGTGGCATCGCTTGGTCCAGTGATATGTCAGCATTTCTCTCTCAGTCCTTCATGAACCCTTGTCTATGAACTCTCCTCCATCATGGTTGATCTTCCCCTTTACGTGTACTTCTCCCACCCTCCCCGTGTGCATGTATGCACACACCCCACAGAAAGCCGTGTTTTAATTACTTGTATCCCTTGAATCTATCAGCTCTCTGTTCAGATAGAAGAATACTTACAGCTTAATTAGATAATAAATGATCCTCGTGGCTAATTGTTTGCCCTGTTGTTTGGGGAATTATTTGTGAGATAACTCCATTTATTCATTAAATAACTATGGCCGAAAATTAAGGATGGAAACGTGATCACTTTTGCTGGAGAGCTGATGATAGAAAGATAAAGCTGTCATGCTCCACAGCTTTAGAGTAATTCATGCTTGGTTCTTACCTTGAATCCCCCCAGCTAGGCTGATACCCTGTGCATTTTAGTGTTGTCTGATCCCAGCTGCCAGGTACCACTGGTCACCTCGATCTGATGTCTGCCAGCTGGCTGCACCGTGTGCATCAGAGAGGCTGACAAGGCTGCAAGTAGTAGATATCATCTTATGGGGCCTGCATGTGAGGCATTCTCAATAAAAAGCACATGGGATTAACTAGCAGTGATGCTCTTCATCTGTCTCATAACCAACTGCCAGGCAGATGCCTGAATAGAGGGGAGCAGAGGTCTGGAAGTCTCATTGGCAGCTCTTAGGGCTGGTACTCTCTGGAAAGTGTAGTAATGCTTGCAGGCTCCTGGACTTGCCGACAGACAACAGTGTGGCTGCCATCAGATGCAGTGGTCAGGTAAGACGTTAAGCCACAACAAAGTGGCAGTTGGATGACAGAGATTTTTGCCCAGAATGGACAGAAATAGGAGAACTGTGACCCATCTGCAGCATAACGGCAGCATTCAGGCAGTATGCCTGAATTTAAGGAGAATGCATTCCCTTTCTCGGTGCTTTTTCTTTTGAAGTTGGTATGTTCTGCTCTATTTAGCGTTGATCGATGATGCCAGAGCTAGAAATGCTTAAGATTTAATGTAACACATTTATTAAGTTGTCAGAATAAAGAAACATCTTTTAACAGCTGTTTTGAAACAAACAAAAAAAATAAATAAAAAATTCTAGTTCAGTACTTTGCAGTGGCTTAAACACTTGAAGCTGGTCTCCCTGCAGTTCTGAACTGCTCGGCCAGACTGGCAGGTTGTTCCAATAAAGGATCTGTTCAGCTGCACGGTGAAAGCCTTTCCCATTAAGGAAATATTAGCAGAAAGTGAGTGGTTGAAGCACCCTGTCCTTTATGCTGCCTTTCCTTGTTGGTGTATGATGTCTTAGGGTTACGTAGTTAAGCAGTCTAGAAATGTCACGTAACAGAAACACCTCTATTTTCTTTCCGTTAACACCACCAACAGGTGATGGGTTACCTACAGGTAGCCACCACATCCCGCTCCAGTCCTTCTTCCTGCTAGGTTACCTTGAAACGTTGGGAATTAATTCCTGGAGTCGCTGTCAGAGAAACTGACAGTGAATCAAAGCTGTGAGACAAATTGCTCGTTACAGTTCAGGGAGCTGAGCCCTCCACGCAGACAGCTGTACCATGGCTGGGGGGGTCTCAGGCGCATCACCGCCAGCTCTGCCTTGACAAATGCTGTCCTTGTTTGCTGGTGAAGCTGATGGGTGGATTGCCATCACATAAATGCGCTTTAAGCTCCCATCAGAGGCACTGCTGTGTTTTGGGGGACTGTTTAGGTGTGTTTCTTGTCACCTTACACAGGGCTTGTGTTGCTGTGCAGCAGCCTGAGCTATGGACGATGCTGTTAATCCATGAAAAATGAGAAATAAAACCCCTGGCTGGATCTTAATGATCCTTATCCAGATCCATCAAATCACACCTTGATTTTTATTTTTCTGAGATTTTCTGTTTGTTTTTATAAGAGCTTGGAAGTACTAAATTCATTCAGCTTTGCAGCGTGGCATTCAGAAATCCTTCTTGCTGTCAGTGATCTTAGTTCAGCTTTTAGTGAATATGGATTAAAGAACAGATTGGGAGGAAAAATATCCTTTTCTAAATAGCCACCTTGCTGTTCCATTTAGCTCATCAGAAGTATTCCATTCCTTCTTTTTTAAACAAAGTAAAATACTGTGTGTTTTTTCTTTTTCCCTCCAGGTGCTTCATTTTCAACTGTTCCCATGAAAAGCGTTAACCCATATTACCTCCATGAGGTGTTTGAGGTCTGAATGTGTGCATGGCAGTAATTGGTAAGTCAGGATGAGTTAGCTACATAGGATACAGGCTGTAGAGCAAGGTTTTCCAGCACCTCTTGGTTGTGCTGGCAAATTGTATGAATTGAAGTCTTTGCACTGCTTTGCTCTGAGGTCAGCTAGAAGACGCTATGGCCTGAAAACAGTGATTTAATGACAGCATGACATACAGCCTTAAAACTAACGAAATACGAAATAGGAAATCAAAACAAAGACAATGCTTGAGGAGAATGGGCCACAGATGTAACGCAGTCTGTGTGTGCAGCTGGCATGGCTACTGCAAAATGCCTCTGAAAATAACTGCCCTCTGGAAAGTCAAGTTTTGGTGGGTTAGCTGTGGCTTATTCCCTTATTTGTATCAAATATGAGCAATTTGGGATGCATTTATTTTACCACAACTGTAGAGTAGTTCCTAAGTGTTGATCTTTCCTTCTATTTTTTAAGTCACAGGTATGATAGCACAGGCTTTTTTTGCAGATAACCGAGTCAATTGAATGAGAGAATTCTAGTTAACTATATCTGGTGAGGTGTGTATGCATGCTTATGTTTTAGTATAGATCACACATAAGTAATTAAAAGAGGGGAATCTTTGTTGAGTGTGTTATCATAGAATCACAGAATGGTTTGGGTGGGAAGGGGCCTTTAAGGTCATCCAGTTTCAAGCCTCTGCTGTAGGCAGGGACACCTCCCACTGACCAGGTTGCTCACAGCCCCATCCAGCCTGGCCTTGAGTGCTTCCAGGGAGATGGCATCCACAGCCTCACTGCACAACCTGTTGCAGTGTCTCACCACCCTCACCTAAAACCCACGCATAGCTGTTCACTGGAGACTTACCATAGGTTATCAATGATATTTTGGGCTTTGTGTTGGAACTAAAGTGTCCTCTGTCTAATCTTGCATAAAGCTTAGCCAAGAAGATTCTCTTCTTGACATGGATCATCTGTCTCACGTTTGTCATGTATGAATTTGATGCCAGCCAACAAGCTCATTCCATTGCGATGTGGACTGTATTTATCACTATAAAACAAGAATTCAGTCAGGTTCTTTATTCCAACAAGGAACTGGACCCTTTGGCAAAAATATGCTTTCAGAAAATTATGCAGTGGTTCAGATTTTATCTTTTTGCTTGTAAATTTCAATGCATCTAGGTAGAACATCCATGTATATAGCAACCATTGCATGCTTCTTGATTCACCTGAAGTGATATTGGAAAAATATTAAGAAAACATATCAGTGTTTTAATAATCATAATCTCCAGTTTGCACCTAAAAATACTTATTTGTTTTAGGGAAGTAACAGGAGTGGCTGTTTGGGGAAAATAGACTGGAGCTGTCAGTCCTGCATCACGTTGTGCATGTGGTGAGATGACGACTTTTTTAGGGCTGGCAGATGCACTCTGTTCATTTTACAGGTCATTAAATTTCTCATTATACAAACTCAATCATCTGAGTTTTTCAAAATATGATTTGGAATATCCAAAAAGATTAGACAGTGTGCAAAATAAATAGAGAAGTTTTTTTTTGTCTTTTCAAATTATGGTTTGTCTTTCAAAATTAAAGTGATCGATAACCTCCATAACAGTTGTACTATATCATTTTCATTGTCTGCCTGCTCCATATGGAAGGTTATATTCTGGGATTGTATGTCTCTGCATGCAGAGCAACATCAGACCAAATTTGTATTTGTCGGTCTGCTTAGAGATTCTGATTAACCTGTCTGGGTCTGGGAGGAGAGAATCTCCAGCAGTAATTTGTGCATTAGAATATTATCTTTCTTGATGAGGATAAGCATCTGCATCTTTAAAAATAAAAAAAAAAAAAGTTATGAAGTGGCTTTTGAGAAGAAAAAGGCCCAAATCTTCATGTGTTTCATTTGCTGAATTATCATTCAGCACTATCCTGCCTCTTCTGTCCAATGTGGATGTTTTTCCATGTGGTTGACATTGGCAAAGTGGAATGGTGTTTTATCCCTTGTGTGAAGGACTTGGTCTGCACATGATTTTATGTTGTAATTTGGGCAGGAGAAGAAGAAATGGTTTGTCTCAGAAGGGCATTTTCCAATTTAAAAATTATTGAACAGTCTCCATCTTCCTAAGCTGCCTTTGCTTTCCTGTTTGTTTGTAAGGCCTCTGTTTGTGTTCGTTCTGATTGCACTTCTGGTTCAATGTTTTGCAGTCCTTCGCTGTTGCCAGCTGAAGCAACTCCTGACTATGAAGATCTATGAGAAAGAAGTAGATAAGTGACCTAGAAAAAATAGTGCTTATCTAGAGACTGCCCTGATCCTACTTCCTTGGTGCTATTAAATTTAGGTTCTGCTAAATGGCAGAATTTCATCTTATACTGAGCTCAAGTGGCTCTGTTATGGAGCCTGAAGGAACTGTTTGGAACTGAAGGTTTTACAGTGCCTGAGGAGTTGCAGGCAGCACAGAGAAAAGAAAAGAGGGCAAGGTGCCAACAGTAGACAAGAAATGCTCTTAACTTTGGTGTTCAGCATCCACGGGATGAACAATGGGTTATTGATTTAATAGCTGGTTGAGAAGAATGGGGGATACCCAGACAGAGAAGTGGTGGAAGATTCAGTCAGCCTGCAGGACTGTGACTTCCACATCAAGTAAAGATGTGAGCTTTTGGCTTCAGAGATGTCCCTGGTCATGTATGTCTTTAGAATATACAGAGGTTGGCAGCCCTGCCTGTGACAGGGGATTTGGAGCTTGATGATCTTGCGGTGCCTTCCAACCCAAGCCATTCTATGATTCTATGATATGCACAGAAAGCACAGGGAATTAAAGTCACAAGTCACTTGTCTTGCTGTACCTTCATCCTTCGTGTATGCAGTGTTTAATACCACATGCTGACAAGAACGTTGTGAGGATTAATATCTCACAGGTGGTAAACTGCTGAACTGTTGTAGTAATGGGGACCATGCGAGTGTTACAAATATGCTTTGGAGTCTTCACAGCTATTGGATGCCAATGTAGCCCCTGTAGCCCCTCCATCTCTGCCTAGCCAGAGGAATGCCCCATTCATCATGTGCAGAGCCAGTCATGCTTAGCTACACATTTGTGACCTCTGGGTGTGATTATAGCTGTTGATCTGTGGGACTGAAGCCAAAGGAGAGATAGGATTTGGCTCTGTTTTATTAATATACTTACAGGAATAAGTGCTGTGCTTAAAATTAAATAGCATCTAATTTCTTCGTTGGTATTTGGTAAATAAAAGCAAGCATGGGGACAAACATGGAAGTTCAGAAGGAAACAGGAGTGGTTTTGCTTTTTCTAATCCTGAAGTGGTAGCTGGACAATTAGAAATTCAAGCGACACAGTGAAGTGTTAGCAGTCCTCGCTGAGCCGAGAACAGAAAGCATTGACCAGAAACAGTCTTTAATTTTTGCATGCACTTCTTATTTACTGAACTAGTATCCCTAACCTTCTCTTTTTCCCTTGTAAGAGAGAGGTGCTCGGATTGGTACTAACATGTCTGTGTTTCAGTTCTGTGGTTCTTTCCAATTCCTTCTTTTCTTTGTCCTCTACCAGGTGGCAGTCGTCATGCTTTTTATTCTGTGTCTTGTATTGATTTGGTCAAAAGTAATTAAAGAGATAATTCGTTCTCAATTACATTTCCCCGAATTTCCTGAGGCTGGTAACTCTGCTCTCCAGCTGCGTCTTTCCTCAACTCCTCCTCAAATTGACTTTGTTCTCGTTATGAAATAAAGCAGAGTAGCGTGTTCTTTTTTGTTTGTTTGTTTGCTGCTTTTTGATTGAATAGTGACTCTGTGCTGTGGAAGATATCGATCTGTTAATTGTATTACACACTCCTGCCTTGGTTCGTGAACTTTCATGCTTTTTTAGCATAGCATTCTAATAAGAAACCCTGTGTTAGACTAATAGAAGATCAGTAAAGGAAAACATCTAGAAAATATTAGCAACGGCAGAGTATTATTTCCATCATCAGTGAGTGGAAGGCTGTGGGAGAGCTGCATCAACTGAATGTGCTGGTGCATTGCCCAGAGCCCACATGACTGATAGAAATATGAGGAATAAGAAGAGATGACATAAAAGCAATCTATTTTGTGTTGATTTCTTTTTTGCATCTTTGCTTGCCTTGACTTGTAAGGATGCAATGAAGAATATTTAGGCTGGGCATTTTTCAGATCGTCTTGCAATGAAAAGATCTTATGGAGGTAAAAAAAAGATGGCAGGTCATATAATATTCAAAGTAACTATAGAGCAAATAGAGTTACAATTGTGACTAATTAGATCCAATTATTTTACAAAATTGATCACACTTATCAGAATTCAGTAAATATGATGATCCTTGGGGTTCCTTCTAGCCATAGCCATTCTATGATTCTATGAATATTCTTTGGAGAAAAGAAAATAAGAGGATTTTCCTGGAGAATGTGACAAGCTGAGGCAAATTGGGATAAATATCAAGCTATGTGAGCTGGTTTTGCTGGGTAAACAGCAGTCTGTCTTTATGTATCCTTTCTGAATACTTAAAAAAGTTAAGAAATGAGCGCTGTTATTTGTGGCATTTCAGATATAAGGAGTAGAGGTATTGTGAGCTGGGATTCTTGTACCAAAATCTATTGTAGTCAGAAAGAAGTGGGGGTGGGTTGGGGCCTGCCAGCTGGGATAAGGCGATACATGTTTTATTTAGGATGTCAGAAGAATTTTCTGACAGATGTGAAATTGAGCCTACTTATTCCAAATTTCATTCTTTTGCCTTTACTATTAGATAACCTCTCTCTCACTTCTCAGCTGCCTCCTTCCATTTTTCTGATGTGTCTTTATTGACAGTAATGCGTTCGCTAGAGCGCAGAATGGGAGCTGACAGGACTGGAGCTCCATCCCTCATTAAAACCACTGATGGTAGAACAGTGGAATGAGTATCACTCCCTATTGATATCAGGCCCGTTTCTGACCAGAGACCAAGGAAAGCAAGCTGCTGCAGTAGCTCTTAGCAAACGTTCCCATTGGCTGCAGAGATTCTCATCTACAGAGTGCCTTGCATTATTCATGTGGTAAAGCATAACCTTAATGAATCAGGTACCTCATCTTTGAGGCTGACGTATATTTGCATCTTGCTGTGGTATAGTTTTAAGCCATAGCACTGAAATGACATTCCTCATAAGGCAGTCTTAGTTTTCTGCAGGATATTGTTAGTGAAGTCCTTTGCCTAGAAGTCCCTCGTGTTTAATTTAAAATTCTCCTTTGGTCCTAATATCTGTTCCCTCATTCCAGTGAAAGAGCAAGAAGGGTCAGTGTTCAGCAGCAGCAATGTAAGAAGAAATAGGGAAAAAATGTAAAATACCTTGAGTACTTGGCTGAATACTGCCTACAAAAATCAGCACTTAGAAGTGGAAGAGCAGTAGTCCTCTCTGTGTATTGCTTAACAAGAGCCTTCTAAATGCTGCTATAAAATGACAGATGTATTTTGTCAGTTTGGTCTTGCATCTGGATGACCAAATGGGTAGTTTGTGGGAGGGCTGTGCTGATTTACCTTCGTCAAAACACATTCACATCTTGCAGATGTAATCATAATGCTACTAGTGATATTAGAAAGGATGGTGAATGATATTAGGAAGAAGAGTGCAATAGGTGTTTCAATCACTATTTTTACCTGTAACATAAAAACCAAACAAGTCGACCAAAATGAAAAAAGCTTTAGGAATTGCCAAGATAACAGGTTCTGAGTTGCAAATGTACAACATAAAGTCAAGCTTAGCATACCACAGCTCCCCTCCTGTAGATGACATACACAGCATGCTCACTGCAGCCTTCCAGTACCTAAAGGGAGCCTACAAACAGGAGAGGAGTCAACTCTTTACAAGGGTAGATAATGGCAGGACAATGGGAAATTAAGTTGAAGGAGGGAAGATTTAGGCTGCATATCAAGGGGAAGTTCTTTACCAAGAGAGTGGTGAGGTGGTGGAATAGGCTGCCCAGAGTGGTTGTAGATGCCCCATTCCTGGAGGTGTTCGAGGCCAGGTTGGATGAGGCCCTGGGCAACCTGATTCAGTAGCAGCTCTGAAGATTGGTGGCCCTGCCTGTGGCAGGAGACTTGGAAATTGATGATCCTTGAGGTCCGTTCCATCCCAAGCTTTTCTATGATTCTACGCTATTTCCGCAATAGGATTTGAAGAAAAAAAATTGGAAACTCGGAATGATATTTGCAAAGATAAGTCTGTGAAATGCAAGGTGTGCTTAATAAAAGAATGTGATGTGTCAGAGCTGAACAATTTTTGCTCTTCATAATTACTTAGAAGAGAAAGGAGATGTACCTGGGAACTGTTAGGATAAAATCTAACGCGTCTGGAGGCGGTCGTTTGTGATTGAAACGAGCTGTTCAAGAGGATTTGTTCCTCCAAAAATACTGTGAGCCTTCAGTTTTCTTTTTAAAGATGGAGCGGGCGTGCAAAGCACTGCATAAGCTGTTATGCAAGAACAGCAGGGCTTTGGGTGTGCCTCCAGCCAACCATGATAGCAATGGAAGGGCTCGCCTCCAACCAGGTGGCGTTGAGCTCCACCTACTGCGCTACTCCTGCAGTTGACTTTACCTAAGTCTGCTGGGTGTGAGCTCAAGAAAAACCATCTCCATTGTTTTAGCAAAAAAAAAAACCTTTTGGATTAATTTCCTCAGTCTTTCTTTGGACCACTTTTTCATATATTATCTTGCAGTGATTTTTTATTTTTTTTTAATTTAAATGGTTGTTTTCTTACGTATGGAGTTGTACATCATTTTGTTACCTCGCTGTAATGAAAGCAGGAAATGATGAGTGAAACAGGCATTTTGGTGGCTTAAAAGCAAGTAAGGAGACTTCTCATAGTTCACCTACATTTGGAAACACTATGAGGGAAAAAAATAACTAAAAAAAACCCACCCAAGGCCATTTATTGCTTCTGCACAAAGATTCTTCAGATTGTCATGATAATATATTGTTGAGTTTAACAAATTAGACTTACCAACATGTTTTTTTTCCTTGATTTTTTTGTATCTGCACTGCAAATTAAAAAGAAGGAATTACAGCATTCCATCATTATGAACTGTTACTGTTTTAAACTCAGATTGCACCTTTTCAATACACGGCGTTGTAATGAAAGATAATGTTGTAGAAAAAGAAGCGATTCCCTTCTGTTTTGTGTAGTAAGGCTGATTGAATCTCATTACCAGTACCTGAGAGGAGGGGGTGACATATGTGATACCTCCCTTCCCTTCTTCCCTGAGCAACCATGCCAAGGAGAGGTGGATTTGCAGCTCTTTTCATTGCCTTTCCTCTTGAACTGGCTGGGGTGGCTGACCAGAGGTCGGATGCGGGGTAATGTTGCACCTTGTAGAGTTTGGGTCACAGATTTATTCATTCAGCATGCTCAGAAACCTCTGAAAGAGTGATATTGGGAAATTTTTTCTCTTCGTGCTCCACAGCCTGTACTCATGGTCAGCATACTGGTACTTAAAAGCAATTGAAACTTAAGGGCTGCATTCCAACACTCTTGCTCTCCTCAAGTAGTAAGTTATTCTGAGAGGCATTAGTTGATTGAATCGCATCAGTCAAGGTATCACCAGCTGTAAAAAAAAAAAAAGGTAGCTGGCCATGGTCAACATATTGCTGTTTCTGCTGGGGAGAAGCATCAGGAGCAAAGCAGACTGGAAGTTCTGCATTTCCTATGGGTGAGATCCAGGAGCCTGCTCAGAAAGTAAAAGGATTCCATTCTCACACACTGTGAATGAGCTTTCTTCAAACACCAAGGCAGCTCAAGGATGTTGGTATCCCTCCGCAAGTGAGACTTCTCCCAAGCAATGTTGGCTTGCCCTCTGTCCCTGCTGCTCACCCACCTTGTTCCATTGCTCCCCAGCCACGTGAGATAGCAGAGCCTTCACACACTCATCTTTGACACTTCATTAGTCCATCTGTATACACTGAAGAAAATCTTTTTTTCCGTTCCAGCTGCTTTGCTCTTAGCATCGTTTCTGCTTATTTTTTATTCTGTTATTTGCTCAGTCTGCCCTCAGTCATTACATTAGAACTCTGGTGTGCACAGCTTTCTAGTGAGTGGAGAACTCTGCTCCTTATGCTTTCTGCTTTCGTTCTGTTGGTATGGTACACTGAAATATAGATCTGGAAAACATTTTGTGCTTTCTAGAATCAAGATTCTAACCAGCAAAATGATTTGCTTTTAAGAATTTTTAAAACATCCAGATATCTCGAGGCTTTACAGCTCCACATGTGCTGTGCTGTGTCTTTCAGTCTTTGTTCCACATCAGCTCTGCCCTAGCTATATGGATGCAGCTTCCCAGGGCCTCCTTGCTTTGCTTTGCTTGGGATCAATGAATGAGCTCTTTGATCTGAAACTACTGCAGGAAAAGAAATTACTATTTTCATACCCTTTTAGCCTGAGTACCATAGGCTGCTGAGTGATCTGAAGCTTTTTATTAATCTACATATAAATGTGTGTGTGTGTGTGTGTGTATATATATATATATATATATGATTTCAATAGGAGGAAATATATCTTCCTTCCACTTGAATAAAGTGCTGGTTGAAGGAGAACTAAAAATGAGATTGTTTGACTTCAGGGCTTTTCATGAGCCTGTGCCTTCATGGTGAGTGAAAGCACAGACCCACAAATACTTATCCATCACAGTGCGTATCTTCAGGGAAGAGCAATTACAGGTAAGTAATTTCTTATTCCTGTTTTGGAAATTGGATTTTCTTTTTATGTTGGACATGGTAGATAATAGCCTTCCATGAGAAGAGGTTTTTAAAAAAGAAAAAAATAAAAAATTCAAGTGCAGTAATTTAGAAAGCACGGATGCATTTTGCACGGTAGTTTTTTCTGCAGGTGCTTCACATGAGAATCTGTTTGAGTGCCAGAGTTAGTGATGTTTTAAGTGTTTCTGCATCAGACTCGCCTTTATTTTTGATTTAGTTTGCATCTCTGTAGGAAAGTTGCTTGCATCACTTGTTTTTTTAAAATGGTGATCTGCTTCTCTGTGTCTGACTTGCATTTGTACATAAGGCTACATGTTTTTGTTCATTTTTAGGAACCTGTGAAAAAAGACGTGCAGGAAAGACCACAGAGAGAAGTGGCTGAGGTTACTGCTAATGAGAGCTCTGTCAACCCAAAGGTTAGAGCGTGCATTTTCATTTCTGGTGAAGCTTTGATTCAGCATGGAGTTAAGATGCCAACATACAAGCATCATGCTTTGAGTATAAATGAGTGATTGCTGTTTATAAGCTCTGCTGTCCATAAGAACCAGCCTTTCTGCTGACGTATCATAAGTTTTATCTTATAAAACTATTGCTGATGAGTGAGACAAGTTTATATTGTAATTTGGTAAAAAGAATGCTCAGAAAATTCAGCAATGTCACCCCATTCATCATAGAAGACCAACCTTAAACGATGTAACAGCTTAGCACAGAATGACTAATGCATTCAAAATTACTTTTTAAATAAAACATTGTGATTTTTGGTGTACGCTGGCCAATATTGCACATACTTATATCTCAAAAGCCCAAGGCTGTAGGACTTTCCTTTACTGGAAATGCACAGGCTTGTCCCAAGGAACGCCTTAGCTTGCACCTGAGTCTGTGCACACTGGTGTTACTCTTCTCCATGGATGGCAGTTCAGCCATGCACTTTTTGCACACTGAACTCTGTCTCAGCTGCATGTTGTATTAGCTTCACTAACACAAGCAAAAACACTGTATGTGCACAGCATGTGATCATAATTCTATGAAACTGATGCAGATGTCCTCTGGAAGTCCCAAGGTTACTTCTAAGGCAGGGGCAGTTCCACAGCAAATGCAAGCTTTCATCTCCCAGAATGGAGATGAATAGGATGAACAGTTGTTCAAAGAAATGTTGGAGGCACTTGGAACAGTGCCCTAAAGGAGATGATTTTAATTCTCTTGTGTAAAATCATGAACCTGGTTTGTACAGTCCTAAAAAATTAAATAAAGTGAGAATGAAAAGAATGGATACAGTACATTCTGTGCTCCAAAAAGAGAGCTATGTCTGTGAAGCTCTCTCTATTGCTTTTTTGCTTTTTTTTCTTTGCCTTTTTTTTTTGTGTCCGTCAATAAATTGTTTAGTGTCTGAACATTTTTCTGGACTAGAACTTGAAGATTTCTCTTGTGTGCTTTTTGTAGTTTGATGCATAAGAATCACAGCAGTTGCTCCTTTAGCTTAGGTAATCGAAGAGTCTCTTCTTCCAGTTTTGGATTCATAAACCTCTCAGGCTCTTAGCTGCTTGTAAGACTTCTGTCAAACACAAAGTCATCCAGTGACCAAAAGCTGTTGAAGCACACTTATGCCCAAAGAGAGTGGTGAGGTGCTGGAAGAGGCTCCCAGAGAGACTGTGGGTGCCCCGTTCCTGGAGGTGTTCAAGGCCAGGTTGGATGGAGCTGTGGGCGGCCTGGTCTAGTATTAAATGTGGAGGTTGGTGGCCCTGCATGCTGCAGGGGGCTTGGATGTTGATGATCCTTGAGGTCCCTTCCAACCCAGACCATTCTATGATACATGTGGGCTTGTAGAGCCATATAAGCCATATAAGGTTTGTTTACATGCTCATGTAATCTCATAATACTCTCCCAGGTGATGATTATCTCAGAAAACCGTGATTAAAGCTGAACTGTGAGACTGCATGTACCTTCTCTGTGCTAAGCTCTTCCTAATGGCTTAATATTAATTCTCAACTCGATCACTTTCAGTCTAATCTGCTGGAATCAGCGAAAAGGCTCACCTCCTCTAGAAAAACAGGAAAGGAGCTGAAGACTCTTAGTAAAACTCTAGCTCACTTGAGGTAAGGAAATCCAGAGCACACAGAAATGGGTCAATTCAGCCTAAAGGAGTTGTTGGTTCTGTGGTGGCAGCAGTTGTCTTATCAGCAAAATCATCAGCTCTATAATTGCTAAGGAAGACGGCTTGTAATTTATCCTTTATAGTCTTTACGTGCGCTCAAGATGTTTTTAAAGCTGTGTGAGGAATGACTGCCAGCCCCATCAGTAATGCACTGTTTTGGTGTTCATTATTAAGGTGCTTGTTACTAATTTGCAGTCCTCTGTGTGAAATGACACTGAGCTGTTAATCCACGAGAAAGGTTGGGATGTATAATGTCCACAATAGGATGGAAAACTATAGTGAGAGTATCTACCACTATAACAGAAATACATGCACAGACTTGTATGGAGTATGCCAACTTGAGATGGAGGAAAATCACGACTCAGAGGGATTCGATGTTTGAGTTCCCTGCCTGATGGGAACTGGGAGGTTTTAATCAGTCACAGATCTGGGTTTCTACATGCCATGCAACCAGCTGAGGTTGGACTGCGACCATTATTAATCTTAGGGGATTGATCACAGAAGGTGGCTGGATGTGCTTGCTTTTTCCTAGAAGGTATCTTCCACTGTCACTGTCAGAGAATGGTATCTTCCATTGCCACAACAGAGCATTTCTTACAGACTCATTTAAAAAGAAAGAAAGGGGGGGAAAAAAATAGCACAGCATTGGTCATAGGCTTTACCATTCTACCATCTCATTCTATTACGTGTACTCAGATCTTATTGATGCCCATATTTCAGCTTTGTTACTGCAGTCACTACTTACATTGGTGAGGCTGCAACTTCTGTGTGCTGTTCTGTTTCAGTCACACATCCCGATTACACTCCAAATTTGCCTATGGAGACTGCTCATTGTATTTGCTCAGTATTAGCTTGAATAATAGGCCTTGCAGTAGGTGACTCTAGGCTTACTACATTTTCTTGGAACTATCTAGCTTCCATGATGTGAGCACTGAGAAACAAGAATTGCTTGCAGCTGAAACAGCAAGTGGGAATACGAAAAGACTTACATCTGGCAAGGTTTAGTTGCAGCCTTCTGCAAATAAAATTGATGATTTACTGCTGCCAGCCCCAACAGGGTACAGATTACATGACAGTTTACAAGCTCTGTAGACTTGAAGCCTTTGAAGAGCATTCACTAGATAAAAATAGCTGAATTAAAGCAAGCAGCAAGAAGATAAACACGTATATAAAAACCTACTAATTTCATAGGTTAAATGTAAACATCTTTTCCAATTGAGAACGTGTGGTATTGAATCAGCATGTTATATTGATGATAAATTAGGTTCTTGCACTGTTTGACTGAGTGCAATTTACAAAAGTTGAGGAAGCTAGGTCAAAAAAGCTTCTTTGCATGTACTACTGTAATGATGTATTGCATTATTAGTTGTCGCTGTGTAGTGTTGTTAAATATCTCCAATTTTTATATCAGAGCAATTTCTAAATTCTGCAGTAGTTACTCATCATAATGTTAAATTCCACATTCAGTGGAGGATTGTTAGATGTAGGGTAGTATTGTTCAGTTGCAATTGGACTTGATGATCTTTAAGGTCTTTTTTCCAACCCGAGCAATTCTGTGATTCTTCCCTTCCATCCTTACCTAACTCTGGTTATTTTGTTTTACGCTTATTCTGTTAATCCACTTGATAAATGTGCCAAAAGGCAATAAGCCATAAACAAAATAATAAACTGTGCATACTTTGAAGGTTGAATAAGCCATTTTAGTGAAATATGACTTTTTTTTCCAATTACAAATGGAACTCAGATGTCTCAGGTAAGTAAAATGCTTGAGTTGTTCTTCCAGACTTCAGTGATGTCTCTGATTTATTTTTTTTTTCCCAAACTGCCCTGATTAATCAGAAGCTCCAAGGGAAGATCTTGTTAAGAAATCCAGCTCATCACTTTGAGTGAGTGCAGTTGTTTCTTACAACATATGAAGTGTTTTGTGTAACCTGGTTCTAACTCAAGACATAATCAGAAATGCAGATTAACCTTCTGCTGAGTGTTTAATGGTAATGTAATCTGCAAAATGATGCTAATGCAGACTTCTAATGATGTGAATAGATTTGATCTTAATGTATTTTTTATTCTAATGTTATCTTTTAATGAGAGATCAAATCCCCAACTTTTAGTCTTCTATACCTTCTCACCTCCAGAAGCCAATACAGCCAAAAGGACGAGCAAAATCATATTCCTTTATGCACACTGTCTTCAGAATTGCCTTTTAAGTCTTGACCAGTTGCCTCAGTCCCACACCCACAGATGGTAGGCATGTCGGGCAATTGATCTTTAGCATCTAGTTTGGCTTTTCACTGCTGATGCTGAAGGTGGAAAGAACCCAACTCCATTTTAGTATCCCAAGCAGAATTTGTTGTGCTGACAAATAAGAAATATGTACCTGTTGAAGCATCTCCAACTACTTCACATTCTTCTAGTTCCATAAATTTAATTATGCTTGCATTCAAAACTGGCTTCATTTAATTTAAAATGCCTGAACAGAAATATTCTTGTTCTCTGCATTTCCACCACTGTTGAAACATATGTGGAACACAGAGAGAAGGCCTCGTCTCGTGTTGCTGCACAAGTCCATTTGTATTTCCTTTTCACACTGACTGCACAGTGTGGTGGTATCACATTGATGGCTAACTGAACTCCACCACGCTGCTCTCACACTCCTGATCCTCAAAAGATCAGGGGCAGAAAATAACAAAAAAAAGCTCAAGGGTTGAGGTGAGGACTGGAAGGTCATCCATCATGAGGAGAGGAGATTCAGTATGGGGAGATGAATATAATTTATTGCCTGTTTATTTCTAGCAGAGTAGAGCAGTGAAAAACTAAAAGCAAAGAGAGAGCACTGTTGTCTCAATATGTGCTTCAATGATGTTTGCCTGTCACCTCCTGTAAGAGCATGTGGTATTACACTGTGATCCCAGTGGTGATCCCGCAGCGTATCTAACATAATTATGTACTGTGGCATTTAAGTCATGTTTCCTACTGATATGATTTAAGTGAAATATTATATGAGCCATAATGGCTGTGGGGATATTTGCTTGAGGAAGGTTAGAGAAACTGGTTTTTGCAATGTGGACTCTCATTCTCTAATGCTTCCTAAAGCATGCAGTAGCCAAATGACCCAGCGTGCAGAATAATATCCAACAGACTTAGTATCTGGAAATCAAAAGCATACATTAACGATTGTTCTTTCTAATTATTCTGTTGTCTAAAACTGGAAACTCTTGACTTTTAGCAATTAAAACGTGCTAGGCATTCATCTCGAGCCTTCATACAATGTTCCTTTGACTACAGTTGCAGAACATTAAGAACTGACATCAGCAGACTTTTTAACCACGTATCATAATAGGAAATTGCAGGAAAAGATAATTTCAAGTGAGAATTACTGCACTGATGTTTGGACCGAAGGGCATGATGGCAGTACTTCTCAGTAACAAATCCAGTATGTAAAAAAGGAGCTTTTGAAGGGATGGAGCAGAGTGGGAAATGCACAAAAGAAGAAAACTGGAGTTGTAAATCATTAGGACAGCAACTTTTCATTTCAGTGAAAGCAGCCAGGCTCGCAGAGCAGCATGCTAATATGTACTACAGAGAGTCAGGGGATGCAAATGACCTTTGTGGGTTTGGGTTTTGTTGCCTATCCTCATGATTGAAAAGGAACAGCCAGTGGTTGTCTTAATTGGATGTTAATTGATATGTATTCATGGCAAGTAGTGCCTGTGATCTTGCAGCTTGTTTGTATTAAAGAGTATAATGGAGCAAACTGTGAGGGAGTTTTTAGCAATAATGATCACAGTGATGTGACATGATAGTAAAAATGTTAAGATTATCTCAAAAATATTTCAAGAGTCATTACTGGAACAGACTGGAATGCATTCATAAAGCTTTCACATGCTTCCTTATGTGATAAAAAATATAATTAAAGAGAAGATATAACGACAAACTCATGCTTCCTCTCATAATACCCTGTAAGTACATGAGAGGGTGATCACTGAGTGCAGAGGTGGTTCAAACTCGTCATCTTTCGCTGCTATCAGTCACTAGTCCTGAGCATGAAGCCTTGTCAGGGCTTTCCTGCTGTTGGGTAGCAACAAATCACGGTGAGGAGGCACCTGCCAGCTCTCAGGTAGAGTTTTCTGTTAAATTATGGGAAGGAATTTGCTTATGTTTGTGTAGCATTAAAAAAAAATAATAATAGGGAAATCTGTAGATAATTGTAACTCTGATTTCTGAGAGTCAGCGCATCTTTCTTCCAGTGGAGGTTTCACAAGTAGACTGAAAATAGCCCTGACTGACTTGACTAAGTGTTTCCCAGTGCTGAATTCAGTGGGTGGAATACAGCATGGCAGCAGAGACAACATATTTCTCCTCAGGCAATCAAATATCTTTAGCTTTGTGCTAAGATTTGTTGTTTCGTTTCTGCAGAAGGAAATCTCCCACTGCTACTTCTTGAGTTTGCTTAGCCTTAGTGAGAAGCACAGCAACTTCGATATGACATTCAGCTCTGAGGGAAATACCTTTTTTTATTGCTTTGTTGCAATGACATGTGTGATCCAGAAATCATGCTAAGTAATGCACAGTTGCATGAGGATGCGTTGCATGAAAACCAAGAAAGCAGAAGTCTTTACAACCATTCATAAATCATAGCAAGATGTAGGAATGCTTGCACAGCAAAGATTGCCAAAGCACGGGAGGTTAGTAGTTAGTATGTTATAATAGCATGTTGCCATAAATCACTTCTGTGGGCCAGCTTGGCCAGCAAGACCATGCAAGTTGGAAATACTCATGTTATTAAACACCACAAAAAAGCAAGCAATAAACAACAACGCCCAAAACAGCACAACAGAGCTTAAAAAGAAGCCTGATTTTTAAAATGAGGCTGGCTGAAAACGTTATCTGTGCGTAAAAAGGAGGTGTGAAAGGTGATAGCAACTGGAAACAGAACCGAGCAGAATGTATTGTGAAAGTGATTTGGAAAACATCTCAGTCTTCGTTGAGGAGCCAAATGTGTTTTTTGTTTCTATCACAACTAAGTTCTTGATTCATGGTGTGCCTAGCCATCATTACTTGCGTTCACTGGCACTCAGAAGAGATGGAGGTAGACGTACAAATATTACTGATACCAAGAGAAATGAGAAGAGGGATCATGCATTGAAAGTCTGTCCTTGCCTAAGCTCTACAAACAGGGCGAGCCGCCAGACTGCTGTCCCTGCGTTCCTCTCCACTGCGTGAGCTGATTAATACACCTTTGGTCTTTTCTTTGGCAAGGCTGAGGATATGCACTGAGGTGCACAGTGATGGAAAAGCCTGTTAGAAGGTCACTGTTCTGCTTGGTTTGCACAGACCTTAAGTGCTTGATTGTATGCATGGGCTTGGATTTGTTACACATAACATGAGACAATTACCTGAGCTCCTGAGTTAGAAGCCCGCTCCCTCAAGGCTTCTTTTGTCATTGGATAGAAACAGATGCTTTGGGGGATTTTTCTGATCCTATGTGAGCTTGTTCTCATTCAGTTTGGGAGGCAGATGCATGCTAAGTTCTAGAGGAAGTTAAAGAAATTAAATAAATACTTCTCATGAAACAGAGCTACTTTTTGAAAACCTGAGATGTTTTCCAGATTTAGTCAAACAAGGCTGACCAAACCACATGGCAGTGATGTGACTGCTTTGCCAGAACACACTAATCCTCTTTTGGCAAGGAAAACAAGCATCAGAGAAAAATAAAATAAAATAAAATAAAATAAAATAAAATAAAATAAAATAAAATAAAATAAAATAAAATAAAATAAAATAAAATAAAAGGAAGAAAATGGACGTTACCTGAGCCAGCATAAAAAACGAGAACTGTGTGTGCAGTGATGATCATCTAAGCACGGGTCCCCACATGACAGTGACAAGTTGTGATCATCCTCCATCACGTGTATCGAGGAATTGACAGCTTGGAGCTACAGGCTCAAAGGGAAGGAGTCCGTGCCATTTCGTCAGCCACTCAAGCCTTTATCTCCAAAAGGACTGTGTTAAGCCCTTGTAATGCAGTGCATTTTTGGTAGTTTGAAGAAAATTAGTTCCCTTGCATCTGTTTTAGTAGAGCTAGTTGAATAAAGCTTTATGTCAGACTGTTGGCAGTTTAGTAGCATCCCATTGGCTGGCTTTAAATTAGAAACTAGACGTTTCTTTTCCATGCTTCAAATTTCCTGAAGGCAGATCTCTAAAAGTCAGTCTCTATACAGAAAGCCCAGGCTCTGTTAATGCGTTCTTTATGCCTGCAACAACAGTTAGACTGATGCACTCTAAGAGCTGTTCCTGTTACTTGTCTTCCTGTGAGCAGCTCTGTAACTAGCTGTCTTTGGGTATTTTTTATTATAAAGCCACTTAACTTTTCTGGTTGATGCGGTAGCTATTATGGGAAGATTTTGAAAGGCAAGAAGCGTGTTGATTTTGGAGTTTGGGTTATGACCTTTGCTGTCCTTCCCTGTGAATCTATACCAATCCTATATATATGTACAGAGAGATGAAAAAGACTTCAGTGTTTGGAGATTCTGTGAAGTTGGCATTCCTTAATGCAAATGGTTTACTAGATGATCCAGCTGAGTGTGTGAGAGTGGGAAGGAGAGGTAACATTGAGTTAAGAAGCAAAAAAGAGGGTCAGGTGGCAGAAACAGAGAAGGTGAAATGTTTATCTGCCAATATTAGTTTCCAGTGTACTTAATACCTCATAATGTCAGTTGCTTGGAAACCAGCGTTCTGTGCCCTTTTCCTGGTTGGCAGAAATCACTCTAATTGTCATGTTTCTAGCACTGTCACTGCTGGCAGTTTGTAGCATTTTATTTCCAGAAGCAAAAATTTTCTTTTACGTGAGTGATGGCTCACATTAATTAGACAGCAGTCATGGCCAAAGACATCCATTTATGTGTACGGATGTATGAATCATTATTCCTATCATCAATCACTGGGAAGACTGTTATTCCCATCAACAATTCTGCCCTCCCAGACTGTTCATTTGAGTCTCCATTTCCTTTCTTCTCGTGCAAAAATATATTTGTATTTGAATTTTTTTAAGTGCAAGTAGTTCGTTGCTTATTAGATTTTACTATCTAAACATGACAGCTTAATTCCATGTATCGTGGAACAAAATGACATGTTGTCACTGAATGGTTGAACAAAGCTAACACTTAAAATGAGTTTTCCATTATTTAGTATTAAAATGTCATTGTTCTGTAAATACCTTTGCGTGCTAAGGCAAGAAGATTGATCTTCTCATTAATCTGTCCTTGTGATGCCTCACCTAGAGTATTGCATCCAGTGCCCCTAACACAAAAAAGACATGGAGATACTGGAGATCTGCTGTCTTCTTAAGAAGACGAGCTGAGGGAGCTGCCTTCATAGAGGGCTTGCTTTGGTTTTGTTATTTTTTGGTGCGTGGTTTTTGGGAGGGTGTTTCTATTGGCTTGTTTTGTTTATAAACCTGTTTGAGTACGGACTGTTGTACTCATCTTCAGGAGAACAAAGTGGGAACCTACATCCAAAATAATGTGGGTATTCCAGATTGTGTGTGTGACTTCAACAGCTCAAGGCAGATGTTGATCTGGTGCCACTTCACTTCCTTGCCAGAATGTTCAGTGGTTCAGTATGATAAATGGTAACATATGTCTGAGTTTCTATGGGTTGGTAGCTGCATTTAATAGATCTTAATGTAATTATAATCTGGTATTAACTGAACTTAGGAAAAACAGAGGTGTGAATATTTGCCTATTAGACTCTTCTTGTGTGATTACTCAGCCATTAAATAGGAGTAGTAATTGTTTTGTTCCTGATTTTCCATTGCCTCATGCGTGCCCTTGTATTTCTTTAGCTTGGTTATAAACACTACCTTACCCAAATTCTTAATTCTTTTACCTTAGTATCTACATATTAATTGTGAGTACCTGTAAGCTCTTTTTCCCATGTGCTAAACTTTCAGAACACAACCCAAATGCCACGTGAAGCACAAGAGCAGGACTTGCTCTGTCAGGCTCACCTCTCATGGCTGCTGGTAATTTAATGAGGGTCATGTAAGCACTCTTTAATAACTCACTGACTATATTTTAAGTGAACAACTCTCTAATTCTCATTTACAGTGAGACTTTCTCACCTCGCTCAGGATCCCAAAGGTGTGAAGTGATCTTAATGTAACTAACTTATGAACATACATGGACACACATATATATATATATCTATGTAGGTATGTATATTATCATGCTGAATGTAAGGGCACTAAAGAACTGAGTGCAATGGTCAACAGCTCCAGTATTCACTGATAAGAGAAAGGAGCAGATTCTCCATTGGTATAAATGGATTTTACCACTGACAGCTTGCAACAAACGCAGTTTGGTCTCCTGTTGTTCTTTGTGTCCTTTGTAAGTAAAAACAGCTCTGTGTGCAAATGTATTTTCTTTTATCTCAATTTACAATTGGCTCTATGCCTGCGGAAAAAGGTTGAATTTCTGCTGTACGTTGTCTGGAGCAGAAGATGTTCTTTCATTAGCTTTATTGCTAGAAAGCCTTTTTCCATTAAGATAAGTAAATGCTATGAAACAGTGACTAGCAATTTCCATGATCAGAGGAATTATCTGTGTATAGTTAAATCATTTGATGGATAGTTATTGTCCTTAAAGCTCACAACTCAGCTTTTGTTCACTGTGACCGTAACGTTAGGTCTTAGAAGAAGAATTAAGCTAGTATAGTAGACTGCAACTACTTTGCTACCTAAGTTCTTAACTTGAAAAGAAAGTCCTTTTGTCTGAAACACAGTTGAAAATCTGTGTTGTGACTAAAATTGACTGAAGCTCCATTATTTTAATAAACACACTGAAAAGTTCATCACTGATTGCATTTGCATTTTAATGAATGATTCTCACCTACTTGTCAAATAGGCAACCCAGCTAGATTTATTGCATTATGGTATGAACTGGGTATACTGATACCAGAATTCAAATGTAGGAATATTTGATGTCCTATTCTAGCTATGTACTATAAAGCAGTACTGCAGAAAAGTAGATTGGTCACCTCATTCTATATTGGTCCCCTATATTCTAAGCTTGGATTTATTTTACAGTTTCTCTGACCAGAGTCAGTGAACATTTGGGGTAATTCATAAATACTCCTGAAGTAATACAATCAAATTATGAGGATTTTTCTCTGTTTGTCTCTTGTTAAAACTCTTCTGTATGCTGCGCTTCTGTTAATTTCATTTCTTGTCTTGCAGACTGCAGAGCTATCTGTTGTAATACCTGAGACTTCAAGGAAGTCAGACTCAACATGTTTGTTCACAAGTGTGTGTAGCTTTTCTTTTGCGATTGGTATATGAGAAGGATCATTGTTTTTTGCATACACATATTAAATCCCTCAATAATAATTATACTCCATAATATTTTTTAAATTGTACTTTATTGTACCAATTGCCATTTACACACCTTTCTCTCATACGACTGGTTGTGGCCATTCATGTTAAAAGACACAACCGCACAACGAGCAAACAAAAAACATCTTTCTGGTTTATAACCATCTGTTTCTATCAGTTGTCTTATTTCATGTGATAACCTCATTGTTCACTATTTGCATGATCAGAACGTGCAGCTGCAGCAATGGTTTTGATCTTTAAGAGGGAATACTTATGTAAATCTTTTTCATACCAGTATCTTCATGGTTGGGAGAAATGAGAGTAAGCAAGAACTACTGGAGAAGTGCATAAAGCAGGAATGTGGCGTTATTTTCTACCACTCCAATAAATGTCTGTTACTCAAAATACTAGGGTTTTATGGAAGAAAAACGTTGTGTCACACACAGCTCTGAAATCCTCATGTTTTTAAAGCACGCAGTATTTCTTATCAGTGACATCTTATTTTCTCATTTCATTTTTTTCCAAAGTTAGCATAGAAATAGCTAGCAGATGGGTTATCATCTACCTGAACATGAAAGCTGTTCAGACTTTGTTTATGGTTGGTGGACTTGAAAATAAGGCTGACAAAACCAAGTCCTCCAACCATTAAGCTGTGCAAATAGTTTCTCATCAAGGAAAGCAAGGAGGGAGTAAACCATTCCAATTGAGAACTTGTGAGCTCAGTGGCTGAAATTTGTACTCTCTGTGATCTTCAGGTGCTTTAACGTATTTCTGGTAGTTAAAGGGGGGCTGTTAATTTCGGTAAAAGAAACAAGGCCAATCTTTCAAGACTAGATAGAGAAAGAATCAATGCAGCCTGATGACACCTAATTTGAAAGCACCATGCTAATTTAAAGGGCTGCATCCTATGCCTTAACAGCATGCCCTTGTCTGGCTTAGATTATCTGCTACTTTAGAAGAAATGTTTTAATAATTAATTAATGCTTTAAGCTTTTCCCTGCCATGGCTCACCTTTTCTTTTTCCATTTTACTTTCTTTATTTTTACTCCTGTTGTCATCCAACGGGTGTGCATTATGGTTTCCTCCTTGTTTCCTGCTTTTGCAATAATTCCCTGCCTTTTACCTTCCCTGGTAGCCTCACGGCATGGCATGTTACAGCATGTGATGGATAGGGGCCCAGTAGTCAATTGGCTGCTGTAAGTTAGAATTAGGCAGGGAATTTTTAAATCAAGTAGTGAACAACATGGCGTTGAGTTCAGTTGTTAAACTCCAACATCCAACAGTGCTGAAAGAGATGATGGAGAGATCTCCCAGTTCATACTGGGGAATTATCCTTTGTTATCATATTGCAAAAGGAAATATTGATGTTGAACTCTTGGTTATAGAAGAATGTGAATGCAAAGAATGCAAAATTTCTTAAAATTTAAGTTGGTGTCTTCAGTACACATTATAGAACGATATTTTTTTGCAGGCATCATATAAGTGTTGTGAAGCAGGGTGGAGAATATTTTCATATCCTTCACCAAGAATCACTGGAGCAGAAGAAAGCACTGAAGGCACAAAAGTCTCGAGTGACAAGATGGAGAACTGACTTCCAGCCATGCAAATATCCTTCTGAGGTAGAGGTGTCAGATGAAGAAATGTACACGTAAGTTGATTCAGAGGATTTCTTGTAGTCCAAAGTCAGTGGTTTTAAAACAAGACAATCTCCATTTCTGTCACTGAGCTGGAATATTACTACTTATTACTATGAACTTGAAGAGAAAATGCTTAAAAATCTCAGTGAGCACACATGAACTTAACAATTATGGACCAAAAAGTGCTTGTTGCACTGTTAAAAAAAGGAGGAAGCTTGGAAGGTGGAAGGTCAGGTGAACCGAGAGAGGTTTTGTGGGTACTTAGAAGTGATTATCTGAAGAGGAAATCTGGTGAGAGTTTGACATGTTTTTGCTGCCCGTTGTAAACACAACACTGAGAATAATGAAGAACTGCATGAAGAATTTGTGGTGTGGCTTGCAGAATGGATTTATTGGCAAGTTCAGCCCTACTGCCATCTTCTTATGGCTTGCTATTTAATCATTAAATAGTCTTCCTTTTACGTGCTCCCTTTTCTAACTTCCATCTTCATTCTCTCTGACAGTTACTCTCCAATAGAAGGCAGCCACCTGAAAAAATCAGGGAGGAAGAAAAAAAAGATGACCTTACGGTCTTATGCTCCCATTTATACCAGTGTCCTGATTCCAAGACCCTCTGAAGCACAAAGGTATATTTGAAGGCATTGTTTACTCCCTGGTCTTGATTTAGCATATTCTGACTTATTTGCATCTAATCTGTGTACATGGTGTATTGAGGAAAGGCTGTCAAAGTTAAATTTTGTTTTTCCTAGCTTAGAAAACAAAAAAAAAAATAGGCTAAGAAAGAGAGAGGGAGAACACAGTGCATATACAATGCAGACTATTTTGTTCATTGACCTCTTGCTCAACAAAAGTGTCTTTATATCTGTACTTGCATGTGGACTAAGCTACAGTGCTAAACTTAGAATGGCTTTGGTTGGAAGGAACCCCAAAGATCATCAATTTCAAACCCCCCTGCCATAGGCAGGACCACCAACCTCCAGATATGGCATTAGACCAGGCTGCCCAAGGCTCCATCCAACCTGGCCTTGAACACCTCCATGGATGGAGCATCCACAGCTTCTCTGTGCAGATGTTCCAGTACCTCACCTGTCTATCTGTGAAGAACTTCCCCTTGACATCCAATCCAAACTTCCCCTCCTTGAAATTAAAGCCACCCCCCCTTGTCCTATCGCTATCTTCCCGAGTAAAAAGTTGATTCCCCTGAAGATAGTCTTAGTTCATAAAAATCTTGGCTTGGCATTTTGAATTCATACACTGTCTCTTTTTAATTGCAAAGTTATAGAAGCTACCATAGAACCCAAAACACGTTAAGAACCCAAATCACGAGTTCATAAATGCTGGAATCCTCATAGGTGTGAAAGTGCTGAGCATTTCACAAAGTCAAGTCCTGTGAGAAGCTTCGTGTTCAAAGATATGCTTCAACATTATAAAACCCTGAAGGTTGTGTAGAATTCATTGGGTCAATGGAAGTATTCCAGTGCATAATTGCTTTTTATCGACAAAACTTTCTTTTACTGTTAGATATATCTATTTCAGTCAACACAGTGGCAGCTTGACTATGTTTTCCTATCTGTAGCATAACACATCTGTCTCTTCTTTTTGCAGTGAATGTCTTTTCCGCCAGCTGTGTGCCATACATTGGCTTTTGGAAGCTCTGACTCTTGAATCCAGCAGTTCAATGCATTCTATATTATCCTGCTGGAATCTAACGTGCGTGTGCAATTCACAACGGTCTTTGGAATGAGAGTTTGGGAATCTTATGTCATCAGTTGTTTTTTTTCTCTTATTTCACTATTTAAGTGAAGTCTTAGCAGAAAATACTGAGCTAACATAGTGAAATTTTTTCTTTCCTTTATCGTTTTGCTAATAATTATGTAAACTAGAAACTTGTAGTAATGTATGTATGCATGTTCCTGGAGCATTCCTTAGAGGGATATCCCCTAACTAAGCAAGAATTCCAGATACATTTTAATTACAGAACAAAGTCAGCTATTAAGTGATATTTAGCAGTTGTTTTCATTCTATCAGTGATGCATGACAGTGACAAGTACTTACAGAAGGTGCATGGCTTCTAACTGTTATGCTGTTGGAAGTAAATAAATTTAAGTTCTCAACATTTTCGTCTGTAAATACAACAATGTTGACTTAACATTTATCCGAGTTATTCACAAACTTCGTACAGTTTATGCTCTGATTTGCAGGGCAAAGCTCTTCAGAGCTGTTCTGTTTTCTCTGTGTATTCTCGATGAAGACAAACCATGCCTATACAGAACGAGTGGCATAGTACCATTATGCAGAATTAGCCTGGAGGAGAATCAGTCCACTGTGTATCATGGATGAATTTTTCACCCCTTTACATATGAGGACTGACCAATAGACAGATGCTGACAGCAGGGTGTTAATGTGTAAGGCTCTGGAGTCATTTCCAGATACAGAAGTAGTGCTGTCTCTTTTTCCTTCTACTTTCTATTACAGTCTCTCCACACCACTCCTCTTCCTCAACATCATCTAAACTGAGAAGCCAACATATACTTCATCTTGCAGTGACCATGAAAAATAATGCTTTCTTTCAGATCATATAGCATCTATGTATACAAAAAGATTTTTATATGTATTGAAGGGAGCAAGCTTAGAACATTTATCTGCTTTGTAAAACTTATGGCTGATTAGATGGGGATTGAATGATAAATGAGACAACCTCAGCAGTGACCTGCTAATAGAGGTCCTCACTCAGCCAACGGGATGGAAAAACCTAACTCTTGCATGAACCTGCCATCATTCTGATCCGTGAAGTCTTGCACAGAGAAAGTGGAGAGGATAATCTGGCTCAGTACATGCCTGGTAGTTTGCAGGAATTACTGTGCTGTCTTGTGACTATGGCTCACTCATGGCCTATACTGCTTGTGTTGACTGTCTTATAAGCAAACATGTCATAATCAGTCACCATTTGCCCTCTGTTTATTATGATCTTAAAAGAGCTTAATAAGAACTCTTGAAATAGGAAACTAATTACGTTGTTTTTACTTAGGGACCCTGGTGGCTTTAAAAAATCAGTGAAGGAAATGGAAGAGGAAAAGTTTGCAACATATATGTGGGAGCTCTTTATTACGAACACAAAGGTATTAATTTGTTCTTTGGGAACGAATCCAATTTCTCAAGCATTTATTCTTTTTGTTGCCTAATTGAACTCCTTGATGCCTCATTTTGTATTCTGAGTGTCGTGAATTGCAGATTATTCTTCTGTGTATCTGTAGAATAACACTTTGATTCTCAGTAGTAGGAAGAGCAATAGGTAACTGCTCAGAAGATTGAAGCTGTGCCTTGGCTTTACTGATAATACTGATGCAGGAAGGATTAAATGTTCTGCTAAAAGTTATGTCAGACTCTGGTTTGGATTTGTTCCCCTTTTTCTTGAGAGCTGCAGACCCTAGGGATTTCAAATTGGCATCCTGGAGGGCTGGTGGGGAATAAGCAGCAAGCTGTGAAACTTCCCTAAGATAAAGATTGTGTCTTTGTGCAGCTCTTCTTTTTGCTGTAAGCAAACAGTGAGGGCAAGCCAGAAGGTCACAGAACTAAGAGCTGTTTCTCAGTAGGTGCCTTTCTGATTTTTCCATATGGTCTTCCCACTTCTCTAAAGTCAGGTCCCAAAGAGCACAAGCAGAGGAACACAAAGTGTATCTCAGCCTTGATGTGTCATAAAGCATTCACATTTTTATTTTTCCTCCTCCATGAATTAATTTTCTCTCTATCATTTATGTTAATTATTCCTTGAACACAGCTTTTCAATTTGATATGAAACTTCTGGTGGACATACTGGTTTTCTCCAAGGGTACTTGGTTTATAATGCCTACTGTTCTCATTATCAAGCCTGAAGAATTCAGTTTGCATTCAGTTCTATGTGTTGGACACATGAAACTTACTTGTAGGTTATCATGTGTGGGGAGGAGACCTGAGCATTTATCAAACCATTTTGACTTATTCATCCATAAACATGAAAAAGTTGCTTTATTCCCAACTCTCTCCGTAGCTGCAGTGTTACTTGCTTACAAATTAACTTAACCTGTTGTCATTAATGCTACAGCAGAGGAATATGGAAGAAAGATGCCCAAAAAAGCAGGCCCTACCCATGTAATTGCTGCCTTGGTGAAGTCAGTGAAGAAAAGCGGGTGAGGCTACAGGAAGACCAGATAAACCTACTGCAGGGATTAGTACAGAAAAAAAATGATGATTCTTTATTGACAAAGATGCTATAGAAATTTGAAACTGAAAAATTGCAGAAAACCCCTTTTTGTTCTCTCTTTCTTATATGTACAGAAATACATGCGGAAAGCACGGCGCATCCCATTGAGGAGGCAGACAAGCAAGGCAGCTGCTCCAGCCAGCTCTCAGCTTAGCAGTCAGTCATCTCATGGTCAGACCCCTCTCAGCAGTGTAAATTCTCTTGTGCTTTGCTCTGAAGACAACATCAACCTGGGCGGAGCTTTGGCCAATGTTACGAATGCGTCAATGCAAACTAAAGAACAACGGTTTTTCCCCTGTAAGTTACTTTTCTTGGCTGCCAATATCAAGTAGGCTTACTTTCAGCATCACTAAGGAGTACTTCAAGGACACTGCTAGATGTGCGAGTGTAAAAGTGTTCATCCACTTCAGGTACAGGAAACTTCATACATGTCTCTCTGCCCTTACCAGGCACAAATTGGTTTAAAGATGGCATAATCCCATGTGAATATTAAGTAAGAGTTTTTAGTTATATCAGCTGTATAATCAGACTGTTGTTCACATCTGTAAGGTCCAATGGGAGGTAAAAGCATTGAAACTGTTCTCTGGCACAATCAACTGATGCACTGAACATAAATCTATCTAATGGAGGGTTTTGTTATTCTGTGCTCCTCCTACTCATCCATTATTGCTGGCCTGTGCTTGATAGACGTGACAGAATAGTTTGCAATGCATTTCAGTATATAGCGAGGCAATCTTAAGCCTTTTCCTTCTACTTCAAGGCCATAAAAGCAAATTAGTATTTATCAGAGAATCATAGAATGGCCTGGGTTGCAAAGGACCACAGTGCTCATCCAATTCCAACCCCCTGCTATGTGCAGGGTCACCCACCAGCATCCCAGGCTGCCCAGAGCCACATCCAGCCGGGCCTTGAATGCCTGCAGGGATGGGGCATCCACAGCCACCTTGGGCAACCTGTTCCAGTGCATCACCACCCTCTGTGTGTATTTAGGATCACTATGTTATTTTTAGATTGTTATTTATATTATTATGAGTCTGACATTATCATAGATTCTTAGAATCACCAGGGTTGGAAAAGACCTATAAGATCATCCAGATAATGTAATAATATTCTGCTAGGCTCTAAATTAGCACTCAGGAAGAAGATCTTGGACTTATTTGGGGTAGTTCTGTGAATGCTTACTAGTTATCAAAAAGGTTTTAAAAACAAACAACAAAACCCGAGGAGAATGAGTGAGAGACAATGTAAAAGGCACTTAAGGAAAACAAGTGCTTGATATTTCCTTCTTCAGTTACAGTCTTTCAGAGTTAAATTATCTGAATAGAAAAGACAACTTATTGTTCTTTATTGTTTAGTCTAAAAGACCTTCAGTCTGCCAGAAGCTGGGTAGACATACGAGAGAAGACTTTGCACTAAACATGATGTTCTACATCAGTTGCAGCTGTCCATGATGCTGAGCACAGATGGATGGCCTTGCTAGGACTTGGGTGGGAACAGTGGAGAATTCAAAGCTTTAAGTTCAAGCAATTCATTTAGAGATGTAGGTGAAAAACTGCTTTCTGTGTGAGATGAGATTTGAAAATAATCCTGAGAGCTGTAATACCTGAGAGCTTCATTTGGCCATGAGATGAAGAAACATCCCATAGAGACAGGCAAGCAGAAACTGGGAGACCATTGGCCAGAGTTAACATGGTTTTATAGATTTTTTTTCATCAGCCCCACAGAAGCAGATCCAGAGGACACACGTGAAGGCATCAAAAGATGTCCGTGAACAAGCAGGAACGCTTAAGAAAACTGGACTTCAAAGGTGTGTGATCCAATGGCTTTCTGAAAGACCAGGAGAAGGAGCTCACCAGGCCAGAGCTGAGAGGCGTTGGGATTTTGTTGTTGTGTTGCTGGTGTTGTTTCAGAGCAGCTGAATTTGGTGTTCATTGAATTCAAATGATACCGATATCTCTCAGCCCAGGTGGCAGAACAGACTTCCATTAGGTGTGCTCCCTCATTATTCAGTTTGGTGATGTTTTCTGCAGCTGTAAGACTGACACAACTGATCATTCGTATAATTGGGCTTTGCTGAAGCATTATTTTTTTCCTTGGAGTTGAGGTCAAGAGAAATATGATGAAAATATGAATATAAAAATATGAATAATATGAAAAAAAAATGATAAACTTTGTTCCTGGATAACTCCAGCAAGTCTGCCACACTAAGAGTGATTTTGCAGTTTTCATAGGGTGTCTCACAGACTGGAAAAGGCACACTGTACTCAATTTTAAATGTCGTCTTATAATTTACTGTCGGTGTCTCAGAAGGACTACAGTATAAGCATGATATTCATCAAGGACCAAAAAAATAATAACATTCATAGAATCACAGAATGGCCTGGGTTGGAAGGGACCTCAGGGATCATCAAGCTCCAACCCCCTGCCACAGGCAGGACCACCAACCTCCATATCTAATACCAGCCCAGGCTGCCCAGGGCCCCATCCAACCTGGCTTTGAGCGCCTCCAGGGATGGACAGGGCATCCACAGCCTCTCTAGGCAGCTGTTCCAGCACCACGCTTCTCTCTTGGTAAAGAACTTCCCCCTCATACCCAACCTAAATCTTCCCTCCCCCAACTTAAAACTGTTTCCCCTTGTCCTGCTGTTATCTACCCTTGTAAAGAGTTGGCTCCCCTCCTGTTTATAGGCTCCCTTTAGGTACTGGAAGGCTGCCCTGGAGGTCGCCCCACAGCCTTCTCTTCTCCAGGCTGAACAAGCCTGGGTTGGATTTTAATGTGAATAAAAGATCTCCGACTTCAGATGCATTCATACTGCTGTGAGGTGGTTACCACAAGATGCTAATTCCACTTTTTTTATTTCCAGCTGCCATATCAACCACTTCATTAAAAGCAAATCTAGTCTGTGTGCTGATACAAGGCACCAGTTCATGGCAATACGTGAAGAAGCAGCTCATTGTTTGCACGATGCTCTGGAGAGCCTTGAGAGGTAAGAAGAGACTGTTTGCTGTATAATTCTAAAATATACACTCCTTGCTCCTGACCTTTTATCTTCAGACGTTTTAAGGATGCATCTATTGATTTATATGGAGCAACAATAAAATAAGGGGTAGGGAATGATCTGGAAAACTTTGACTGTCCATGTAGGAAAATATACTCCAGTGTTTGGGGGTGGTTCTGAGTGATTTTTGTGGAACGCAGCTGTGATAAATACATGGGATGAATTTGTTTTGAACATCGTAGTCCTTTTCACTCAAAGAGAGAGTAATAAATTCAGTTCACATGCAGTCTGCATGGCTGTCTTGTCATTTCATTTCAGAGGTGATTGTGTTGTTCTTCAACATCACATGGACTATTTTTACAGTAATACTTGCAGTGTCCTCTCTCAAGGCCCTTTCCCCGATCAGCAGAGTTACTACTTTGTTAACCAGCCAAAAACTGTCACCCTTTCCTTTCACAGATGAATGTTGCTGGGTAATATTTGTGCAAATTCTTTTTTTCTCAGTAAACATCACACTTGAAATCGTTCCCTACACAGCTGTTTTCTTTCTTCCTTTCTCTCCCTCCTTATTTCCATTCTTTCATTCCAAGTTGTACTTAGATTTTATCTTTTTTGCCCTAGAGCTTTCCTTATTTTTAGAAGAAATACAGGTATATTCAGAATGCTGTACAAGCAAACGTTGTTATGAGCATCCACAGACTGAACGTACACTGTGTTCTTCAGATGTCTTGTTTTCTGCCTTTCTTGGTGTCTTCCCACTTCAGTGTGAAGAAGAATGGTAATGTTTAAAGTACAGATTCATTTTTAAGGATTCTTGTTGTTGTTGTTAGGAGCCAGGAAGAGCGATGCTGTAAAAAATACATGGCTTTGAGACAACTGAAGTACTTTAACAAGGACATGGAAAGAATAAGACAGTTGGACGTGAGAGCTGAAAGAGAACATGATGAAAATGGGCTTAAATGGTAAGGAGTAATTGAGATCCTCATTTCAGATGAGGTTGTCATGGTCTTAGAGTTGTCTTTTGTACAAAAAACTGTAATTCTATTCCTTTTCTACTCCAAGTATCAGTAGAAAGCATTGAAATTGGTTGCTGAAAATGCAGCCTTCACAAACTGCTGGTAAAAAAAACCTCAGATATTCCTAGGAGCAGCCTGCTCAGGAGACAAGTTAATTGGGTATGGGAAGAAAAGGGATGGGAAGATTTCCTTCTGGCAACACTGGGGACAAAAAGTGCTGTGTCTGTGCATTCATAGATGCTCCCCAGCATGGAGCTCTCTAAGAAACTTCGTCCATCAGGAGGTATGTAAAATACACTGTACCCTGAAGAGGAGAGATGCTGTATAAATGTGCGTGGGTTAAAGTCACAGCAACCTCTTGATGAACTGAGAATTCACAGTGCTAAAACTGATGGTGAAGAAACTGATTCTAGCTGCCCATCCATGTAAAAAAAAAGAAAATATTTCCCTGCCAGTGTGGATACTGACTGTGTCCAGTGATCAACTTCCACATCCACACTATAAATAGCCTACAGAAATACCTCAGCAAATGCTCAGGATGTTCCCTGCCATGAGAACCCCTCAGCCATGGAACTACAGGGAAAAAAAGCTGAGTGGAACATTTATTTCAGCCTGCCTTCTTTGGTCTCCTTGCTAGTAAGCCTTCTGTCCCTCATACATTGAAGTCAGTTTCTTATCTGAGGTCCAACTTGCAGGTGGCCCAGGAACCCATCAGTCATGAGTTAATTAATAAACTTAGCCTTGGCCTATGTAGGAAAACTAATTTTAGTTGCCTAGTGCATGCTCCAGCTGTTGCCCACATTGAAGTTCTGCCATGTAAATAAGCCCCAGAGCTGAAGTGGATGAGTTTTTGCTGTTATATATTCTCACTCATAGTCTCCATAGGGACATGAAAAATGAAACCTCTGAGATGTTTGGTCCAGCCCCAGGGGGGTACGAAGTCATGACAGAGCAATTGCCTTCACTGTGACACTTACTGCATTTACAACAGGGCTGTTTTGTTTCCATACTCTTGCAAACACTGCCTTGCCAGGAAAGCTGAATTGCAGTGGGAACACTTTAATGGTATATGCTGTCAGTCTAGTCGCTTTTTTCTCTCTCAAAAGTGAAATAAAAATACAACCAAAAACCAAGATAATATAAAATATGAACAGTGGGATATGAGTGTGCTGACCTTTCTCAAAGAATATCTTAATGCATGGATGGGTTATGCAAAACCTGTTTGTGGGACAGTGATGGGAACAGGGCTAACCTAAGCAGGGAGAGTAATGAATTGCTTCAACCACTAGTATGCAACCGAGCATAGAAGTGTCTCTACTGAAGATGAGAACCTGTATGCTTCCCTTTTCACTGGTTTAAGGAAGAAATTCCTCATCCATCTTCTGCTGTTCCAGTAAAATGTATCCTAAGCTATGGGAAGGCAGAACTCCCTGCTGCCAAATCTTCAGCTGATGTGCCTCAGCCATGCACGATCTTGATAGGCTTGGAGCATCAACCTCTAGCACTGTCAAAGCAGCGCTGTAGGATTTATACAGAACATGAGGGGGAAAAAAAAGTCAGTCTTTTCACAAGGGTTTTCTTGTTATTGTAATGTGTAATTCTCCTTCTGAGTCTCTGTATTCAGAATTAAATGATAAAGGCTGTGTGTTACAGCGCTGTCACGTTGCTGAGATTTATGCCAGCTCACAGAGGAGAATGGTGTTAACAGAGAGAAAAGGGATAGGAAGGAGCATCAGGAAGTGTGTCAAATCAGACACCTGATTGCACTGGAAAATCCATAGAGGCTAAAGATTAAGAGGACATTTCTTGTAAAATGAAAACTTTGTTAGCTTTTTGTTATTTGCTTTCATAACCACGTTTGTCATTTGGAATTGAAGCGAACAGCAAAGCATCATTTTTAGTGCTCTGTAAAGGCAGTCGATGCACAGCTCCTATAAAATAAAGATCCTTTGCATTATTCACTGGGCATTACACTGAGCATTACATTCTCCAAAGAATCCTTTTCTTCTCTTCTCCTTCTTCTCCTTCTCCTTCTTCTCCTTCTCCTTCTCCTTCTCCTTCTCCTTCTCCTTCTCCTTCT